>WKFP01013332.1:431911-445067 GCA_011057875.1 Pterocles orientalis | reverse complement strand
GTATCACATTGCATCTTTGTATATAGTATTATTTCTAATATTATTGTAGTTTAGTTATTAAATTGTCCTTATCTCAACCCACGAGTCCTCTTTGCCATTTACCTCTTTAATTCTCTCCCCTATCATTGGGTGGGGGCAGGGACTGTGTGAGCGGGTGTGTGTGGTTTGGCCCCCAGCCAAGGGCCAACCCACCACAGCTTTTGTCACAATAAAATAATGACACTTGAATGCAAAATTATATTGCAATCATACAATATTGCAGAGAAATTAATTCCCTTTCCTGATTAAAGCAACAGTAACATATTTTTTCCTCCCTATGTATTTCATGTTTCTGTCCCTCAATTCAGTCCGAGTACAACTCACGCAATAGTTCTACAGACTAGAACAGAGAAGAAAACTGTTGCAGGGGCTGGCAAGGGGAAAGAAGGTGTCCACTAGTTTTATAGAAAGAGTCAGGACATTTGAGAGTTGCGGAACTGCCACTTGCTGTAGGATGAGTGTGGCATTAGTTCCATTTCCACTGAAGTCCCTGCTCTGCCCAACTGACTGGATCTCCCTCGCCAACCCCAGTTCTCCTCCAGCAAGGAATCACTTTTTACCCAGCATAATCTCTGTGCCTTCTTGAGAAGCCAGTGCACAGTTTGAGAACTGTACTACTATTGCTCAGAATACAGTGATATCACAAAAGTTACTTCCTTACTTCTCACTTTCTCTGTATACCATCATGTGTTGCAAAATTGCATATACCTCTTCTGCTCAGAGGTATACTTGATCTGTGTTTGAGAAATTCTTTTCAGCAGTCTGTTTTTCACCAAATGACTGTACTTGAATTACTTGTTCTTATATACACTGTCATGTTTTTCAAGCAGGATCCTGACTTTAGTTTTTCCCTTCTTGCATGTCAAGCCTTTGGTGATAATTTTTTAAATAATCTAATGTTACCTGTAGCCTCTCTTCCCCTCAAATACTTGTCACTTATGGAATTGGAAGATTATTTAGTTATGGGCCCAGAATGGATAGCATCTCGGGCTTTTTTATGCTTGCTTGCTTATTACCAGAAGTTTAGGCATATCACTTTGTAGAACCAGGTCAGCATGTCATAAAAAGAAGGCTCTCAATGACTCACTCAGTGAGGTCAGTTAATTTTAGCTAGTCACTTAGCTTTGGTGTGATTTATTGTCGTGTTCCTTGTAGAATGGAGAATTACACTGTTTCCTACTCAGAAGATGCAAAAATATAAGCTTATTTTGAAGAATCTTTATGGGAACTAAGCTCTATAATTTACAGAATTTTGAATTTATTTCTGTGCAACATGTTTGACACAGTGGTAAGAGCAAACCCTACCCTAGACTGCCTTTTCTGTCCTATCTATGGTTAAGATCTTTAAGCAGTTGGAGGAAGTTAAAGAGGAAGAACCCATCTGCCCTTTGCTTTTTAAACTAAAGACTAGCTGCAACTTCACATTTCAAAGAGCTTGGGCCCAGAAGAATGTCCTAGAAACTGCCACCAAACTAGAGGAAAAGACCACCAGATGAAGAGCAACTTGTTTCTGGGCTTTTATTGAGCTTAAATATAGATAAAGTGTTGTGCTGTTCAAGACTGCAGGAGCCGCTGCCACTAACAGAAGTACCATTTAGATGGCTGGTAACCTTAAGGCAAGTTAAGGAAGCATGTCCACGGGTTAATTAGTAAGTCATCAGGTCAGTTCTTTTCTGTGCATTTCCCAAGGTACTTACTGTCGTTAATGCAGTGACAGTTTTAGTGGGAAACATTTCCCATGATTTGGCAGCTGCCACATGGTAAGAGTATATGCTTAGTCTTCAAGGATATATTTCAGTAGGTAAACAAAGTGGCACAAGCTATTGAAGTGAGGGATGTTCTTTAAAAGGAGCACAGTATTGGTGATCTTTTTTTACACATTTTAAATTAATCTCTCTGATTTTTCAGTAAGAAAATTACAGTAGTCACTTATCATGAAAGAACAACATGTTAACAGTAAGCCATGATTTAACGACAATGAGGAAAGAGGATGTGGGAGCTAATCATCCTCCTATCACTACCATTATGAATTGCTCTCGTAGCCTTCTCACAGCTGTCTACTTCTCTTTCCTTAGCAACCTGTGCTCGCAGTAGACTGGGATTCTACAGTGCAGCAGTTTCCATGGCAAAATGGATTATGAATGCTGCTAACAACTCTTCTGTCGCTCAGCTCCTCCTTCTCCTTCCCCGACTTTTTTAAACTTAAGTAAAACCTATATCGGCCTTCCACATTAGCAGGAAACACATTATCAATGTACACTTTCATGATACTCTGACTACCTAAGATATTTCCCTTTGTTTCTTAAAGGTAAAGCCAAGAATGAATGGCTGAAGGAGTCACTGGCAGGGATAAGGACACAAACCTCCAGATACTCTTCCTTCCCAAGACTCTGCTTTTTATTTTTAGGGAGAATGCTCATTCTATTTGAACCTTTGTTGTAATCTTCTAATGATTAAAATTTTACCTCAAGTCTTTTTCCCACTATGAAGTATAACCTAGAAAATGACTATTTTGGGAACGTAACACAACTGCTGATCCTCACTTGCAACATTAAGATCATTTAGTAGTAGCAGTAGTAGTAGTGAAGAGCTTGAACAAGGTTTTTTGAGCAGGTCTTATGCTTTACTGACTCTTGCTTCAGCTTTATTGAAAGTGCACAAATATGTGGCCGATATACCTGTGGCAAAAACAACTAAAGTGATATGATTCTCTTGAAAACAAAGTGTGGGGGTTTCAACCTTCTTTTTAAAAGTAAATACTATTAACAGTGGTCTTCCCTAGTTCTTTGAGTTTAAACTCCACTGATACCAGTGGAATCTTTAAAACTGTAAGAAGCATCTTGAAGTACCCAAAGTACAAGTATACATTGCACTCAGTCACGAAGCAATTTGAGTAGCACATTTTTAATGTAATGCAAAGTATACCAGGAAAATCCCAATTCATGCCAAGGACACTAATGCAAAGCACTTCTTCTCGTGACTGTAAATCACTGGGACCAATCTGTCTGCACTCTGGTTACTTAACTAATTTTGTCTGCATTTTTCCATTGTTATTTACAATGTCATTCTAATTCCATAGCCACACTTTACTATAGTAACAATATTACCTTGCACCCTCAAATCTACAGATTGTCTTTTGTGTTAGAAAACAGCAGATTTGGCAGAAATAATCCCTTCAAAAATTAAAGTATGTGTTGGTTTTCTCACTATGTGCATGCTAAGAGCTGTAAATGTTTATGTTTATACTTTGACACTGGAATCAAGAAAAGGTTGTTAACTGTACAGCTTAACCTTGAGAAAACAACATCTGGATATATCGCAGATGCTGGATCTAAAAGTCCAGCTTAAAAATTAAGCCAGTGAAATGCCTTCTGCATCTCCTGTGATACTAGCATGATGTCTCAGAACTTGAATCACACAATTCCCCCAAAAAGTATTCTTCCAGCTACAGAAAAAACCTTGTAGGTAAAATTCACCTCCAGCCAGTGAAAGTTTGGCACTCAGTCTACAACTCCCATAGGTCTATTCTGTAAAGCCAATCTAGGTGTGAACAACATTTTCAGAAACTAGTGGGCTTCAGTGCCAAGTCCTGGGAAAGTAAGCAGCGAAATTCTTAAAGACACTGTAACCTTCACACATTTAGACCTCTACTTCACCACAATGAAGTTGTTGCTAATTTTAGTCTCCAGTGAGATTAGCTGTAGTCTGTACGTACACCTCTATGTGACTGTGATACGTGTCTCTTTGATTCCTTGATTATTTGAGCTCTTGACCATTTCGTTCAGCAAAACCGTGAGTGTTTCTTCAGCTTACAAGATGTGAAGGAATAAAAGTGCTCTATTTCACTTTCTGTTACCACCCTTGCTACTCACTCCTTTCCTTCCATCCCTAATCTTCACAACTTCCTCTTGCCACCCCCAGCTGTCACCACAGTTTGCTTTGTCACCTCCTAATCCCCTCCAGGGAAAGATATGATGAGTGTGGAGTGTGTGCCAAAGCTGCTCTCCGGGGCCCTGTGCACAGCATCCTCACCCACAGCAGTTTATACAGCATGAAGAAGGCTGGCTTCAAGGTAAATCCATGTACACATCTACCTAGCAATGTATACATAAATATCTAGGTAGGACGGAAAAGTTAACACATTATATGCTCAGAGAAATGACTTGAAACCTTTATTTGGCAGGTGCCATATAGCACAACAGAGTTTAAAGAAAAGTCTGACAGTCCAAACCGCTATTGCAGTAGTAATCCACAAAGGCCAAACGATAGAACTGATCTATCTAAAACTCATCTATCTGTTACAATTTGCATGTTAGAGTTCCTACAGGGTAGTTTAAGCAGAACAGATCACTTGTTTACTTGATTACACTAATAATCATGCAGTCAAAGCCCATTTCACAAACACAAGTTACTCCTGTGTGTAACAGAATAAGTACAGATGTTTCTCCACAACCTTTCCTTAATCACACTGCCTGTATTAGGCTGTCGAGTAGCATTTTGTAAACATTAACTAATACGAAAGTTCCAGAGCCTGTTTTAGCACTTCAGAACACAGACTTTGGTGTCACTAGGAAACTGTTGATTTCTTGCAGTAATAATTATATTGATGGTAAGAAAAAAATGGAGAGAATATGGGAATATATGTGGGAATGGGATGAGTGTTGATGGAGGGAAAAGTCAGAAAAAAGGGCATACCACAATGACGCTATATTAGAATAAGCAACAGTGTGTCAGTTGCTCTGCTCTTACATTATTTCTTCTTATCACTTTACCACTGTCTGCTAAATAACTGATCCAACAGATGAGTTCAATGTGCTAAATAACAGAATAAATAGTCTGCCTCAGTGCAAACATGCTTCAATTTTATAAAAAACTTAATTGAGCAAAGACAAATGTGGCTGGAAAAAAAATATTGTAAGAGCTTTCACCCTTTTAACAATAGGAGCTAGGAAACTTACAATCATAACCCTCAGCTGTATAACTTTACACACTATACACTGCTAGCTTACTAAAATAAAGCATTATATAGTTCCCTGTTTCAACTTGTAGTGTTCATAAAACCGGAACAGGTGTAGTCAGAACTGTGTTTGAAAGAAGTACAAGTAAGAAGATGCATAAACACAGTATTTCCAAAAAGAGGCTTTTATGGGTCATCTTTTTTGTGCCAGACTGATTCTGGAGAAGTAGCAGTTTCCCACAGTCAAGAGCTGCATCCCCTGTCCTACTCTGCCGCACAAATACATGAAGGTTATCAAGCCACTGTTCTGTCTAGAGGAAGGCTGTGTTCCATTTGCTGCTGTAGCCTTGTCTATTTTTCCTTCCATCATTCTTCCATTTTCACGTTCACTGTTTTCAGATGCTCTTCTGTCTAAAAGTGCTCCTCACGTATCAGTCTTTTGTATGTCTTCAGGATTAGGGGTAGTTCAGTATCCTGAATTCTTCATTGTTTGATCCATATTTGATCTATACAACCTGGTCCTGTGCTCCATCTACTTGCTGCACATTGCTTGACTTCTGCCACATTCTTTTTGAAATGGGAATCATATGCTCCTCTGTTTCCCTACAGTGCTTTTCTACAACGGTTTGACCTAGATTCAAGGTCTCTGGATGGTATCAAAACACAATTAATAATAAAAAATATGAGGCAAGTATGTATGAAGTTCAAAATCAGATTTTTATATATCATAATGCTTTCCTTCCAATGCTCTTTTGTTCCTCCCATTTTTCTTTTTATGAACACCTAAGAATGCTTTATCTCAAAAGAATTAAGTGTCTCAAGGACTCAATTCTATAGCCACTTAAGTTGGAGAACATCTTAATATTTTAAGCAGACAGGAGATAATGCTCATTGTGGAGTGATTTTAACTTCTGCGGAGTTGCATAAGCTATGTTCTTAGCACAAGTATGCCCACACAATTCCTAACCGGATGCGAACAACATGCACAGGTATAGTAGTGTCAGATATACAGTTAATGTTATTCAATTAATATCATCATTCTGATTAATTTTATATATTCTGGCTGTCATACTCCTAATATTGCTAAAATGTTAGGAGTTTCCAAGCAAAGAGACTAGGCTTCAGTGCCAGATACTGAATTGACATATTTTGTAACCACAATAGTAGATAAGAGTAAAGAGTTAAAAAATAGCAGCTAAATAAAATCATGGCAAAAGGCATCCAAAAATACTCTTATAAAGTACATTAGGAATGATGAAAATACAAGTACTGGTTAGAATATCAACAAGAGATGAAAAAGAATAAATGGCACCCATGCCAATACCTACAAGTTGGATTTAGCCTAGGAACAAACTAAGAATGAAGCCAATGACAGATATAAATAGAGTATGAGCTGTAGCACTCTGCTCCATTATGAGATAATTGGAAGAGATAGATAAGGGGGAAGTCTGAAGTGAACATCATGTACTTAAATTTTTATAAGGCATTTGAAAAGGTTCTCTGGAGATTGATACCGAAGGTAAAAAATCAAATGCTTATAATAAGGAAAAGAAATAAACAACCCCAAAAAGTAAATAAACTGGGCTGATACAACACAAAGTGAGTGCCTGTCCTCACAGAAGACATTTTCTTTTGGAAAGAAGGTACAGTAAATGCTATTATGGCTACAGAAACATACTATCTTTTTATTTTTTCTTACATTTTTAATATAATAAATAATATCTTGAAAGTCAAAGATTCCTACTGAATAGGAAAGTAACTTAACTTGAAAAATAAAATAATACAAAATCATGCAATGTTCCTTTAGATAGATGAGAGAGAATAATAATAGAATAAGCCAGAAAACCTCTTATAGATATAGCAAAGCAGAGGCTGGTTGCACCTATAAAGCAGAAGCAGACTAAGCAAGACAAAATTGCCTTGAACTCGGACAATAAGAACACTAAAATAACCAACAGCAACGAATGAATATTTTGCAACTTGTATGCATATATTCAGTTGCAATGTAAAGGAACTATAAATCCATATATTTCAACTCTCTTCCTATGGTGGGAATACATTGATCATTTAGGTAAAAATGTGTGCATCAGCATTTATTAACCACACTCTGACTTCCATATTTCTGGTCACAGAGGAGACAAAAATGCTTCGTGGTCAAATGGGACAGACATGTACTTCAGGTATAGAATAAGCTACCGTGGCTAAGGGGGAGGAAAACAGTTGCCATAAGTTGTCGGAACACTGCATATTCCTTGGTACCTATATTAGGTGTTCAGATAATGTGGCTGCAGAATTATTACATCTTGTTTTTCTGCTGTCTGTAGTGCTTTGGTAAGATAATACACTGCTGACATGCAAGCAATAATATAAACACACTCATGCCTGCTTTATGCATTATATTAATGTCTCAGTACTGTCTAAGGCAAGTAAAGTACTTGGTATGCCCACAGGCGGAGGTAAAAGCAATCACCAGATTGCCAAATAAATACTTCAGCTAAAGAAAAAAACACAGGCTAAACATTAGTTGTTCAGTTGTCTTAAGACCCTAATTCTGCAAATATTTCTAGACTAGCATATTATCTTTTTTCTTTTTTTCTTTTTTTTTCTTTTTTTGCCAGAATATTAAGACACTGCTGTCCTAGGTACTGAGACAAAGAGAACACACAGAAAAAATTAGCCTTTCCTGTTAAGAATTTATGACTAACTATATAATTTATTACTATAGTATATAATATATACAAATTATATTATATAAATATATACTATATGTAACTATAAATATATATTTCATATATATATATATCATATATAAGTATATGAGATAATTTCCTGACATGAACTGTTACAGTAGTAAACAGTGGTCTTAGCATAGTAAGTATTAAGAAGGGTACGAATGGGAATGAAAAAGTAAATAATTATTATTACTTTATAAAAGGACCAATATACATTTCCCCTATATGCAGACACATATCTGCACCATTAAATGAGATTTCTGCTGTTTGTCTCACTGTGGGCTAAGATTCCATCTTTGTATCTCATAAGGCAAGAACAGATGTAACAACTGTGATTTGTGCTCACTTCTCAACCTGCATCCCTTTATGACAAGGAAATTTGTCTATTTTGGAAACTTCTCAATCTCAGTTTTTTTTAATATTCTACTGCATTCATTCTTTTCTGGGATTTTTTTGGAGTGAAAATAGAGGTTATATTTTTTTAAGAAGGAAAGCAAAAAGAAATATGAACATTTTCCAAGCTTGTGTGATTCAGAAAATCAGAGAGTTCCAAGGCCTTTATTTTTTTTCCCTTTTCTTTTCTAGTAGCTCAAACTACAAGCATCCATCTTCCCATCCTGGTACCTCTGTGACTGAACTGAAAGGTCTGAAATTGCATTGTTACAGTTGGAAGTCTCAGAAATTACCTGAAAGACAATGGAAAACTTAGGACTTGTAGTTTACCACCTGCACTGGAAGAGCAGAAACACTATGGTTATTTCGCTTCCTACTTCTTAAACATACTATGATCTAATCTAACCATCTATTGATAGGTAGGTAAGAGAAAACACGGCTGTCTGTTGCATGGCTTTGAGATCCTGATTCAAATCCCTCCTGTAGCCTAGGCTTCTTGTATTGTCTGTGGTTACTTGCTTATTTCAGCACCCTACACTCTAACTCTAAAATGTTACGACAAAAACTACAAATAGATAAAAGTTATAAAATTATGCTTTCATGCCTCAGAGTGTTGTGAAATATACATTACAGTCATTAATGTAAAAGAAACAGTCTTGGTTAAAATGATTGAGTGTAAAATGTCTGGCCTTTGAAATGGTCCAGATTCCTACCATTAATGAAGCCAGGAAATAATGACTGGTTTGGGGAAATTTGTTGAGAAAGCTGTAGTCTAAATTCGGTCTAGACTCAGGAATTAACTAAATTGGTCTAACTGGAGTTTTTGGTTTTGTTTTTCTCAGAATCTTTTTTTTTCCCAATTCTGCACGGTTGAAAAGAAAATTAGTATAATTTATCAATAGAATAACTTTATTCCATGTGACTGTGTTGAACTATTTCTCCACTGGAAATGGAGAAGTACACCTCCAATATATGAATATTTGAAATAGGACCTGGTGCAAAGGTTTACAAGAAAACCAAGTGCTACAATATCCAGTTTTCATTTTCATATCTGCTGGTTGTTTACCACTGGACTTGTAGAGCGGTTATATTTTCAGAAGTGCCCAAACCATCTCCATTCTTAAAATACTGAATAACAACAAATTAACATATTGTTTTCAACATTCTGACAGATACACATGACTTATCTGTGAACTTCTCAATCTGCTAGAATATTTTTAGATTTTCAAATTCTGGTCGCTAAGATATCACCTCAAATATTATATTTAGGACCTAACAGTATGCACTGGTAGCACCGCCATTTAAAATATATTACATAATGTAAAAGAGAGGGGTTCACTGGCGTAATGCTCCATGAACCTCAAGATAGAGTAGCACAGAATGGGGCCCATAATTATTAGTTGTCCATGTATCCCAACTTTGTAGAGAGTGAAAATGTACACATACATGTCATATATCAGACTTAGAGTAATAAACTATGATTTCACATTTGATAATGAAAAAAACAGTACATTAATTCACAGGGCATTTGTTTAGATCAGTTGTGTTTATTTTTTACCTATTATGCCTACATTTATTCTAGCAATAAGGGGAATTGAAGCTAGCTTTGAGTTTTCCATATATTCAAAAATCTGCACAGTTATATCTGGTCAAGGTGCAATGAGTAAAATTGTTCATAAAGCTTGATACTGGTATGCTTTCTCTTCAACAGAAAATAACTCCTACTCGGACCAAGACTCATAAATCTTCCTATTGAAATAAACAGTACTACTTGTAGTAGAAGATCATATTTAATGTAAAGAAGATGAAAATCTCTCTGCAAGTTACTTAAAAGAAGTTGTGTGTGTGTGTATCCCATTTCTCCATAACTGTCTGAACACTTTTTGGTTAACTTTCTTCATGTAGATTCAGTATTTTTACAGTATTTTGATGAATACACAGGAAATTAAACCCTGGCCAAAGCAATACTGTATGATACTGATGTAGTATTCTACAGTTTTGTTGCACAGATCAGAATTTGTAGAAACCCACTTAAGGTAGCATGCAATGGGATGGATAAAACAGTGGTGTTTTGCTTCCAGAATACGCAGTCTCAACTCTAAATCTGTTGGAGATGAATTAGCAATTATGAGAAGAGGGGAGCATGGTAAATAAGAAACAGAATTGGTGTTTGGAGTTTTTTTCCATTTGTGCATAGTTTCTAAGGAACCTTTTACAGGTTATCTACATTCAGTTTTGCAATAGGGAATAAGCGCTGAAATTTCTTTTGTCCTATGCTCTAGTGAAAATTGATATATTGATATATTTCTTTTGAGGGAAGGATTAAAATAATCTCTTCAGAGTTACTGAAAGTCATTATGGAAATTTACTGACCAAGTTGAGTGGTAAATGCACATAGTCCTTCTCATCTAAAATAAATATCTAGCCAATACTGATCATTCTTCACCTTCATATGAACTCTATGTATGAGGAAAAAAACCCACAACAATAGACAATGAAGTCTAGTTTTTATAGGTCTTTCTTGACTCTAGTCATAGCCAACAGTATTCCCAAAGAAGAAATATCACTAGTTAATAATAGTACTCTTAAAGATAATGATACAAGCTTTACTACTTTTAGAATTTTTACTAACTAAAATCATTACACCATCATATTTTGGATTATATTAAAAAAATGTGTACTGATCATTGTCACAAAACACACTGAAGCACAGAATAACATTTACATCAGACCATTTAAACTAAATTTTTTGGTGCAAACACTTATTTCTTCTGCAAGCTACATTTTTCCTTCTACTGATGGAAGTAATATTAAATTAGGTAGGACGCAAGAATATTACATCCAAAGCAATAAGGTTAGTTTAAATGTTTCATTCTTTTTTCTGTATTCTGCTCAGTTCCTCACTTGTCTACAGCTTTATTCAGATTAGCAACATTTGTTTATTATAGAGTAAGAAATTATAGAAACCATGCTTGATCTGAAAGAAATAGTAAAAAGTCAAATTAATTCTGTCAGTAACTTCCCACAGATAATTTACAGACTCTAGAAAGAACTTACCCAAGGTTCCGTATATAGCTGAACTGTTAACAAGTGAAAAATAAAAGTGATACTGCACATGCTTTTTACACATGCCCAGGACCAGGGTAACTTTACAAAGAGGAGTGTCTTTTTTTCTTTTTTTAAAGTTACATATTCAAGCAGTCCAGACTTGCAATCTGGACACACTTACACAATACCCCAAAAGCTGCCATAGAATGCGAACAACACTGAGGAGTAAATCTAGAGCTGAATCTGAGATTATCACGATTTCCCTGAGACTATGGAAGCTGCATACTCTTTCAGTCTCCCACAATCACACGTTTAACAGTTACACAAAGGACAAAGGTGACTATTTAATAGATAAATACAAAGAGTAGTAGTATTCAGGCAAAGACTCAGAAAAAGGCATAAACCAAAACCCCAGCACTGATGGTAGGTGTCTCTCACCTGACGTTTCCCACAGAGGAAAGGTTGTCAGAGACCCACTCCACTTACTCTGCCAAATCAAGTGACCACCATCAGAGCACTGATGACATTTCCTGATGATGATGCTTCCTAAAAGAATTGTGCATTGATACCTATCTATCTTCATTCTCTAGAACTTAAAGCTGCTTTGGCTGCACTGTTGTCATCCAGGTGGAGGATAAAATACACGGGATTTCTGAAGTAATACTTGCAGCTTAACGTATGTATACGCTGTAATATATCTCACAGCAGTGTGGAATTGCTTTCTTCCTTTCAAACGCAGCTTGCTGCACAGTACAACTGCAGTATATGATTACTGTTTAACCTAAGAAAAAATTTGTAAAATTTTTATACAAATTGTAAATGCCACATTAAGAAGTGGCAATGATTCAAGAACTTTGAACGCATGATAGAACAAGTATTTTAAAAATCATTATTATCTCTAAAATGTCACATGTCTGATAATTCTCTCCACAGCTAACAGGGTACATATAATTATGGACTTCATATAAATCTCAGTCTCCTTGCTCAGAGTGAGCTATTACACTTCCTGATTAATGACAAAGCATGGTTTTAATTGTCTTTTCATTAGATTAAGAAAAATTTAAAATATTCATTTTCACAATATTTTAAAGGTCTAATTTTGTTATCTTTATTCATGCTAAATAGCACTTAACATTTCAATACTCTGTGAAGTAAAATGCTGCTCATCAGTAGTCTGGGTGGTAGATTAGTATGGCCAGTATTTATTTTTTCAAAATAACAACTTCAAACTTCTATAACGTGCCTTGTGTGTGTTTAGAAAATAATTTAGCAGGTGCTTCAGAAAATTGGCCTGTTCAGTGTAAACATTGTTTTCCTCAAATGTGACTTCCCAAATGAATGCAGGAATTTCAGAGTTTGCTGGCTTTGGTGAGAGTCAAATTGCTTAAGATCTCTTTAGTTTACTGTGTTGGTGACAGGTATTAGGACAGGTATTGTTCTGTTGTCTTGTTGTGAAGCCTTATACAGATTTTAATGCTGATCAGACCTAGGTAGAATATATTTCCGCAGTGAGGAGAGATCTGTGTTTGTGAACTGGACTGGCTCCATTAATATTAGGAGGTCTGATAAACAATCGTCAAATGCCTAGGGCACAGGTGTACCTCCAGCTCTTCCTTCTCTCCATATGACCGTTTCTATCGCTACAAAGTGGCACTGCCATCTTAGAAAGGAAAGCAATTTCTAAATGCTCATTTCAGCTGAGCCTGAGGACAAGTAGCAGCATGTTGCTAGACAACTCCACATCCCAGTCATCTCTGCCTTGGAAGAAGCCATTCATCTCATAATTTTGAGAATGGTTATCCTCTATGTGATGGGTTGGTCCTTGGCTGGGGGCCAAACCACACACCCGCTCACACAGTCCCTGCCCCCACCCAATGATAGGGGAGAGAATTAAAGAGGTAAATGGCAAAGAGGACTCGTGGGTTGAGATAAGGACAATTTAATAACTAAACTACAATAATATTAGAAATAATACTATATACAAAGA
>WKFP01013332.1:314040-431891 GCA_011057875.1 Pterocles orientalis | reverse complement strand
ACGTGCATGGGATGGAATAATTGGTCAGTCTGCTTCTCAATCTTTACCTAAAAGCAAATCCCAGGCTAGAAGCCAGACTGTCTCTTCCCCCCCAAAAGGCTGAATGTATGTCCTTGAGAACAAATAGCAACATCCTAGCAATAACTATAAACGTTCTTCTCTTATCAATTCTCTCCTGAGCAGGAATGCAAAACATAGCTTCTTTGCTACCTATTTATGAAGAGAAGTGAAAAGGAAAAAAAAATTAACTCTGCTCTGCTTAACCCACGACACTCTAACAGCTCAGTTTTGTCTGAAATGAAGAGCAAAACTTGAGGTCTTCCACAACAGTCTCAGACTAGCCCATGCTATATGTCAGAGAACTGCCTATTAGAGGCTTACCAAAGTTCCTTCTCTCCTACACCCTCAGAGGTTCTTCCTCCATCCTCTGAAACACTTCAGGTAGCCAGTCTTGTTCTTCCCACCACATGCAATATTCTGCCAACATCCCACTAAAAGCCTAACATTCTGAATGACCAGTTGAACTAGTCACAAAGACATAAAAATAACATCACTTGAGTTTTCTTGAACAGTAACTGCCACAATTATTGGTATTAAATGAATTTATAATGTCAGCACAAATTAAACTTGCTTTCTTATTTCTTCCTGGACTCAGACTGTGATCTATGAACTGCCAAATAAGAGCAAAAATGGGAAGCAAAAAACTAATCAAGCCTTTAAAATTAATTCAGTACATTTTGGAAGTTGTTTGCATCATTTTAGCTAAACTGTAATTTTCATGCAATCTGCGGGCAGTCTCACTACAAAAATAAATGGACATGGGGGTCACTGAATAGAGTTTATAATGAATTCCTCAGTGTCAACGAGATACATGATCTCTGGAACTGCTCACTGAGATAAGCTTCACTTTTATGATACTCTTAGGTGGGTGAAAAATCTGCATAGATTTTGATAGTCTTTATAACACCTGGTTGGCTAATCAACATCTTTACGTTACAGAATATTTGTTCTACTTTTTGTGTTTGCATTATCTTTTTTTGAATGACTACTGAGAGAACAAAACAGTAACTAAAAACTGTACAATATCTACAAAAAAGCCTTTTCAAAATGTATTTGTTTAACAGATTAAACCCCTTTGAACAAGTGATCAAATGCTAGATTGTCGTACACAGTGAAAACACAGCTTGCTCACTTTTGAGAAGGGTACTTCAGCTAAATATAGAGCTCAACCTTTAGACCACTCACCTCTGTGCTGCTTGGTGAGAATTTCAGGGCAAGAGTGATAAGGTGACCAGTGCCCTTAGATTCTTTTGAATTTGGTGGTACGGTGGGAAACTAATAAATCCCCTTCAGGGGGAAGAGTCAGGGAATGTTGCAGTGTCACATAAGGTGCTGTCACATAAGGAACAAATATAACCACACATTTCCATTTGCAGCTCTGCTTGTTGTTTTCCCTACTTGTATTTGTTTCAGATGTAGTTTGCTAACACTGCTTTTATCTGTGCTGCAGTTTTCTCCAGTCACAAGGGGAAGAGAAAACAAAGTGAGAAAAACGTAAAACCTCTAGAACACTTTTGGCTATTTAAAACAACAAAAGAGGAAGCCTATTTTATAGTGTTTATTCCTTATTAAATATTTTAACAACCACTGTACTTTGAAGGAGCTCTGTAACTTACAGCTACTTGAAGTAGGGTAAGGGTTATTAACTTTAACATCATAAAAAGCTGAAGGGCAAACTCTTTTCTTTGCAAAAAGCCAAAGTGGTTTGACTCAGGGTACCTAATCTAGGAGTCTGGGCTGGACTTTCCTGGCAGAGGACTGTTGCTCAAATCGTGTAATTTCCCCTGCCAGGCATATGATCCTTGTGCTAGCTGCTAGGCATGCAGTTATCAATGGCTAATTAGCAGGAGACTCGTAAGACCCAGGCAGAGGGGTAGACAATGTTTTCTTCTTTTTGCCAACTCCGTAGATGACTCGCACCAATCTTAACCTAAAGCCTTCCATCCCCGTCTGCCGTAGCTTGGTACTCGGCAAGTCAAGCGGTAATGACATCAAGACTTGGCAACCTGCTTTCCACCACAAAACTACAGCACTTCCTACAGATATCTCTGTCAAGTGGAGGCAGGATTTGTCCCTCAAGAGATACTTCTGAGTAAATAATATCACTGTTTTTATCTGTGAGTATAAACACTGGTTTTTGTCTCTTAATGACTGTTTCTGTTTTATTGCTACTTCCCACCAGGAAGTTGACTGCTAACATAATTAGCAGATGACTGCGCAGGCGAGGCTGAATTCTTTAACAGCTGTTTAAGGCATTCTGTACCAAATCTTCTGTGCTGCAGAACATTTGCAGTTTTTTAAATGGCATTCTCTCCAACGAAACAGAGATTATGGGACCATGGTGTGCAGGCCTCAA
Source organism: Pterocles orientalis (assembly GCA_011057875.1). Classification (NCBI taxonomy): domain Eukaryota; kingdom Metazoa; phylum Chordata; class Aves; order Pterocliformes; family Pteroclidae; genus Pterocles; species Pterocles orientalis. The sequence continues at coordinate 429,475 of WKFP01013332.1, read as the reverse complement.
AAAAGAACTTTACTTGCTCATTTACTTGAAAAGAATGAAGAATCCACTTTTAAAGCATTTAGTGAATTAGTTCAAGTATTTGGACATACTGTACGCATCAGAATTCAGTACAAAAGATCACCTTTAACTGTGAAGTTGAGAAACTGAATGTGTAGCGCTGAAATGGCTGGCAGATTTATTTTACAATAAAAGTATTTTGAAGCTTCAGATGTTTCTGATGCTCCAAGTGATCTCATTCTTTGCTACAGGATAAAAGTGAGACAATGGGAATCAATGTCACCATTGGTTATAGAGGAGTCGTTCTGAGAGTAATGTATAGTGCAGCACAGAAGGTTACTGTTATAAAATAAATAAACATTGACTATAATAAGAGTAATAACCACAAAATTAAGAGATAAACTATTTGGGAAAGAACTGTTTCAGTTCCCTGTGGAGTATTATAGCGTCTGAGGTGTTCCTCTTCTCTTTTCCTGTCCCCCCAATTCCAGTGTGTGCCAGTTTCAGTGGAATACAGAAACGATGTATTTTTGATTCCATTGTTGTTGCAAGAATGATGCTACAGCAGAAATTACATGAGGTTGCCAGAACTGCTTTCTACAAAGCATGACTTCCTCTTCCTTTCAGACAAGTAAATTGATTCCCTCTTTTATTTGCATTGGGAACCCAATACTAAGATACATTGAGAAGGAAGGTGAGTATGGAGACATATGAACAGTTTATTATGTGGGAGTGTACTCCTAAGCCTTCCACAAAAGTGTAAACTCAGACCTCTTGGTGTGGCCAGTGCAGTGGTTTTACAAATGTTAATATTTTTCTTTAATGCTTTTTTAATTGAGGTGGTTTTGCACAGTGAGAAAGGGCTTGACCTATACATGCAGCAATTCTTTTCAGGGTTTAGGGTAACACCAACTTTCCAGCTGCTACTGTACAGAGCCTCACTGCAGAGGTGAAAACACTTGTTCTCTTAATGCACTAGACTGTTAAGACCTTGAGCGATTTCAATCAAAATCAAACTTTTAAAATAGAATTTAAACTTCTAAGTATTTACTTTGAAAATTTGCTTACAAGGATAAATCAAGATAAATTTGACAATATTTGCTTAAGTCCTTTCACTTTGTAGCCTCTGTTAAACGGAAGTTAACACATTTTCTAGAATGAGAAAGTCAAATTGAGTAAAGTATTTATTGAAGGAAAGAGAAGGATTATTTTGAAGAAACCACAACAGAATTTTCTCTTGAGGAAATTATAATAGAATTTCTGTGCAAGTTGAATTTAGACTCATATATTTTAAATCAAGTTGAATTTAGACTCAGATATTTTAAATCACTCGATTCAGAAATGTGTGGGCTTTTTATCCCCTTTTAGTTTCACAATCTCAGGTGATTTCCAAAAGGAAAAGCAAAAGCAAAGGGAGGGCTTCACTCACTAATTCACACTGTGACAAGTGACTGTTAAAGTGCCTTCTGAGATTTGCAGAGGGAGTTGTTCCTTGAAAGTCACCAGTCAACATGACAGCCAGCAGTATACAATTGTCCAAGTGATGTGCGGAGGTGTTCTGTATTATCTGAATCTCTTTCCTTTCCAGATAGGTGGTAATGTTCATTTATGCAGTAAGGACATCAAAAGGGAACGCTGATGTTAATTTAATCCTTTAAGTATCCAATGTAAGAACAGTTCTTGCACAAAGGTAAAATTTAGCTCTATATAATTTCATCATGAAAGTATATACTGTAGCAAAATGGCTCAAATTTTCATCTCAATACAGAAGCAGGATTTGAAATGTATTTCCAGTACTAGGTAATGTGTCACATTCCATATATACAGAAAAGAAAAAAGATTACAGAATTGGAAAATGTAAATTTTTGTTCCATGACTGTGAAATTGTAAACACTTATTGCAACAGCATATACAAAAGAATCACAAAATCTGGTGCTTTGAGGGCAGGGGCTGGAAAATACATTGGGTTTCTATGTTCATTCTTTGTTCTTTCCATTCCATTTGTTGTAAGTGGCACAGTAATAGGGATTTTTTTTTCTAGAACATATTAGCTCTATATACAATGCTAAACTTCAACAGGTAGCAGAATAAAACAGTAGTATAAAATAGATATTTAAGAGTGTCAAATGACTTGTTCATATGACAGACTGTGTTAATTCAGCAATTCAATGCTGGAATGTGTACTTCATGGTCTCTTCATGAATACCGCTAGAAATATTCAGCATGGCTAAAATTTACCTTGTTGTGCAAAGTCCAACAAAAGCCCAACACACTGCTTAATCTTACCTAAACCCAAACGGACTTAAAGTGCAAAAGGTATATAAAACAAAAAATACTATATACATTTTTATTAAGTCAATAAAATGAATATCACTCTGCATATTTTAAAACCATCCAAATGTTTCTTTCTCTTTTTCTTTCTCTAAAACTTTGTGGGAAAATAATTATTCCAATGAATAATTCTTTAACAGCAGGTGTTTTTTTTTTTCCTTTTTAAGGACCTGGGATGAAACACTGATTGCCTGTGTATAAAGACTATGCTGCATATTTCAGGAAGGAAGGCGGCACCAATCATAGCAGGTTTGTACTTTACAAATGGATGTCTCTGCAACACAGTCCACCATATATGCATAACCTGACTGTGTGACTGTGCAGGAAATAACAGCAGACCAGAAAGAGAGGAACGGGAGCACAAATGGGAAAAGCAGCATGTAACGTTAAAGTGGAGAGGTTACCTTCACAATAAAATGACTTTGACCCTCTTTGGGTACATCTTTAAGCAAGTTAAACTTGCCCAGGCAGCAACATGAAACGGCACAAAACAGCCTACATACATATCAGAAAACTGTTTTGGCTCCCAAATGGGGTGACTCCCTGCAACTCGTCTGCTCCGAGTGTTTCCTTGGACACTCCAACTGCCAAATCGTTCCTGGGCACTGCAGTGTTCAAGACAGTTTTGGCTAGCTGGCTATGGCCAGAGCACACAAAGGAAAATTTGAACCGTTCACTGGTATAAGCAGTCATGCTTCAATGGTGGGAAACATTCCTGGCTCACTTGAATTTACTAAAACAAATGCAGCTTTTCAATCTTTATAAGTTTCTACAGAATGGACTAGACACCTGTGTATAAAAGGTTTAAGAAATGTGAGGTAAATTGTGCTCTGCAAGATACTCAAGCACTGAATTTATATGATTGACCTTACTAAAAAAAGCAGTGATAGTGACAGAATGCAAATGCTTTTTTGTTTTTTAACTTAGAATTCTTTCCTTACATCTCTAGTCTCCTGTGGTTTGGCTATTTTGAAGTATATGGTAACTATACCTGTACACAAGAAAACATTTTTTTGTGAATAACCTCTTCATTGTACCTTTCCAAAGCTTACATGGGAACCTAAAATAAATATCCTCCTTTTTCCCCTCCTCTGAAGCAAATTATTTACCAGCTTGAAACATGTCAGGTCTTCACTAAGCAGGATATTTTCGACTTTTATTTGTGTTGCTCTTCAGCACAGCTGGTAAGACTAAGGACTGATGATCAGTAGGTTTATGAAATGTTTTATTACATAGTTTACTGTTACAACCACAACTCAGTGAAACCTCACTAAATTAACAAGTTAATAACTTGTGTTAATCTCTGAGTTTCCTTTATTTTTGCTCCCTTCACCAGCAGCCAAACAAAAAGACAAACTGCATTATGATGGTCAAGAAACATCTTGGAATACCCAGCAAATCAAAACAGTTTATTTAATTTTCAGATCCTTTCAATAATGAAAGGAAAATGTGAGATTCACAAAAGGTTATTACCAATATTTACAAAAGTAATGAAAAAGTCAACGACTCAGTCTTCTCTTTACCCTCAGCCCAGTGACTGGGATATTTACATGGCCAGAAGAAACCTGGTACCCTACCCTACCTGCCACAGAAATCCCCCACTTGACATGCACACGCTCCAGCTACTGGGCTGATCTTTTATATGCCGTCCTTCAGAAGGTTTTCAGCTGGCAACATTTCAATATTTTATATAGTGACAGGAAAACAGGTGAGTTTTTACTGAGGGTTCTCTCTCTGAGTAAATGAATATTTAACTATGCCACACAAAATGTGTCTAAAGTAAGCACCAAGCTTCATCTCTGCCTTTTTCAAAGGGAACCAGGCCCTTTGAAAATCTAGCCTTTCAAAAATCAACACTAGTTTTAACATCCAATTTTTTTCAGGAAAAATCACTCAGCAAATTCAAGAATGTTAATAAACTATTTGAAATAGCTTATTTACTGAACAAATGCATTTGCCAAAGATTCACCATGTTCTTCTGCACACAGCAACTTCTTTTCTGAAAAATAATCCAATTTGTCGGTTTGTGGAATATGATAGCCCACTCATCTGTTACTGAAGCCAACTGCAAGGTTGGTTAGGAATCTAAGCTATGCAAGTAGAATTCTTTTTCTGAGTGAGAAATGCAAAAGCCATGAGATGGATGTTACTGTATTGGAAAAGTATAGACAAGAGATGGACCACGAGCTAGACACCAAAAAAAAAAAAAAAAAAAAAAAAAAAAAACTGAAGCTCTACCACAGAAGTCCCTGAGAAAAAAATGCAGATTAGAAATCCGTCTCCAAACAGGTACAGATCTAAGAACAAAATTCCTGAATCAGAGTCTTATTACACTTAGCTAAGCATTTTAGTATGTGTGCATTTTATAAATAAACAGGATCATTTAAAAGAAACAGCTGAACAAACTCTCCTCCTAAAGAAACATAACCAATAAGGTTTCAAAATGGGGTACTATGCTTATGTTAACTTATCTTTCAGCAAAAAAGAGCTCTGTATCATTTCAATCATATTTATTATTACATACTACCATATGAATTACTGACAAACTATGCTATCAAAACTGTGAACTGGTGACACAGAATCCCGGGTGCTTTGTGGCAGATGAGAGGAATAATTCCATCTCCTCTCCATTCTGAAGAAGCAACAAGCATGTAAAAACACAGATATGGAACATAAGCCTCCTAGCCAGGAAAACGAGAGCATCTTTCCAGAAAGGGCAGAAGACTGGAAGGAGAAAAGAGAGACCTCAATGATGAACATACTGGGAAGATCAAAAAGGGAATGCGACTAAGGACAGAGAGTTCAGCTGGTAACAGACCTCAAGTTCACAGACCACACAGATGGAAAACCCTTGATATGAATCAGACAGCCAAAGCTGAAAGTAAGTGGAAGTGAGAAATTGCAGTGAACTGGAAATATGCAGAAAATTACTTCCAGCACCTCGGCCAAGGGCCAATAACCTCCTAAAGTGAACTATCTTTACCATTTGCCATTGTGTAGCCATACTATAAGGCTACTTCAACTGTATTTAGTGCTCAGGTATCCTATTCATAGTTAACGTCCATTTAGCTGAAGGGGATCCAAGCAACACCTTTGGCAATACCTATACTACACGCTAATTAGAATAGAATACAACAGATGCGCTTCACCAAAATCAAACCTGAACCACCTTCATTAGGGTGCAAAGAAAAGACAAAAAATCAAATCATTAAAAATAAGGTATACTTGTGCAATACTAATGCAGCTTTTAGATCTTTATAAGATCTAAAGTATTGTAATATTGTATTACAATTGATCTCAGGGTCCCCACAGGTCTGCAGTCTTTCTCATTAAGTATTTCCTGAAAGTATGTCTAATATTCTAAATATTCCATTTGACAATATTTCTATGCAGACTATGTATGCTTTTTCTAGAATGGATAGTAGAAAAATACCAGCAACGTAGGATTTGATTAGTACAGAAAAACAAGGACCCTTGTAAGGACCCTATTGTAAGGCAGACAAACAAAAGGCAATACTCAATATCTTTTAAGAACACACTTTGTTCGGTTAATGAAAAGCTATTATCAAAAGAGACTGCTATGGCAACTTGCAGAGCTGGAGAAGAGAGTGCTGCTGTCGCAGCCTCATGTAAAACACAATCCTGATTGCATTGTGGGGAAACAACTGTACAGCTTTCCTGCCACAGCGTAGCTGTGTCCAGCCTCAGCACAGGACAATCCTTGAAGATCTAGAAAGCTATTTACACTCATATTGTATATTTCAGATGTGCCAGAGATCTTTCTTGTAATGCTTGTATGAATACTAATGAAATAATTAAAAGTAACTACTGATCTACCACTAGTTCTTTGCTACAATTTTCCAACAATAATAAGGTTCTGTAATAGAGTTATGCTATAATTCTCCTATCAGTATTTTTTAAGGATCCTTTATTTTCATTTTCTTAAGTTCACATAGACTTGAAATAGACATTTCTATAGCTACACAGATGTTATAGTTTGTGCAGTTGCTCACACGCTCTCCTATCTGAGACCAGACCATGCTTCTTCTATAGAAGGTAACTATAAAGTTCACGACAAACAACTGGTATCAGGGAAGTGCTTAACAGAAGTTTAAACTGGAGCTGGCAAAAGCGTTAAGCCACAGACAGGTCCAAAAAGGTGTATGCAGACTATCTTGTTTATTTTAGCCATCAAAACCCTAGCTAAATAAATAAAATTGACAAAATAAGAAAGGTTGCGGATTTTTTCCTATTCCAGTAGAAAATGTAGGTATAAGATGCTAAAATCTAAATTTTCTAAAATCTCAAAGAATATTGCAACCAGAAGTTATGAATACAGAATATACTTATGGCTTAATTATTTTTAAACTATAAAACCATGCTTTGATAAACATACTCTTTGACTCTCCAGTATGTAGTTACAGTGCTGCCATTTCCAACTAACAGCATTCATTTTTTTTTACTATTTTAAGATGTCATTCACCATTTCATAACTGTCTGAACAAACATCATTTGTTTAATTGCCTAAATGTATAGCATCTTTTCCTGAACAAAGGTAATAATTAGTTACATATCTGCATGATCTTGTGATGGCCAATCAATGAGGATCCATTTTTGGGAAAGCAGCTAAAATCTAAACAACGTAGACCAGCATTAAAATCAAAGTTTCTGACAGCAGAGTTAAAGACTAATTCTGACAATGTAAATACATTGAATTTAAATCATTCCAATACGCCATTATATATTACCTGACAATTTTGCTTTTCAGTCATTTGACCACAATAAATTGTTACTACAAAGTGGATCTCACACCTAATTTTGCAAGATGAGATCATGTAACAGCCTGTTGACATACCCGGCTGTATGGTCAAATGATGCTGTTGGTGTTCACGAATACCGGTCATTTAGCATTTTGAAATGAAACACGGATTCCTGGTTTGTTTTTTTGTTTTAATGTAAGGGGTTGGGGGTTTTTTTTCTTTTTTAAAAGACATTATTTGACTTGAGACAAATACCTTTTTCTATCGGTTTGTAATTAAAGATGCTGACAATTCTTGAAATAATCCATAAAGGAGTAAATTAATTGTAGTTACATCCAAGCCTAGGATCCTATCATAAAAAGAAACCGCACGTAAAGAAGCATGCATATTAGACAACAAAAACACCAGTGACCCCGGCAGCTAGCCTGTCAACAGGCGGCAAAGGCGGATTTTATTGGGGGTTTCCTCTCAGCTCACGTTGTCCCGCGGAGACGGGACCCCACCTGTCCCACTCTGCCTCCTGCCGCAGCCAGGGGGAGGAGAAAGGCTCTGCCCTCCTGCGGAGGGGCAGCAGCGGGATGCCCAGTGCCTTGGCGAGCGGCGCCGGCCCCGACAGGGCCCCCGCAGCCCCTCAGCGGCCGTCGCATCCCTTTTCTGGGAAAGTTTTTCCGCGGAGCTGGGCTCCCGCGGGAGCTGCGTGCCTCCGCAGGGCCGCGCGGTGCCCGGGCAGCGAGCCCGGCGCCACCCCGACCCTCACGGGGCCCGAGGAGCATCCCACGCTGTCACCGCGGGCCCGCGGACGGCGCACTCACCTGTCGTCGCTCTGCCAGCCCTGGTCGCCCAGCAGCAAGTCCCGAAACCGGTACCGCGGGGGGAGCGGGGGCACCTCGCTGTCCAGGTCCACCATCCTGCCCTGAGGAGGGGAACCCCGGCCGCCGCTCCCCTGCGGAGGGACTGTCACCCCCCCCACCCACCAAAACGGGTGGGGGGAAAAGCCCAGCGAGGCAGGAGGGGCCGGGGGGCGAGGAGCGGCGCGGAGTAGGTTGTCCGCCGGGAGAACAGGGGGCTGCGCACACAAAGGCGGCGGCCGTAGCGGGGCGGAAGGGCTGACTGCCGGCGGCCCTCAGGGGAGCGGCGGGACCGGCTCGAGCCCCCGCGTGCGAGCTGCGGGTGAGCGGGTTGAAAGTTCCGCCGCGCACTGCTGGGCGGGGAGGGGGCTCGCGCTGCTGGGCGGGGAGGGGGCTCGCGCAGCGCGCCCTGAGCGGGGAGAGGAGGCGGCGCGCTCCCGCTCGCCCACCCACCCACCACCCGCCGGCTGCCGCGGATTGAACAACAAAGAGCTCCCTCTCCCCCGCCATGCAAATGCTGTTCGGAGCCGCCGCTGACAGGCGAGCCAATGGGGTGGGCGACATTAGCATACCGCGGTGACGGCGCGGGAACCCCCGCCCGCCGGCCAATAGCAGCCCCTCGGTAGCGCCCAGGGGCTGGGGGTTTCTCGCTCCGTGGGGCGGGTGCTGCCGGCGGGGCGCCGCGGCCGCGAGGCGCCGGCGGAGCGCAGCGCTGCTCTGAGGAGAGGGGCGCGGCCGGCCCGGCGGGGCGGTGGCTCGGTGCCCCTCGCCGGGTAGCGGTGCCTCTTGCCGGGCAGCGGTGTCCCCACGCGCCGAGGCAGGGCAGGGGGGTTCCGTGCTCCGCCCGTGCGGGACGGTGCTTGGCTGGAGGAGCCGCCTCACGCCCCGAGCACCTGCGCCGTCCCGGCTCCTGCTTTGGGGGCGTTCATGGGCCCCCTCCCAAGCCTGCCTCCTGCAGGGCAAACCTCCTCTGGTACCCGCCTGGGGTGTCCTCAGAAGGACTTTTCACCGGGGGCCGGGATGTGCAGAGTGAGGTGTTTTGTCCTGGTGAGCTATCGGTGGCCCCTGCGCAGCCCCTGTTGCTGCCGGCAGGTTGTCCGAGTGTCCTTCGCTCTTCTGTGGCTTGCTCAGCTGCAGTCAGCCAGGCGTCGCTGGGCAGAGACGTGTGGCTGATCTGTCCCCTGCCCAGCTCTTGGGAAATCTCGAGCGCAGCCTTAACATTGGTGCGGTTTTTAGGTGCGGATGGGGTTTTTAGATTCGGCTGGATCGGGGGCTAAGTGATAAATGAGAAGTTATTTCCTACATGTGGTTTAAATACCACCTATTTAATTGGGTGCACGCATTGATGCTGTGTATTGAAGAGAGAACCTTCTATTTTCCGTTCGGTTGGGTTTCTGTGTAGAGGGTAAGCTGGTTAAAACCTGATGTGGCCCATACGGTGTCAGCTTAAGTACGGCAGCCTGAAGTGTGGCCGTAATGTTGTGCCCTGCTGAGAATCCAGCTCTGAGCTTCCTGCTGTGGTGGAAAGATTTCTACAGGTAATCAACAGGTAATCCAATTCAGGGCTCAGATGATCACTGCTGTTGTTACAGACAACATCTTTCCTTGCTTCTTTAGTACAGAGTCCTTAAGCATAGCTTCTGCAATTGCTGTTTCTGTAGAGAATGCAATGGTGTATCCCAGGACCTGTAAGATGCTGGGATCACTGGGGTAAGATGCTTACCCTTTTTCACAGCTTGCTGCATTCAGCATTTACAATACGCTTCTCAGAAAGGCTTGTTAGATGAAGTGAATCAGATGCACATATGTGGCAAGAGTTCAAAGGTAACCCACTCTTTGCTTTGGCTGATACGGGAAATAAATAAAATAGTGGATTACCCTGCTGCCACATTCCTGCCAGTTTTACCATGCTGTGTTCTGAGGTCAGAGTTCTCTAAAAGTCTAATTTAAAAAATAAGAAAAAAAAATTCCAGGATCTTTCATCTTTAGAGGATTTGTCATGTGCAGCCAATTTTTTCTTTCGTGGATGCTTCAGCTGAACAGGCTATTTCTTCTAAGAAAACATTGTTCCCTTTCTCTTTCAACTTGATTTCAGGTGAAGCCTGAATGCTGTAATGGTTTATTATAAAAGTAAAGTAGTTGGGCTAACTGTAGTCCTTTTATGAAGTCTATGAATCATAGATCAGTTGGGAAATTAATGGTGTTTCTACTGTATTTTCTAGCCGCCTCATTATTTTTTCCATGTTAATTGATTAATTTGACCTTTTTTTGATACTTGAGGTGTTAAGTAGCAGAAGAAGCTTTTCATAGAATCACAGAATGGTTTGGGTTGGAAAGGACCTTAAAGATCATCAAGTTCCAACCCCCCTGCCATGGGCAGGGACACCCTCCACTAGCCCAGGTTTCTCAAAGCCTCATCCAGCCTGGCCTTGAACCCCTCCAGGGCTGGGGCATCCACAGCTTCTCTGGGCACCCTGGGCCACTGCCTCACCACCCTCATAGTGAAAAATTTCTTCCTAATATCTAGTCTAAATTTACCCTCTTTCAGCTTATACCCGTTACCCCTTGTCCTCTCACTACACTCCCTGATACAGAGTGCCTCCCCATCTCTCCTGTAGCCCCCTTCAGGTACTGGAAGGCTGCTATTAGGTCTCCTCGGAGCCTTCTCCAGGCTGAACAACCCCAACTCTCTCATCCTGTCCTCATAGAGGAGGTGCTCTAGCCCTCTGATTAATTTTATGGCCCTCTTCTGGACTCTCTCCAACAGGTCCAGGACTTTTTTATGTTGGGGCCCCCACATCTGAACACAGTACTGCAGGTGGGGTCTCACAAGAGCAGAGCAGAGGGGGAGAATCACCTCCTTTGACCTGCTGCTGATGCTTCTTTTGATGCAGCCCAGGACATGGTTGGTTTCTGGGCTACAAGCGCACGCTTCCGGCTCATGTTGAGCTTCTCATCCACCAATACCCCCAAGTCCTTCTCCTCAGAGCTGCTCTCTATCCACTCTCCGCCCAGCCTGTATTTGTGCTCGGGATTGCCTCGACCCACGTGCAGGACCTTGCACTTGGCTTTGTTAAATTTCATGAGGTTTGCAGTGGCCCATCTCTCCAGCCTGTCCAGGTCCCAGTACCAACCCCTGTGGAACACCAGTTGTCACCAGTCTCCACTTGGACATTGAGCTGTTGACCACAACTCTTTGAGTGTGGCCGTCCAGCCAGTTCCTTATCCAGCGAGTGGTCTTTCTGTCAAATCCATTCAGAATGGTAATAGCTGACTGGTAAATCAGCAACCTGGTAAGCAGTTGAGCAGAGCTCCTGGGACTATAGTCATGCAGTTTATACAGAACCTTAAATTTGTGCTCCTAAGTAACATAAACTGTTTACAATATAAAATTAGCTGTGTTTTTACTTGTCTGACAGTATAAGGCCTGGTTACTCTGCAAAGCTCTACGTGTAGCAACTTAAAACACCTGGGAAGTGTATGTCCTCAAGCTGAGGAGACACTGAATCATCTGCTCGGAGACAGATGCTGTTACATATGAACTGTTCTACTGGGTCACTGTGCTCAAGTTAGGCATTCTTTCTGCTGTGTTTGCGTGCTGAAGAAAAGCTGTGAGCCGTGCTCCGTTCTTTCGATGAACAAGTGTAGGTTTGTACTCTCTGGATGATTCTGGCCCTGAGAAGTGTCAGGAACATCTGTGGCCCTGTCTTGGGGACCGATAACTCTTTCCAAGTACTTAACTCTGAAGTTAGGGAGAGAGAAGGGGTTAAGAACTGTGTTACTGAGTTTATGCTAGTGATTGGATATAAATCTTGGATCACACTGAGGTACAGAAAAATCAAAGTATTTAGGTTTCCTTTTCAGGTTACTCCTATTGTTGATGGCATATAGGTAAAACAGACTGGCACAATGCAAATGGCTTCTGGACATTTCGAACAGTTACAGTGTATATTGAGGTACCCAGGGGTTATTAATACTGTTCTTAATTCAAGATGTTCTGCCCCTCTGTCTAAATCTGAATTATGCATTCTACTGTAATAATGTAAACCAGATTATCGGGTCAGGTTTTGATATTTTCCTCAAAAAGCTTGTAAGGGTTTTTTTTATTATTAATCAGTTTAATTATTGACACTTGCTGGTTCATCCTTTACTGTTGGTATTAATACCTGAGGTTACGCAGGTAAATCAAAACTAAACTTGACTGCAAGGAGTTAGAGAAGAATCTCGCCTGTGGTAAACTGGTGAATTTCACCCTCTGGAAGTGTTGATGCTCCTCTGCGTTGTGCTGAAATAGCCCTGCCAGACACAGTTCATTCTTACTCCTGTTCCCTCCATCACTTTTCAATTGTATACCGTGGCTCAGAGAGTTGTCTTCCCCAGCTGATAAGCTTCTCATCCTAACTATTGTTTTTATTCTCCTAAATAATATTATGATACACTTTTAAAACAAAAGGGGAAGAGGGATGAGGCATTTGTAAAGCAAATGCTCGTTAAATCCTTTTAAACAGTTCTGTAATGTGAGTAACTTGTACTTACTGTCCTATCAAGGAATCGAATATTGTCTGAATGGGATTCCGTTAACTCACCAGGCAGACATACACAAGACACTCGGGGTAAGGAGTAGTCAGGGCTGCAGTGGATAATGGTAAGTGGAGATGCCTTATTTGCAAAGGTTACATGCTTTCTGCTATTTGTTGGTGCTAGTAAAGAGTTAGGCATGCTGAAAAACTCATTGACTGAAAAATAAATGAATAAAACTCAAGCTCATTTTGAGGCTTTTTCCCAGGTTCTCACTTTTTGGGTTTTTTCCCTGCATGATTAAGTATCTGGATGTTTATACTGACAATGAGAACTTTTGAAACTCTCACATTTCTGCAAGTTGATCAGTTCTCGCTTGAGTATGTCTGTGTGGTTTTGGGTTTAAGACTAGAAACGGGCACTTGAGGACTGGCAGAGTTGGAAAGCACACGGGACAGTTCTGCAGCTTTGCCAGCTGAATAGAATAGATAGGGGCTCAACATTCACAGTTCACAAAATGTTTTGGGGTTTAGATTAGTCAACTGTACTTAAACAATGCTGATTAACTTTAGCTGCAGTTTCACTTCACTATTTTAGTCTGCAAAGGTGGAGTCTTCTGTAGAAAAAAAGCATAATGACATTATCTGTTAAAATGTGCCTGGATGAAATTCCAAAATGAAGAGTCCTTGCTGATGGATATTGTTTATCTCAGAAAACAGTTTCAGCACTGAAAAAGGTATACTCCTCAGCTAGAAAACAACTTTAAAAAAAGAAATAAATCTGTTAGTGCCTTTTTTTTTTGTTTTGCCTGGCTTTCAGACCATTGACTCCAAAAGCAATCTCAAATCAAAGTGCAGGACGTAGATGCCTTATAGGACTAAAGTTACGCATGCTGGGCTGTGAGCCACAGCATCCTGCAATCTGAATGGGTCCGGGAGGCTAAATCAAACCAATAGCAAAACCTGGTGAGAGGTGTATTTTGAGGACTCTCCCTCTTTGCCTACCATGATACAGAACTGTTTAGTGATGTGGAGTATATGACTAAAAACTACATCAGTGTGAAATGGTTATCTAGAGGATGCCTTCACAGATTTAAGCATTTAAGCTGCTTGACTGCAATTTTGTCTTTTAAAAATAGTACTTAGTAGTGGACATATCTCAGGCCAGGATGCCTGAGTGGATTTCTGTTGCGTTGCAAGAGTGCAAAGTGACCTTTGAGTCATATAGCCTTCTGTTTTACCTTTACCCAGTACTTGTGGTTCTTGAGGTGGATGGAAAGCAAAGGGATTTTGCTGAGCAGTTCAACATTTATAGGGTCCACAGTGCTTTGAGATTGTAATTTTAGATCCTTACATCCACAATATGCATCATTTCATATCATCTAACATACATTTCTTCTTATGTCCGTCATTTTGTGTGTCAGTTACTGCTTGGGTAAGGGCAGCCTTTTTTACCTTCCCCATTTTTGTGACCATAACACCATATCTATTACGTCAAAGATTAGCTACTTATTTCCATTTCAATTCCAAGGACTGCCTGGACTTTGCCTTCTTTTGTGTCATTTCCTGTTCAGATGATTAATTCTGTCTTGCACCTTTCCCTAATACTCTCTGTTCCCATACATTATCATTTGAAAGCATCCTCATTTTCTTACTTCTGCCTTGCTGCAAAGAAATAGCCACTGAATGCCACTTTTCTCTTCCACATCTTTTTCTCAGAGAGAACTCGCTAGTGAGTTAGGTCAACGTGAGCATATTGGATTTGTCCCTTTTTTTGTTTGTTAGTTTAAACGTACATTTGTTACGGCTTACGAAATTCTTGGCTGTTAGGGATGAGGCCCATTTTTCTTTCATTGTGAATCTTACAGTACAGTCAGGGGGTGGGAGGGGTCTGAGTACCACCATAGCATAAATAATAATTATGTTGTCCAGTAAGTTTCTGCAGTGTTTCTGCAGAAAGAAATGCTTATATCGCCTCTTTGCTAGATAACTGGGTTGTGTGCTGGAGTAGTGACAGAAATAGCTGATGATAATCTTAATTGTCCTTTAAGAAAGCACAACCATTGGGGCAATATTGCTAATACATAATGAAATTTAAAAATCTGGTAATCATAATTTTCTAGAAGCAGCAGCACAAGCTCCAGACTTCTCCATGTGTTTTTTTTCTAGGAGAGGCATTTATTGCTATAAACAAATCTTGCTTTTCTTACATACCTTTAAAACTTTAATGATCCTTTTTCCTTTTTATTGTGCATTTTGCATTTTGATTTTGCATATCTTGTAATTTTACTGGCTGAAACACTTTCCAGAGCACAATGCCACAAGGTTTGTAATTATTTAAATTTCAGGGAAAAATTGTTCATGGAGTCCTCCTGTCTTTCTACTTGGTGCCTATTTTTTAAACGGCTGTGCAGTAGCAGGCTGTTCTGCTGGCGTGAAAGGTTTCATAGTGCTTCAGAAAGAGTAACAGACTGAAATAGCCCAAGGTGAGAAGAGAGTTTTAAGGTCACTGTAAAGCTGCAAAGCTAGGGCAGAAGGTGAAATGTGAGGAAGTTCTAATTTGATAATTCCTCTGAAATCATTACAAAAAAATTGGAGGTAGTTTTGAGTTTTGTGTCATGTGTCTAATTAAACTGAAATCTTGGTAGGCAGAGGGCATGTTTTCCGTAGCCGGTGGCCATGGCTCTGTACTGCAAGCATGATCCTTAGAAGGCTGTTTCAGACACAGGGCACACAGTATGGCCCGATCGTTGTATTCTGATACGCTGAACTGTCATAGCACAGATCCAAAAAGGAACAGCATCCACTTGAGGGCTGCCCATGGTCCTGGTGCACCACAGGCCTCTTGACATCTGTGGTGACCTGGAAAGAAACTGTAGGAACAAGAAGAATAGCAGCACTGCGGCAGGGGAGAGAGAGCTGGTGGGAAATGGGGATAACCTCTGAATTGCCTTCCAGTAAATCTCCATTTGGCTGTGAGTAGGAGGACTCACATTTAAAACTAGAGATACTGACAGCTGCTTTTATGTAGGAGAGCATTTTTTTTCCAAGTAATTACCTTTTCAAGTAATTTTTGCTTCACTTTTGAGTACAGAGCACCAAGGCAAGACTTGACTTGTACTTAGACAAGAGTAATCAGAAGTGTGGTACAAAGTACTTTTAGAATTAGACAAGATACGTCTCCTGTCATTGCTGCAAAATTCTGCCTGAACACATGCTGTTGCCTAATTTGTGTTAGAAGAAGCTGAAGGAATAGTCAAAGAATTCCTAATATTGTTTTTCTGTTTGCAAGGGTGCTCACATGGCCCATCCTTGATAAAATGGCCTAAACAGCAGCAACTGTTAAGGTGGTGCCAATTTGGAAAGAAATGTTTATTGGCATTTTGTCTGTTAATCTGTTGTATTACCAATACTGCACCTGAATGGATATTTCACTTCCAGTTAATTATGTGCTATTAATAAATCGATAAACCAGTTTGGTTGTGATTCAGTTTAAGGTAAGGGAACTGTGCAGTTTTTTCCCTGTCACACCATTAGGCTGTAATTGTAGCTATTACCTGATGTGTAATGTCATTATGAGTTAGAGAAGTTGTCTGCCAGTGGGAGGAGAGACAATTGTTGACAACGAAAAGATAATCTCATTATTGACATAGTGGGATAGATCTTTTTATGAGGATTTTTGGGCAATACAGTGACTGGTTCTAGAATTCTGTGGGCTCTAATGATATTATTAAACTCAAGTGTGACAGCAAGCATGCTGTTAGAACATGCTGAAATTCTGCTGCTATTCCAGCAGTGACTAATTAAGCTCCTATTACTAGTCATCACTAGTTCCCTACTGGAATATACTGACTTCTTCAGATCTGTCTCCTAACACAAAATGACTTCCAAACACTGTTCTCCAAATTATTCCAGTTTGAACAGACCTGAATTTTGATGTTGAGCCCCCACATTGTGTAGGGAATGAATAAAGTCTTAGGCAACTTAGTCTGACCTCATAACCAACTCTGCTTTGTGCAGGAGTTTTGGACAAGATAACTTCCTGAGGTCCTGAAATTCCTTATGGTCCTACATCTTGACATGTGGTTTTGCTAGTACAGGGAGTACGTAGTGAGATTTTGGCTGTCTGGCACTGCCCGCAGCAACACTGAAGTGCAGTCCCACCAGTTCTCAAACCAATAGCTCTCCTTCAGTAGGTAAAATCCAGCTGCCTTTGGTCGCATAACTCCTTAAATGTTTCTGCCTTTCTTATCAATAGGACGTCAGGGTACTCCAGAGATGACTTCTTCTGCATGCCTTAGAGGCATGGTTTGCCTGTGCACTCTGTTTCATTAGAGGCTGGAGATGAGTAGGTCAGTCAGACATGATTAAATACATTACTTTTGAGTCGATTGATAGCCCATGGAAGAGGTGAGGAAGGGAAGAAGGATGAAGTTTCTGGTTTTATTTCCATTTGGCTAGAGTAAGTTTAATCAAGGACTTAAAAAGATCACAAACACAAGACTGGAAAGGATTGAGTCTGGTCCCTTGCTTTGGGATCAAAGATGGTTTCTTTGTAAACGCCTACATTATGCCTATACAAAGATTACTTCAAAGACTCACTACTTGTATGTGTCTTCTAATTTTCAGCTTAAATTTATTCGTAGGAAGTTTATACCTATCTGCTCTTGGGTGCTGATGTTATCTTTTAGTTTAAATAGTTTTAACATTGCCTGTATTCATAGAGAGCAGTCAGGAAATTTATGGTAAATTTTCAATTTGGTTTCTGTTTTGGTTCAGCTGTAGCAGAAAGTATCTTTGACTGTGTTTCAAGCCTGTGGTTTAATAACCCAAAAGCAGTTTGATAAAACCTGCATCACTTTGAGCTTTGTGACATCAGAAGATACAACACCTAAAATTGGAAGAATTATAGAACCCATGCCTGCAACGTGGATTTTTACAGCTAGTTTGTTTGAGTCGCTGTCTCTGGTGTGGAATAGGAGTGCTTCCTAGCACTCTGCCTCAGTGTTTTTCCCACTCTCTGAGCTTCCCGCAGGGGTTAAGGAATAGGAAAGCAGCAGCATCACTGCTGCATTAGAAAAGCAGTTCATACCTCTGCTATGACAGGAGAGGTTTAACCATCCGAAGTTCCTCACCACTGCAAGGGAACTAGCTTTTTCACCTGGCAGCCCACTGGTACAAAAGCATGTAAACGCGTGCCCATCCAGTAATGCAGTAAGATTGGTGCAGAGAAGACAAGTAGGACTGTCTTGGTGCAGTTAGAGCACTCCTGTCTGCAGCAGCCCATGGTTCTCTAACACAAAACAAAGGGAATTAAAGATTTGGGCAGTTGTCCTGGGTTCAGCTTAGACAGAGTTAACTTTCTTCAGAATAGCCAGCAAGAGGCTGTGTTTGGGTTTGTGCTCAGAAGAAAGCTGATAAAAAGTGATGTTTACGCGGCTGCCAAGGTCTTTCAGCTTCTCTGGCTGTCTGCAAACAGGAGAAGCTGGGAGGGAGCACAGCCCCAGTGACCAGCCCAGGATTTGATCTTAGATTCGGGATTGGGACCCAGAGTGGCCGATAATCTATTCCATAACATACCCGTCATGCCTAGGATAGAGGTGAGGACCCTCCGGAAGATCGGCCCTTTTGGTTCTGGATCTCTTTTGCTCCGGGTCATCTCGCTCCAGGTGGTCGCTCTCCCAAGGCCTTGCCCCCCCACCCCGGTCAGCTCTGGGTCTGGGACGCTCGGACTGTTCTCTCTGTTCCGTGAGTGCGGTTTCGGGACTCTCCCTGCTCCGGGATCGTTAGCTGGGAACAGGCTGAGCCTTGGTCATGGGGTGGGGGGGCAGTGTCACTCTGTGTCACTCATTTGTATATTTGTATATAGAATTATTTTCAATATTATTGTCGTTTAGTTGTTAAATTGTCCTTATCTCAGCCCACAAGTCCTTTTTCCCTCCACCCCTTTAATTGGGAGTGGGGAGAGTAAGGAAATGGGTTGTGTGGGGTTGGCTCCCAGACAAGGAAGGGTAAACCCATCACAGCAGTGAAGTTCTATGAGGAGCTGTTATTAGAATTCAACTCAGGCAGGTGCAAAAAAAAAAAAAATTATTTTTGATAAGGTATGCACCACTAAATACAAAATGGATGCAGACTGATCATAGGGTCATGGAGCAGACAGAGGTCATTCTCCTGATATGAGTTGCTTGGCAAGAGTAAGGGGGGGGAAAGAAAGAGGTGTTTTGTTTTCTGGAAGAGTTCTTGTAGCTGAAACAGCTGAATGCCAGTTTTCACTAAGACTGTTCCTTAGAACTGGTAACTGAAAACACAGCCTGGGTCAAAGGAAAAAAATATTAATTCCAGCTGCATTTTGAGAAGAAAGCAAGTTTTAATTACTTTGGAATTCAGGTTTTAGTTGAGATCTGTTCTCTAAACACACTAATTTTTGTCCTCTATCGGTAGGGTAACTAAGCCAGTGATTTTAAGGGCAGTCTTTTGGGAGTGTGTACAAGATCAATCCATGTATAATCCATGCCAGTCAGACATCACCACTACAGGGTGCCTGGTATGCAGCTGTTCTGTGTCTACCTCCTGAGAGCACTTTGTACTCTTACTTTTTTTTCTCTAATTCTCAGTATCAAAGAGTCCCGTCATATGATTCACATTACCACTGGAGTGCTATTCTTATAAAGCCAAGATGTTTAACAACAATATTAATAAGACTGTTGCTTACATGAATCCATGAGGAGTTCCTCTGTTAGCCCAGTTTACCATATCGTTCTTATTTTAGCGCAATCTTTATTGTTTTTCTTTGGATAGTTCTTTATCCATCTTACAGTTCATTCACATCTTCTCCATCTTATGATTTCTCATGTGATACTGAAACAAGTCCTTCAACATCACCTGGGTTTATTTATCAAGTGATTGATCAAGTACATTTCCTTTGCTCTGGGTAGCTGGTTGTCTTATACAAGAACCTGTGGGTTAGTAGGTCACTTTGTTTTTTTGTCTGCTTTTTATTTCAACGCAGGAATCACAAAATAATTTATTTTACAGCTTCTTTTGGATACCAAACAAAATAAATTTATCTGAGTATGGAAGGTATTAATATGAAAAAAAAAATGAGGTATGGTGTGAAAACGAGCAGACCGCAGGGAAGGACTGTGTCAACCAAAATTGCTAGACATTTATTTATTTATTCATTTAGCAAAGTTTGGAGAGAGAGAAAAAAAAAAAACAAAAAAACCAAAACAAAACAAAGAACTTGTGTGTTGCAATAGTATTAGGGGAAGTGACTGTTGAAATCAGAGTATAAATGCTTTGCAAGGTCAGTCCCTGGAGCAGTCAGTGAGTAAAACAGGAGTAAAAATAACACAAAGTAATCGAGAAAAATAGGCTACGATACTAAAGGTGTTTGCTGAGTTTCTGAATTGCTAGGATGTCGCTCCTGGGCTATACAACTCTGCTCTTATGTTGGGTGTATTGTACAGCAGAAAGAGGTAAGCTTTAATGTGGGGCGAAAAAAAACCCACACCAAACCTTTCTTCAAGTGTGCAGATGGTAACTAAAGCAATATGTAAATAAAATGTTTGCATTGTAACCTATTTTAATGAACTGACGACAATAACTGGCATTTCTTCTGGCAGTATTTAGCACCATTAGTGTTTAATATCCTGTCGTAACTATTATTTCACCTATTTATTTGAAGAACTACTGCTGTTATTAGTCTGTTGCACAACTTCTTCAATGATTAGAGAGCCAGACAACTCATTTTTTTACTAATTATGTTTGTTAATTATTCTAACATCTAAAACCTGTAAACAGCTGGCAGATTAAACCAGAAAATATTCAATAAATGTGCATTTCTTTCTGTCTGGAATAATCTAGGATATAATCTGAGAAAGAGGAATGATTACTAAATTGACTGTAAAGCTTGCAAAATATCTGTTGACTGACAAGACTGTTTTTAATCCATTAATTGAGGTAAATGTATATAGGTATGCATTCACACATGTTTAAAGAAGTAGCTAGTATTCTGGGCTAGAATTCAGAAGTCTCTGGTATTTTGTGCTTCACTGTTCAGTGTATTTGTCTTGATATTGTGCTTATGTTGTTTAATGTATGTTTAGTAATTTAATTCTTTTGCTTTCTGCCTGGGTTTGTCTAGACTGTTGCAGAAAGTGTACTACGTGGTTTTGAGCTAGTGTGTCTTTGCTTGGTTCAGGTTGTTTTTAAGTTTTGTTGAAGATTATGAATACCTTATGAAACAAAACAATCTGATGGATTTTACTTTGAAAAACTGAAAAATCAGAACATTAAATTTATATTTTATATATGATTATAATAACTACTACTTCAAAGCAACTAATAAAGTCTAATTTGTTTGCAAAGAGGTCGAGAAAAGTCCTAGAAATAAAGTTTGCTTGAATTTGCACTTCCTTTTCGCAGTGCTTTCTTTCGATCAGAGAGATTACAAAGGAATGTGAATGGAGCAATATTTGATTTATCCAGGACAACTATTACCGTGGGTTGTGCAGGGTTCTTAGTTCAGGCTTCGTGTTGAAAGTCTATTACGTGAGTTGTTCAAGACCTGGGTTTTGCACGAGGGCTGAAAAATACTTCTACTAGATTTTGTAGTTTGTGCAATTTTGCATTTTGCAAAAATGTTAAAAGGTGAATGTGTCTTGAACTTGCTAAGAAAAGTAGCAGTCCCTACTACCTTTTTTGATAGTGGAGTCATACCCTCTAGTGGACAGAAAGAATAATTTTTGCTCAGATGTAATCATTTGTAGGAGGGAGCGTACTTATTAAAGTAGTTGGAAAAACAGCAAACGTGTGGGCATACTCTTACTTTAGCACCTCAGCAGGATTGTCACAGCTCGTCTACCTCTTCTGGCTACTTAAGGCAGCCAAAAGAATGATATTAGAGCTCACAATTAACATTCTTTTCTTTATATTTTCAAAATGTCATAGCTAGAGAACACTTAAAATTATACAGTTTTTTCCTTTATGCTCATTTTTAAACAATTTTCTAAAATTATGCCTCTAATTAAGTAGGTAGTCCACTGACTGAAATAAAAACAGTGAGTGTTCAAGGGTATGTCTTTGTACAACTAAAGTAAAATTCAGTTTCTACACTAATGGGGAAGAATGAGCATTTAATCTGCTCACTTTCTGTTAGAAAACACAGCTACTTAATCTGTGGTTTTGATCTCCACAGTTTAGTTCAGCAAGCCATAATTCTACATCCCTTGCATGAGGAAAGATCCTAAATATTTTTCCTGTAGTCCCACTTTCAGGCAGCAGCTGGGCAATCTGTAGGAAAGCTTCGGTGAGGGTATTGCTGCTTTTTCAGACCTATGGCCTTAAAAATAAACTGTGAAAGGACTTTTGTGGCAGCTGTCTACTGAGTAATAAACCTACTCACCAAGAAATTTCCTTATTTCCTTCCCTCTATTTCCTTCTATTTATTTTCTACACAGGGGTCTCTTTTTTTTTTTTTAAGGTTTCATTTCTCAGAGGTTGTTTTATTTATCCTTGATGAATTCTCACTTTTCGTGTTCAGATGTAAAAGAGACTTTGTTGCATTTAATTAACTAGACTGCCCAGACTCTGTTACTCTGGGTAAAGCTTCACCCTTTAAAATAAGTACATTTCAGTCACCCAAGCAGAGAATTAGTCACTGAAATTAGGTCCATTATTATAAACAACAACAAAAAAAAGTTTCTTAACAAAGATCATTTAGTCTTTCATTAACAGCTTCCCAATATTTGTTTCTTTCCCCTTTAGTCTGATTTTTCACATTCTGAAGCTGCTGAGGAACTTCTTAAGAAAATTAATTCAGGCTCATTTCTTGTAATTCATATGGGCTTGGCTGTGCATTTCATGGATACTGAAGAAGGGCCAGGAAGGAGCTTTTGGGGAAGGACTGTATCATGTTGAGCTAATGAGAAATATCAGACAACACTATCCATCCACCAAATTGAGTCAAAATGCTTTGAAGCTAACAAAGGTCAAAGTGAATACCCAGAATTAGTTACATCGTGTAATAAGTATCTTGTCATGAGAAGTAATCTCACGGACAGGAGGATATAAATTTTGGAATGTCAGGTGATCCCAGCCTGGAGAGGAAGTTTAGGTGATCTAAAGGTGAGGGGAGATTTGACAGAAGTTGGTCCAATAACACATGAACTTCAGGAAGGATGGTGGTGGCTGTAGAAGAAACTAGTTTGAAACGAGAATGTAGAGAGTGCACAGAGGTGTTCTCTGGGGTAATGGAAGCGCAGGCATGGAGGAGCCCCTGCAGATGGAAGGGTGAGAGATGTCTGGTTAGAACCAGGCCACTAATCTTGTCTCAGTCTTTATTATTAAAATCTATGTCATGAATTATAACTGTCCCATGTGGTTTCTTGGCACTTGCTTGGCTATTCTTACGTCCTTCTAAACGTCCATTCGTATTCCTACAAAATGTGGATTCTTGGCAGTTTCCTATTTTGTAACGATTTAGTAGAAAACATACGCTCATTTAATCACAAGTGATCAATTGATACTAGTAAAGAGATAATCAGTTGATCACCCAGGATTTCTTGCTACATTTTCTATTGTAATATTATTTTGGTGTTTATAGCATGTGCTTCAGTCACCAATATTTTTATTCACAATTTTTAGCTTGTAATGAACCCCCTCCTAGGAGGGTTAAAGAAGTGCCTACTGAAAGATGGGACAAACCTCCCTATCCACATGGTACTCAAGTAACATATCAGTGTCGACCTGGATATATAAAATTTGGACGAATTGTATTTGAGTGTACTGATGGAGCATGGAAGCAACACGTCCCATTGTCAGAATGTAGAAGTAAGTATTTATGCAAAATCTGTGCAAGCGTTTGACCTGACAGATCGCATTCCTTGCCAGTGATGACAACGTGAAATTGCCATTGTATCTTTACCTGTAACTTACTTATTTCAGCATCCTTTAAAATATCATCCTAAAAAGTATGTATGCATAAGGAAACATTTTTGGAGTTTCTCCAGATCGAAGGATTCATTTTTTTTTTTCTTTACAGGAAAAGATCTTACTCTGGGCCAGCCATACTAACCCGATTTATGTTAAGTTACTAAGTTATCAGGAGCTTGCTTCCAAAATTTTAGAGTCTAATGCAGATGAAAATTACGGTCTAATCAGAATAAAGCACTAACATAGCTTCTGAAAGCAAGTCAAGAGACAGTGTTGTCTTCTTTTCAGTTTATTCAACTAGTTCTAAGAAAGATATAATTTCTTGGAGCTGAGAAATTATTTTTCCCTGCCTTCTCTTTTAATCTGTGAAGCAAAATTCATTATTAGGATGAGAGCTGCTATTTATGATCTCTAGTATACTGTATTAGGAATTTAGAAGTATCTCACAGTGTTGTACAGAATTCATTAGTGAAGAAATTGAAGTTTATTATTGTTAGTCAGCAGATACTTCTTTTCTGTAAGAAATGAGTTTTAAACACAAATTTTAGACATGAGCTAATACAAAATTTTTACTAGTAGAATATAAATATTTGTTTTGATAATATAAAATTAAGTCTGAGGTGTCATTCAAACAGAGATGAATGCAAATCATAAGTGAAAATGAATTTTAAAAGTTGTTACTAGTTTCTTTTACATTTTTTGTTTAGTCACCGTTTCAGTTTTTGTATGTACTTGTGTAACTACTCGGTGAACACACATCTTTCAGATTCACAAGATGAGGTGTTGCTTTTCAGTACCATATTTCAGTGAATTCTGCCCCCCAGTGAATGCAGACTGGCACTGGCAAGGTGCAGGTGGAAGGAGAAAAGGGTTGGTCTGCCACAGGGTAAGGGATCACGTTCCCTTTCCAGGGCAGGCCACAGCCAACGTGATCAGGGTGGGCTGTTTTCTCTGAGTCACACTGGGGCGGCGTTAGGGCCTACTCAAACACCTTGTCCTTGGGGAAAACAAGGATGTTGATAGGCTCCAGGAAATTAAATGGCCTAGGTCGACAGGGACCAGGAAAGATTTCTTTTAAGGAGGCCTACTAGGTTTTTAGCTATGGAGTTTATTTTGCGGCCCGTATTATAACATCAAAGGTGGATGAATAGGAGGGATGGTGTGTTCATCCTTGCAATTCTGTTGGGAATCCAGAACAAATAGGGCCGGACCTCAGGCCAAGTCCTGTGGGGAGCTTTGAGCAGAAAGGACTGAGGCCCAAAGGACTCCTGTGTCCTTAGATCATCCCTCTTTCCTCAGCACTATCCCTGTCGGATTGAGGAAATTTCATTTCCAGTCATGGATGGATTCTGCAGTGGAGATTTTGAACCAGTTTATGTCACAAGTTGTATGACAAGCGGAAGTTACATTCTGCTGTTAAATTTGTCATAAAACTTAAGATGAGCTCAGCCTTTTTAAAGGAATAAAACCTGTCAATTTGTTGGTTTGGGGTTTTTTTAAAAAATCAGCAGATCCTTACTCCAATGTATTCTTATTGAAGACAGTGATTTTAAAAGGGGAGTTAATCAAGCTAATGCTGAGCATTTTGAAATATTTGAAAGGCCCGTATTCACTACTAACTACTAGAAAAGTGCCATCTTTCACAGTTTCATATTTCTCTGTATGGTGTAAATAATTTTGGTTTTTTTTTTTGGTTGGGTTTTTTTGTTTGTTTGTTTGTTTGTTTGTTTTTCCCCACCAGATAAACCCTGTGGACATCCTGGAGACATTGAGTTTGGTTCCTTTGAACTTACCAGTGGAAGTGAATTTGTATTTGGTGCCAGAGTTGAGTACAGATGTGATGATGGGTAATACTTATTTAATGCAATATGTGGGAATTAACATAAGGTGTTGAAAGAAGTGTTAGTTATAAATTTGTTGTCTGTAATGCAGCTGCAACTTACTGATGCTTGGTTATTGTTTAATGTAAATTTCTGCAGCTACACTAATACTAAAGATAACTCTCGTGTCTGGTGCTGTTGGAGTAGCTGAACTTATGCATCTGAAGCTGTCATCTGAAGTGTCTAAAATACGTAAGGCTGTAGCTGACCTAAAATCACGGCTGTCTTAGTAGAAAACAAAAATAGTGATATGTCTGTAAAGCTGCCTTATGACTCCACCAACCAGCCAGTTCAGATGGAAATGCAGCTTTGTGTGCTGGAATCAATGCTCTCAGTAGGCATCATGATGTGGTTATGTTAGCAAAGTCATTAAGCCATACAACAGTCTTCTGTTCAGAGCCACAACTCGTTGTTCCTGCTTAAATCACTTTTTGTCCATAAAAATGTTTTGTAAAAAATGTTTGAAGGAAGACATTTCTGGTAGAATCACTAACATATATTCACTGACTGGAAGAAATTATCTCTTCCTCCTCTATTCACCTTCTCCAATTAAAACTGCAGCAATGCAAATATGTAGTGTTGTGCTTAGTTAAGTCTGCCTATGGCTGGAATCTTTCCTCTTGAAATGCACATCAGCTATAAGCATGGTACAGCGGTTTAGCCATGTGTTTGCAGTCTTTGTATTGCTGAATCTAGTTTGAGTTCAATATCAATCAAAATCAATATTCTTCTTAATGCCTTGAGTTCAGATAGTTCTTCACTGTCATTTCAAACTAGCTGTACTTAAATCATAGAATCACAGAACCATAGAATGGTTTGGGCTCAAAAGGACCTTAGAGACCGTCTAGTTCCAACCCCCTGCCATGGGCAGGGACACCTCCCACTAGCCCAGGTTGCTCAAAGCCTCATCCAGTCTGGCCTCAAACCCCTCCAGGGATGGGGCATCCAAAACTTCTCTGGGCAACCTGGGCCACTTCCTCACCACCCTCACAAGAAAGAATTTCTTCCTAATATCTAAATTTACCCTCTGCTAATTTAAATCCATTACCCCTCGTCCTGTCACTGCATGTTAAAATGTCCCTGTAGGCCCCCCTTGGGTTCTGGTACTTCCTCTGACTGTGTCTCAGACAAAGCAGAAGCCATGGTATTGTGGCCGTGTTGTCCTCAAACCTAAGACAATACTAGCTCATCAAAGCATGTGATACATATGGTTTGGATTAAGTCCCGTTTTGATGCTGTCACATGGTTTTCAGTCACACTATAGCCCAGGCAACAGGAGTTTTACTCTGCTTGCTATTGATTGCATAGTTCACCCCTAGGTTATTTCTTACGTAGCCTAAGCTTGTTGTCTCTGTGCAACTAAAAGAAACAAAATAGGCAAGAGGCAGGCAAAAAAATTTACTTGGTTTTGTCACATTTTGGTTGGTCTGTGCTAGAACATAGGAAACCTACTTCCTTTGCTTCCAAAACAGCAGCACTGGTGTTTCTGTCACATAATTAGACTGCATTTAATATTGTTTACTTTTTATTTGTTAAGATACCAGATGCTCAGCCAAAGAAATTACCGTGAGTGCCAGGCAGATGGATGGAGCAATGACATCCCTCACTGTGAAGGTAAATGGAGTTTGATATTTAATTCTTTATCAAACTGTCATTTTATCTGTCTGATACTACCTAGAACTAGTCTGTTATCTCTTTCTAGTATTAATTCACATATGTTTAAACTCAAGTTATGCAGCAGTGAAACTCTTACAATGACTGCTGAACCATTCTAGCCCAATAAACATTTGAGCTTTTGCTAAGAAGTATTCACAAAAGGGAGTCTTGTCACCCCCAGACTGGCTTAAAGCTCTGCCTCACCTAAAGGTCCTGAGAGAGTAGACGTCTGCAAAACATGGTTGCAAAAGACAGATGGGACGAGACTTTTTGGATGTATGTGAAAGCATGTTTCATCCCCACCCTTGTGAATATCCTATCCACTGAGATTTTGTTATAAGTTCTTCTCCCTTTTAGCATACTGTGGAAGAACTTCAGTAAGTAAGAGTGAGAGTAAGAGAGACCCAGACCTCAGTACTTAATAGACTGGATGGCTCAGATGATAGTTCCCTGATTTTGGAAAGCTTTTCACCAGTTTCAAGCCTGTATGATTACAAAAATAAGCTTCCTTTCTTCTCAAAGATAATTTTTGACTGGCCGAGTTTAACATATGTGTGCAGCAATGAAAATTTGTCTTTCAGTTAAGCATCTAATGTCAGGAAAAGGTCTCTAAGTAAAGAATCACAAATGAAAGTAGATATCTTTCTCTTATCTCGAGTTTGTTGTCAGTATTTTGACATTTCCTTGGTCTCAGATGTTTCTAATTTAGTTTACTGGATTTTGAGAGTCCTCAATTTTAGGCATACAGGTCTCTACCTGCACAGTATAGAGCAATGGTTTCCAACCATTTCCGATGGTTTACATTTTTTGTTACGTCACCAAGATACTGCAATTTCAAAGTCCTCGTAAGATTTTTCTTTCATGACTGAGGAGTTCTCATTGGGCTGAAATCTGATTGCCTGTGAACAAAAGTATTTGTATAGTGTCCTAATTGTGAGGAACCTAGAAGATAGGATGTGAGCTCACAGAAAAGGCAGATGGCTTATAAGATGGAGAATGTTGTCAGAGAGAAGTGGGAGCTGTGGTAGGCAAAAGACCAGGCACTTTCTTATTAAGGGGGAAATTACTATCAGCAGTCATTCTTAAATGTTCACATAGATATCACTAAGCATAAAAAAAATATCTGATGACATGTTAATTCTTCCTTTTTCTGCAGTTACAAAGTCAGGAGATACAAGAGGTCTAAATTAATGGCATACATTGTGTTTACTTACTTTAGTAATATAATTGTTCTGATATCCTTAACTAGGATTTTTAGTTAGTAACTGAACTGTTGTAGTCAGTCTATAATAGAGCATTTTTCCAGATATTTTTCTGTAGCAAATTCAGTTTTGCATAGCTCTGAAGTAAATTAACCTATTTTGACAAAGTTTAATGGCCCTATGTGTCAGCCAAGGCTCATCTAACCATCCGTAGAATTCACAGGATCATAAGACAATTTAGATTGGGCAAGACCTCAGGTGGCCATCTAGTTCAGTGAGTGCTTTGTCTTTAGCCTTCAAGGGCAGAGAAGATGATGAGAGCTGATCTGCAAGCTTCCTTCTGTGTCAGTCTGTCTTTTTGTTTAGGGTTTCGTATTATATTTGTTGCAAATGGTATCTGAATACCTAACAAGAGCGTATGTTTTGAAAATGTGTAAGGAAATTACAGTGAATTTTCTGTATTTTAACTTTTTTTGTGTGTCAATTTATTTTGCAGAATAGACCTCAGAATGGCTGTTTTTTTCCTTTTGTTTTTTCCTTTTTGTTTTATTTTCCAGTGGCAAAGTGTTCACCTGTACAAGCACCAGAAAATGGAAGAATAATTATGACTGGTGCATTTGAGCTGGGCCGAGAATATTCCTTTGGCCAGGTTGTAAATTTTGAATGTAATGCAAAACACAGGCTTGTTGGATCTAAAGAAATAATTTGCTCTTCTAATGGAAGATGGAATAGTGATGTGCCTCAGTGCCAAGGTAAAAAGGACGCTATTTATAATCTGTAATTAAGAAACTTTATTCTCAAAGACTTCTTAGGACTGGTTACCATATAAGAAACTACAAAGCTTCCACTTTATTCCACAGCAACTAAGCACAGTTTGTAAACAATCTCCATTGCACGTATACAGAAGAAGTAGGATAAGAAAGATTAATCAGAGAATATTGGATGATAATAGAGTCATAATGGACCATCTGTTTGTTCCACAATTTCACTACAAGCAACATGTTTTGCCAGGCTGCAGTCAATTTCTTTGAAACTAGCTTTGGTATGGCTACATAAGCAAGGCCTTCGACACCGTGTCCCACAGCATTCTCCTAGAAAAGCCAGTGGCTCATGGCTTGGACAGGAACACCCTTTGCTGGATAAAAAACTGGCTGGATGGCCGAGCCCAGAGAGTCATGGTGAACGGAGTGAAGTCCAGGTGGCGGCCGGCCACCAGTGGTGTTCCCCAGGGATGGGTTTTGGGGCCTGTCCTGTTTAACATCTTTATCAATGACCTGGATGAGGGGATGGAGTGCTCCCTCAGTCAGTTTGCTGATGACACCAAACTGAGCGGGTGTGTTGACCTCCTTGAAGGCAGGGAGGCTTTGCAGAGGGATCTGGACAGGCTGGACCCATGGGCTGAGGCCAGTTGTATGAGGTTCAATAAAGCCAAGTGCTGGGTCCTGCACTTTGGTCACAACAACCCCCTGCAACGCTCCCGGCTCGGGGCAGAGTGGCTGGAAAGCTGCCCTGCAGAGAGGGACCTGGGGGTGGTGGGCGACAGCCGGCTGAACTTGAGCCAGCAGTGTGTCCAGGTGGCCAAGAAGGCCAATGGCATCCTGGCCTGCATCAGCAATAGTGTGGCCAGCAGGACTGGGGCAGGATTGTGGGGACATTGAGGGGCTGGAGCAGGTCCAGAGAAGGGCAACAGAGCTGGGGAAGGGTCTGGAGCACAGGGCTGATGAGGAGCGGCTGAGGCAGCTGGGGGGGTTCAGTCTGGAGAAGAGGAGGCTGAGAGGAGACCTCATCACTCTTTACAGCTGCCTGAAAGGAGGGTGCAGTGAGGTGGGTGCTGGGCTCTGCTCTAAGGTAACAAGTGATGGGACAAGAGGAAATGGCCTCAAGTTGCACCAGGGGAGGTTTAGGCTGGATATTAGAAAAGAATTATTCACTGCAAGAGTGATGGGGCATTGGAACAGGCTGCCCAGGGCAGTGGTGGAGTCACCATCCCTGGAGGGGTTCAGGAAACGTGTGGATGTGGTGCTTAGGGGCATGGGTTAGTGGGTTGGGTGGTGTTGGGTTGATGGTTGGACTTGATGATCCTTGAGATCTTTTCCAACCTTAATGATTCTATGATTCTGAAAGATTCAGTCACTTCAGTGTTGATTTAATGAAAGTAATTACAAATGATTTTGAATCTTTGTGAACCAAGTTTAAAACACAATGAAATAATAATGGATTTTTATTTCTTCAGACTAATATGTTTTGTCACGTTAAAAGGTTAATTCGTGTTTAGGTTTTACAGAACCACAGAATAGGTGAGGTTGGAAGAGACCTCTGAAGGTTTCTCAAAGCAGTCAGCTAGGGCAAATTGCTCAAGACCATGTCCCCTCAGCTTTTGAACATCTCCAAGGATGCAGACTCCACAGCTTCTCTGGGTAACCCATTACAGTGTTTGACCACTCTGAAGTAAATATGTTTTTTCTGTATCTCAGTTTGTGCCCATTGCTTCTCATCTTGTCACCGGGTGTCAATGAGAAGGGTCTGGCTCTATCATCTTTACTCTGCTGCCCCGCCAGAGTCAGGAATTTATACCTATACACATTAATGTAAAGATCTTCCCTGCCCCCCAAGCTTTCTTTTCTCTAGACACTCTAAGCCTCTCTTAGTCAGTTTTTCCAATTCCTTAATTATCTTCATGTCCCTTCACTGGACCTGCTCCAGTATGTGCATGTCCTTCCTGTACTGGGGAGCTCAGACCTGGACACAGGACTCCAGGTGTGGTCTGACTGGTGCTGAGTAGAGAGGAAGGATCACCTCTTTTGACCTGCTGGCAACACCCTTCTCAACGGAGCCTAGGACGTTGTTTTCTTTGTTTGCTGCAAAGGCATGGTGCTGGCCCCTGTTCAACTTTTCCGTAAGGACTGCCAAGTTTTTCTTTGCAAAACTGCTTTTCAGGCAATCAACCCCATCCTGCCCCACAGTTTGTACTGGTGGATGGGGTTGTACATCCCATTTTGCAAACAGAGATTGTATGGGATTGGATTGTCAGTATATAAGAATGAATCCCAGGAAGTTTATGGTAACAATCACTGTTACATATTCAGTCCATCAAATTTCTTAGATTATTTATATGTTATCTGATCAGGAAGTATACATTTTGAAGAGCAGAGTATGTATATCAGGATGTCAGGTATATGTATGATTTTTCACTATTTCAGTGCTGCATTTTGCTGCTTTGCAACCACCATTTATTATAAATTGAGAAGCATAAAGTGGGATTAAACACATGTGCTTGTAACATTGACAGAATATAGTGAATTTTGTCAAACAATGATAGTTTCACTGAACTATGTTACGACCTAAATACACAGTAAATCCATCAAAGGAACCCAAGAGAAGTCTTTGGTGTCCTGGTCTGTGGCCTAGGAAACAAAGCCTTGAATATTTTCTGGTTTTATGAATGCAGTTTTTAAAAGATACAGGATCTTAGTGGTTTTATTTGGTTTGGCAAGAAACTGGGGATGCTGAGGCTTTTCTGTAGATAGTGAAGCATTCTACTGTCAGTTTTCCATATAGTTTAATTCTTTTCCCTGTTGGTGCCATGATTTAACTAATCATCTGCTGGCTATGCCAGAGCTTTAGGTTTGCTGGAATTTATAAGGAAATGAAATTATCTGAAAAATGGAAAATCCTATATTTCAGCCAGCCTAGCTGTTTATTTTAGAAAGTCCCCTGCCTCATATACTAATTCTGAGATCCGTTAAAATACAAGGTAAAGCCCTGAAATCTGTCTCATGAACCAATTTGCTATTGATGCTGTGCTACACCACACCTTCTACCTGGCACCCCCAAACAGATCATTGAAGAGTTCTCAAATAATTTTCAAACAGTTTCCAAGTGCAAATGTTTTGTGAAGTCAAATGAAAAAACACCTACATTTTATTCCAATAGGAATTTATTGTCATCAAATAAAAATAAACAAAAATATATGTATTTTGTATTTTTCAATTTCAGAGATTATCTGTGATGTGCCAGAAATTCTGCATGGATATGTACATTCTCCAAAGGGGTCTTACAAGGAGTCTGAACGACTACAGTTTGGCTGTGAAGAAGGATACAGATATGGTGAAAGAGCAGATGCACAATGTACCGAATTAGGATGGAATCCAACCCCGTATTGCACTGGTTAGTCTTACCTAAAGTTATTTTGCACATTTGTTGTGTTTGGAAGTAATTTCAGAGATTATTAATGACAAAAGTTAGTTTATTAATAACAGAAGAGATCCATCCACATCTGGCCAATATCCCATGAAGATCTAGAAGGATTAAATGTTAAAACAACTGGATGAGAGTTTTCCATGGAGAGCAGTAGCAAAAGCAGTTAATTCAGTCTTTTGTTGCTTGAGTGTACTTAAATAGATCCACAAAGTAACAATTGTTCCAATATACTGCATAAATGACATTGATGCTAAAATACTTCATGTAGCATTAGTAGCTGTTGCTATTTTCTTCTTTTTTTATATGATTCTTAATTAAGTGTGAGAACATAGGATAAAGACTTATTGGATTATGAAAAAGTCCTAATTTGGACAAATAGAGAGATTCAGCTTTGTTCTTCCTACCTTCTAGAAAATATGATGAAAATGTTTTGTCAAAGGAGTGGAAAATCAGACACTAAAAGAATATTTAAGCAACCAGGAAAAAATAAGTATTAATGCCACAGAAATTCAAACTACAGAAGGAATCTGGAATTTTTAATGGCATGGGAAAATTAACATTTGAAAACAATTTTTTAGAGAAGTGGCATGGTTTTTGAAATCCTGCTGTCTTCACATCAAGACTCGATACCTTTTTCCGTGTGTGCAACATGAACATAACTGGTACAAGTCAGTGGTTGTGCTGTATGTTTGGAGGCTGGGTAAAGAAATATTTGATACCGTATGAATTGCAACAGTATGAGTAATATTAGGGAAATCCTACCTAGATGACCTACTTATGAGTCACAAGCAGTTCTTTGAGAGGGAGATACAAGTTAATGCATCTTCAGGTCTTCCATGTTCAGTAGTTGAGATGCTGTGTAACCAAGACTCTGCTACTTGTAATCATAGGACTAACCACTCAGTAAAATAACACTCAGCATCTAACCCTGCATGAACATTTGCGACAACAGAAGTTTACTTGACCTCCTGAACTGACCTCTCCATTTTGTCTGAGTGTCCTGATGAGTCTTACTGTAGTTTGAGCAGGCTGAGCACCTGCTGCTAGCCATTATAGCCATTCTCTAAATTTCCAGACTACTAGTTCTAATCAAGCAGTTCCAATCAAAGAGGAATAACTCAAAAATGATCCCTATTTCACTGATGGAACTTCATAAGAATTTGTTAGTGTACTGTGCAAACCTTTCAGAAATGACTGGAAATTACAAAAGTATCTTTCAAATTAAGATCCTGACTTAAATTTGTAAGCTGCCTTTCAAGAGTTCTCCTGAAATAGTAAAATAGTGTTGTAGGAAGAATAATCCAAAGTTGACATGGCCACTTCCAAAGGAGTTCAAGCAAATGTGAAGTAGTCCAGTTTCTGAAGGATAAGCTGTTCATTGATGGCCGTAAGTATCTAAGCTGAAAATTCCAATGGAATTGTAGTGCTGGATTATACATAAAGCTGAAAGCAATAGTACTTTCTACACAGCCATTATGTCAAGAATTGTGTACAGTTAAGATGACAAATTTCTCAGGCTAGTCCTGTTTGGCATCAGCCCTCTGGGTCATGGATTTCACTTTAGTTTCATTCAACTACAGCATTTAAGGACTATAGTTAAATCTCCAAATCCCACTAACAGAAATATGCGTGTTATGTCCTAGTTTAAATAGTTTGATGTAAATTTGGGGGAAATCATGAATGCCTTGAATTGTCTTCAAGAAATTGCCAAACACTTGAAACTGGAAAAAAATGCTGGCAACAGGGCAACATTGTAGGATGTTGTGTACCACCCACCTTGCTGGGACGTCTTCCAGAAAGACTCCTTTAGAAATAAAGAATAGTTGGTCTTAGTGCCCACTCAGTTCTTGACCTTTTTCCTTCAAGATTAGTAATGATACTAATTAATATGCGTTGCTTACAGTTTAGCAATGTACTGCTTTTGAAAAGTGACAAACGAAAGATTCTTCCAGACACTGACATACTGGGCTGTGATACTTGGGGTGTATTCAAATAGTGGTTCTGAATCCTACTGGACTTACCAGTAAGTATAAATGATTCACCAGTACATGCATACAGCTGCTTCTCCCACCTTCACTCCACAGCAGGACCAACCTGTAGTTTGTAGTCACCCCTTCCCAGCCCTGAGTGTCTTGATGATATTTTCTAAATTGGAAGTAGAATACAAAAAAAACCCCACAAACCAACCCAAAAGACAGGCTCTGGTTTATAAATCATATGTTTGTCTGGCTTCTCTGAGAATGAAGGTATCATGAGCTTTTAGGATCGCATTCTTATCCTTTCTCAGTTGTTGAAATACTTCCAGTGTCAGTGCAAGACCCTCATCTTAATCACACAGCCTATGAATGATCAATGCCTTGTTGAGTATAGTTATTTCTCCATTTAGGACTTGCCAGTGAACCTGCACCCCTTTGGGACAGCATCCATAAACCAGCCCAGGAGAGCTCTGGAAAAGATTAGTCAAATTCAGTTTGATCACGTCTAGTTCTTGCTCCAACCATTCTCTTTGCAGTTAAGTTTTCATCTAGTTAACGTGACATTAGAAACAGCTGTCACTCTCCTCTTACACAACCCTACATTTCTAAGAGTGTGAGAGAAATGTAGCCTTTTTTTTGCCCTAAGAAACATCTTTTTAACAATTTTATGCAGTTACGGTCAATATACTATGAAAATGATAATTCATGCAATAAATATAAACATATTCTTCAAATTAGCATGCATTTTTTCTCTTTTTATTTAGAAATTGTGTGCTCTCCTCCAAGAATTCCCAATGGGAACTTTAGACCTCAAGAAGACAACTACATAGTAGGTGATATAATAACAATACAGTGTAATCCTGGATATCATTTTAAAACACTGACTGGCAAAACCACATCTGAATGCACCAGGAATGGCTGGGTGCCTGATCCAGGTTGTGTCCGTAAGTAGCTCTCATGAATGAAGATACATCATGTGGAGTTGTTGGAAATATCTCAGTGAAAAAGAGATCAAGAGAAAAACTTAAGAAGCATGAGAAATTAGAGTTGCTTATATATTGTATTTCTTCGTGATGTAAAGATTAATTTGAAGGTTTAGAAAAATAATCTATAAAAACAATGGTATAAACTACATTTACATTATGTTTATAAACACAGATATTATCTATTACTGTATTTGTGAAAATATGTGTTAAAAAGTCCTATAGTCCGCTCCCTGTTGGGAAGGTTTGTGGTCCACCTGAGGAGTTGCATGCCAGTCATAAGATAAGGGGACATAGTGAGTGTTAAAGTATCCAAACCAAAACAAAACATAGGCTGGAAGATATCTTTCATTGTAGTTACTGCAGCTTTAGATTTTTACTTTCCCATATGTTGGCGTATTAGAAACAATCACAGTTTTATTCAACCTATTATAACCTGTCAAATAACTAAACCAGTTATTCTTGATCGTTTATGAGCTTTTTCTTGGCTTAAACTTCCCATAACTACTGTGATAGTTTTGCCCAATAGGCACAGTATTAACAAATAAATCAAGGATGTGAGAGACACCCTGATGAAATCGGTCTTGTAAATGAACCTTTAGATGATTTGAACTATTCCTGAAAAATGCACTGTTAGTATCTGGATTAATCTTTTCTCTATGCATGTGTGGGTTCTAAAATCCCGGTATCATTCTGAAATCACCTCACTCATTATTGAATGGTCTGTCCAGTGGGTGATCTCTCCTGCCCCAGAACATATGCTCTGCATCAGAGCAATTCAGGAGGGACCTACCTGCCATGGCCAGGTAGGACACCCTGGGTAAACTTGAATAAAAGCTTCTGGGGATCTCCTCCTCTAGCCTTGACTTGTCCCTGGAAAGGGTCAGTTCTTTTGAGGAACTGACAGAAAAAGGAGTCATTTCAATTTTAAGAGTCCACAGTTCAGTGTATGTATCTGAGCTAGCTGTCTGGGCTCCCATTGTGTTCAGTGTAGTAAATTTAGTCAAGACACTCTACAAAGATGGTGTAATCTCACCGTAGAATAAATACGTACATTTGGTCTCATGAATCAGCCTTTGGAGTCCACTGAAAATATTGACTGGATTTCTGCTGGTTGCAATGGAAACAGAGGGAACCAACGTAGGTCTAGGTAATGACAAGGACAGCAGAAGCAGAGTGCAATTGTTCCTGCACTCCTTAGGGGCTGTCCGGGTGTGCAGTCCTGATCCTGTCAGTGTCAAAAAACACTCAGATGATGAAGCTGAATCTGAAGTAATTGTGTCCTGAGCTTTTTGTCATGCATGTATTGATATTGTTGCTGTTAAATTCTATTTCAAGAGAAACCGTGTGATTACCCAGCTATAGAAAATGGCAAGTTAACCAGAGCACTGGAGAACTACAAAAACTATTACTTTCCAATGAGGTTTGGGCAGCATGTGTATTACTACTGTGATAATGGTTATTCAAGCCTGAGTGGACAATACTATGGTGAAATGGTCTGTTCAGAAAGTGGCTGGTATCCACAGCCAAAATGTCTCAGTAAGTACATTTCCACTATACGTTCAATACTGTTAAATTTATCAAAGGTCTGTGCAGCAGAAATTGTGCCTATGGAGCACAAGACAGAACAAAAAACAGTTTGTTAAAGTAGAACTGCTTTAGTTAACCTCAGACTATAGAAAACAGATTTAAAGCAACAAGCTGAGGCTTTCTCTCCTAACACACATCTTCAGTCATGGTAAAGTTCCTACCTACTGGTAGGGCTTGGAAGTGGATTACAAAAGGTTGATCTTTCCTTCAGTGGAGTGATGCTCCATGCTGGCCATGAGTGGAGTTCTGCCCCGAGGAAATGACCAGTAACTCAAGGAACACAGCTATAGCGTTCCTTCAGCTGTCTTCCTGTGTCCGGGCTCTTAGGGGCACAAGATGCTGTAGAACCAGTGTGCTTAGCTGTTGCAAAAAGCTGGTTTGAGAGGCTGATACATCTGCACAGAAATGATAAAATCTCCTGGAAGCAAATGCTGAAAATCACTTGGGGCAGACATCAAAATTTTAGAGACATAGCAAACCAAACCAGAGCTTGTGTGCATGATGCTAGATGCACTGAAGTTAGCCAGCTTTGCTTATGAACACTAGGAAAGCGATGTTGTTGACTAGACCACTTCTTAGCACTTTGTGTAGTGATTTGCACTCCTATTCGTGTGATTCGTTAATCTTAGGTCAGTGAAACAAAACATGTTTTCATTCAGGTTTGAACATGAATGTCTTTTTGAGAAAGAAGGATATAGAAAAGTCCTAGGAGGCACTTTTTTAGTAACTGTCTTCCTAAGAATTAATTCACCTCAGTTATTGCTGTACAAGTTATTGTGGTTAAATGTACTTACCTTCCTTCTTTAGAAAACTGTCACGTCAGACAGCTGGAAAATGGTTATTTCTTACACAAACAAAAGTATGTTTACAAGGAAGGTGAAAGAGTTACGTATGTCTGTAACAATGACTATCATACTGAACATGAAGGTGGGGAAGTCACGTGCACGAAGGATGACTGGTCACCTCCTCCAAGATGTATCCATAAAAGTGAGTGGGCTTCTATTTTGTTGAGGTTTCTAGCTAAAACCAGTAAATCCGTCATTGCCATCGCCTACATTAATCTGTCACCACTACTTAGTAACTACGTCTAGATGCTCTGCAACTGAAACACAGTGCTGTGATTCTCTCAACTGGCTCATGCAGTTCTTATGTCCCTACATGGCTCATTCATATCTCCTAGAACGTAAGCTCTGGGATGAGAGTCTCTTTGTCTTCAGTAGTGAACTCTTGTTATAACATAGCTGTGCAGTGATATAATAAATAGTAATTGTTCCTCTTGCACAGCCTATGTGTAATTTCTTGTCTCCTTTCGCCTTCTTGCTATGCCACCTGATCCCTGTTTCTCTTGCTTCCTTTCTAGTTAGCATCATACTGGAAATGGGAGGAATAGGAAGGTTACCTCTCCTAACTGCTTCCAGCTTTTGTTCCTGACTTGCACCAAGCCTGAAATTGCTAGAATGTCTCACAGGAACTTTAAATATTTTAGAGAATTATTTCATATGGACAAAAGAAATAATTCAACCTACCTTTTCTTGGACCATAAAAATATTTTTTTAGGAAATAATTCCACCCTGATACAGACACCAACCATAAAGTGGTTGGACCACTACCCACTGAGATTTTGACATAGCAATGAACAAGCGAAATAAAATTCTATGATTCCTAGCGTTAGGCAGTTGTGTGGCATCACTGGTATAAACACCAAAAAGTTTGATGGGAATTTTAAACTTTTGAAGCTGTTGCACTGACGTATCATTAACTCTGCTCCTAACATTCAAATACGTCCTCTGGTGCTCTAGTGTTCAGCAGTCTTTTTTTTTTTTTTTAATCTCTTTATTTATTTGGCTCTCTAATGTGCAAGTATTGCTATTTGTTGTAATGGTAATTTCCTAAAAAGAAGAAACTCCTTCACAGAATGATTTATTAGTAAAGAATTTAGCATACTACGGAAGTTTTCTTTCAGAATACAAGACCACAAAATCCAACCAAGATGACTGATTTCCATCCATTCAGACTGGCTTAAACAATGTGGAGTAAGTGATGTAAAATCAGTTACAACATTGGGTCTGTCTTCACTGGTGTTTTAGTCTGCATGCATTGGTCATTTGGTAGAAATTTGCTTTAGTCCTACAGTACAGGCACTCTAAATTATTTCTCTTTGGTAGAACTGAGGTGGTACCTGCACACCACGGTGATCTCTGGTATGGACAGAAGGTCCTCTTTGTGTATGAGTGCACGCCCAACGTGAATTTCATTTCTGGTGAAGACCAGGTGTCAACATACAATTTTGGAAGCTTGCAGGGTTGCTGCAGGTCAAACCCCTGTCCATCCCTGTTTGTGCTGCATGAATTGGTAACTGGGAACTCTGACTTTTCACTTTCCAGTTGTACCCTAGGAAGAGAGCTCGGTGCAGAAGCAAACATTCATGGTGCTCTTAAAAATGTTTTAAATCCTACTGCTGTTTCATTTGTCCTCCTTCTTCTGTGTATTATAAGCATATAGTTTAGCGATGTTTTACTTGGAAGAAGTTCTGTCTATCTCTTTCAGAAAGATGCCAGAATATCAATTTTGACAATGGTTATTTCACCGTGGGAAAGAAAACATTCTGTTTGCAGGAGAGAGTCACCTATAAATGTCATACTGGCTTTGTAACTCCAGAAGGACAAGAAAGAGGAACGATACAGTGTCAAGCGAATGGTTGGACTCCACCTCCAAAGTGCATCAGTGAGTAGCAGAAAGGCTTCAGAGCTCCCTGTCATTGTCACTGCCGCAGGCATGATGTCCTGTGTACTCAGATTTTTGTCATCTAGGTTGGCAGAGACTCAAATAGAGAAGTTAATCCTCCAGAGATTAACCTTTCTGGGGTTCCAAGAAACAAAAAACCATAAAGAAGTGGGTAAAGTGGGAAAATATCTGCTGTCTTCTAGGTGAGCTGTCTTTTTGGACCTCTATAGAATGAAGTAGATGGTAATCACTGCGCTCTCCAGTGATTCTTACCTGATACAAGGTGCATATACCCAAATGTATTCCCAGTTCTCCTGCCTTTCACACGTGAGGGAAGATTTACCCAGAAATGCCTGTGAACCAAGGGCTTCTGCCAAGAACTTTCTTTAGATGTGAGCAAACTAAGCAAAAACGGGATTCATTGTTTGGAAAGATGTTATCACTATGCATGGAAAGCACTATATTTATGTCTGCCCTGGTGTTAAAAAATGCATTTGTGAAAAACACTGAAGGGCTTTTTCCTGAAAATACCTCCATACTGTTGTTACCTTTCTCCTCTTAGAAGTTCCTTTCTCTCCTGAACAGGGGTGTAGGATAGTAAAAGAAGATTCTTTATCTTCCAGTAATATGATACCGAAGCTGGTAATATTGACCAACTTTAGCTGATATTTTATCTTCTCCTTTTATTTCAGTCTACCTTAACCTAGGATTTTGCAGCTTTTTTTCTGACTCCCTCACAAATGAACATGGGGAACGGGAGTACAAACTCTTTGCAATGACATCAATAGTAATAATATTATGTAGTGGAAGGAAAAGAATTAAATTTAAGGAAGAAATGTTTATGCTCGATGTTACTTCTAGACACATATTTCTGAAGATTAATGCAGTAGATATTATGTGAATATGCTACATATTACATTCTACATTCATGTTCTGTCAATGCAGATTTTTTAATGTTTCAAATCTACTGAGTAATTCAGTAGACTAGCACACACTAAAGCACCTACAGAAATGATGTTTCCAAAGAGCAGTGGTTTTGGATCGCAAAATGTACTTTGTTTTATTCTGCAGAATCCTGTAAAAGACCTCATTTGGACATTTTGAATTACCACACAAATAAAACTGTGTTCATGCCTGAAGATACAATTGAGTATGCATGTTTAGAGGGATATAAAGCTGCAAATAATATGCCAACTGGTACCACAAGATGTGGCATAAATGGTGAATGGAATCCAACGCCCCGGTGCCTTGGTGAATATTGTTGTGTTTGCTAATCAGTATAACTTTGTATACGCTTTGTGAAGCTTTTTTCTTTAAGATTTTATTTGTTTATGTTCTAATCAGTAGCATTTTATGTACTTTTTGTAGGGTGTAGACTATGTGTTAAAATACTTTGTCTTTGTAGCAATAGAATGTGAAATGCCGACATTGCCCCATGGGGATTTTTCTCCCAAGGAGGGTAAATACCACAATGGAAATGTTGTGAAATTTACCTGTGCAAACAATTACGTAAGAGTGGGACCTGCCTCTACTCAGTGCTATTACTTTGGATGGTTTCCATCACCACCAGTGTGTAAAGGTAATTCTTCTGTTAACTTTGCTGTAGTGGGAAATGTATGAAAATGCCTGGGTCCTGAAGACACTTCTGTGGACACCTTCTATAAGCCAGTCTTGCTCCCAAGAACAGTTATTCCATCTCCATCTCTGAAAGGGCAGGAACTGATCCTCTTTGGATCAATACAGTGTTTTGCTATTTCACATGAAAGATTCTGAACAGTTAAACTTTCAGTGTTGAACTTTGTTAGCTTTAGTTATGCCAGTTGGAGCTCTGCAACAACCGAAAGTGAGCTGGTGAATGGCTTGCACAAAATTTCACTCAGGTTATTGACTGTAGTGTATGGAAAGTTATTTATTATTCAAAAATGCACAAATAATGTGCAATATGGCAGCAAGGAGTGATTATTTTGAATAGTGTTCTCTCTTATGGTATCCTAAATGTCCTGAGTTTTGCCACTGCCTAATGTTGATACCCACCAGATATTGCACTCTATGTTCCTTTTACTGATCACATGATATTGAAAAAAAAAAAAAAAGCTTTTTTGGAGGTGACAGAGCTGGAGCCAAGCAAAAGAAACTCAGTGAAGGGTTTTCCCTGTGAAATTCCTCAGCTTCATCCGGTAGGTTGAACGAACTCATGCACAAGGGAAAATATTTGCCCCCATTCTTCTCATCCATTTTAAGACAGAGCACAGATTGGTGGCATCTGAAAAGAGTTTATTTTCCTGGTGCTATGCCCTTTCATGAGGAAGCTTGAGAGCATGAAGTATTTCCCATCTCCCTTTCCTCCCACTCAGTCAGTTTCCTTGTCTTTCATCCTCTCATCCTCCTTTTTGCTCACTCTTTTCCATTTAAAAACAAGTATATTTCATATAGTTTGACCTCTCTTAACAGGAATTCCATTCACTCCATCAGAAGTTAATTCCATTAATATACAGCACATATTACTCGTTAGGTGCTTTTTATAGCATATATCGTTATTACTTGCAGAATTTTCACCCTTTTTTTTAAGAATAATGAAGTTGTCATCCATGTAACACTTTTTTTTCTCTTAAAACTGGGTTGATTTTATCAACCACTTCTTTTATCAAAGGAGGCGATTGACAGTGCGCGGAAGGAATAGAGTGAGCCAGGGTCACACATCTGATCCCCGTGTTTGTGATCTCCAGCCCAGCATGAGTGCAGACATTCAAAGGCATAAACCAATGGCCTGTTTAACCTGCTCTACTGATTTTTGTTAACTTTAACCAACAAATTAAATTTATTTTGTGTTGTACTCAACATACAACTGTGCTAAAATTGCTGAATTCAGGGCATAGATTTGATCTCTTGATTTCAGTGAACGCCAGAGGCTGTGGACCTCCACCTGAGATTGCCAATGGAAGTATTGCTGGTGGCTTTGTGGAACACTATCAGCATGGGGACAGAAAGCAATATGAATGCAACATCGAATTTAAATTGCTTGGATCAAAGGAAATAGAATGTGTTGATGGACAATGGTCATCTCCTCCCTTCTGCATTGGTAATCTATGTAACTCTTACTCAGGAGAAGTCTATAGTGCACTGTAGGCTGATGCTTCGCAGATGTTTTCACAATTAAAATTATATATTTTCAGGTGTAATGTGACGTTCAAAATCACGTTACGGATGAAAAGTAAACACACACTATATGTAAAGTCAAAACTTTATTAGTAATATAATTGAAATCTTAACAGTCCAGTCAAAGAATTGTTGTAAGTCTACATCAAATTAGTATAGAAAGAGAAAGAAATGAAATATGTAATATATAAAGAATAATTATGAATATATAAATAATACAGAATGACAGATAAAGTGTTATACACCCACTTTCTCTTATTTATCCCTTGTTCTGGTTTTATGCTAACCCTTCCACTGCCCCTCTGGGTCCTAAAGTCAATAACTTGGGTCTGGTGCGTTTTGGAGGGAAGTTACAGCACATGATCAGTATTTCAAGTCGTTCACTGTGGGGAATAAGATGTGATGCTGATGATTTCCTCTTCCTCCTTCATGATCTGCTTGGGGTAATTTTTAACTTTGCTAACATGCTTTTATGCCTTACCCTTTTTTTGCTGGTTTACAAGTTCTGAATTAGGTATGTTAAGTGTGCTTTAACTATGTTAGATACTTGTTCTTTGTATTACCCCTAAAACCAGTTTTGATCAGCTCCAGGTCTAAACTGGCCTTTTGTGAGCTATTCATAGCCCTGGGATGACAGGCTGTGCCTGTCTCTTACCATCCCTTATACTTTAGGGTTTATATACCAGTGAAATACAGTTTGGGAAATTTATGTTAGTTGAAACTGCTTGTGGAGGATGCTGTGGAGTTACCACAGTGATGGAAAAAGAAGGGAAAAGA
Source organism: Pterocles orientalis (assembly GCA_011057875.1). Taxonomy (NCBI): domain Eukaryota; kingdom Metazoa; phylum Chordata; class Aves; order Pterocliformes; family Pteroclidae; genus Pterocles; species Pterocles orientalis. Next base: position 385,940 of record WKFP01013332.1, on the reverse strand, counting down.
CAGGAGAGGGAATTTAGTAATCGGGCTAAAACATATACATACTCCAGCTGTGTTGAAGTTTAGTTGTTACAATTAATGGGTTTGACTCACCAAGTGCAAATATAGTTATTTTTATTTAAGTTCTTTCAGCTATTCACATATGACTCCAATGTTATTGTGGAATACTTCTGCTCTTCTCAACAGAAGACAAAATGCCATGTGGATCACCTTCCTCTATTCCAAATGTTGTCCTTCGTCAGGAAGACCAGACCCGGTTTTCACATGGTGATGAAGTATTTTACAGATGTAAACATGGCTCTGCCAGTTCTAAGGAAATGAAAATAAAATGTCTTAACGGGGAATGGAAACCTTTACCTCTTTGTGCTGGTAATCTATTTCCATAATATTGCAGCAATCAATATGTAGCCAGAGTTACTATAGTTTTGTGCATCTCAGCTTAAGGTTTTTTTATTTACTTCTCTTTTAAATGTGACCATGTCCTTCACCCTGGAAAGCACCTGTACCTCCAACTTTGTAAGCATTCTGAGTAGGTGTGGGGAAGAAAACGGACACTTGCACCATGGGTAAAATCAAGTATGGGGGGTGCGTATTTGGTGTACAGTGGCTTTTACCCGCTTTCCAGTGTTCCTCTCTGATAACGACCCCTCAGAAGCCTTGGGACATGCCTCCAATAAAGCAGCATGCCTGTTGCATTAATTACTTGTAGTTTTATGTCTCTGTATACTACTTTGCTTTTTTAAAATCCTACTGGGAATTAAAAATAATGTGATAGGCCTATTCCATCCTCATCATTTTTCTGTGGATTAGTTATTTTCATTACTAAGCAGTAGTTTTCTCTTTGTTTCTCATCTTCCCATTGGGTTTTGAAGTGCATAAATTGAATGGGAGTAATGTATTTTAAAAAGGTAGAAAACAAAGCCTTCTCCCAAGGAAAAAAAAATGACACTGGAGTCAGTAATTTAAGAAAAAAGTAGTACTGGACAAGAAGGAGTCTTGTCTGGGATAAATTACTCCGGGACTTCTCTTAACAGAACACAGTTTATGGTATATCCAATTCTTGGTCCCCCCTTTCTTCAGAAGTGATTTTATATTCATCAGTGATTTGTTATTTACAATGATGTTGAGGACCGAATCTGGCACAAAACACAGTCTGCCTGTGTTCTTCACCAGTCGAGGAGACAAGAGAGACACTTCCACAGGAGACTGATACCTGGTACTCAGTGTGAGCTAGTGCTTCCTTTATGCTCTTGTTTCTACAAGCAAAAGGTTTCTCTTCTTCCTCATCTTGCTAACTTTTTATAGTTTGAGGGAAGAAAAGAATGCTTAGTTTTAATATTATTTACTGTAGTCAGCAAAAGAGATCCTGTCAACATAAAACTAATTATTTTGTGAGTGGGAACAGTCTCTGCTTGCCATAGCAGGAACAGAAAAGTCATTCTATTTCTGCAGTCTAGGAAGCTCAGGAGTTACTTCAAACTACAGTAGATAAAAAGTCACTTTCCCATGGACATGCATTAGGAAACCAATGACCTCTTCATCAGTGGATGTGTGTGTACATAATATCTGAACTAAACCTATTTTTTAGCTCTTTTTGTTGATTTTTTTTTCAGATCCATCTGCTCAGTGTGTATTTCCGAAGGATGTTGAGCTTGTGCACAATGGTCGTCGTCTCAAGCCAAGAAAGAAGACAGGGTTCCACGGAGATATAGATTATATATGTACATCAGGTGACAAAAGGATTAAACGGGCAACTTGTGTGTCTGGAAAATGGTCACCAGAGATTGAATGTACAGGTATGTTTTGAGATTTGTATACAATTTCTTCTTCTTAGCATTGCTCTGTCAGTAGTCTGAAATAGAAATGCTTCTATGTGTATATATATGCTTACTCAATTATATGCCAAAGAATATTCATGAATAATTATGGAAATCATTTGAACAGTTAACTAGGTTTAGAGTTACACACTGTTTTAGTGAGGCAGACTTAACTTGGCAATTGGAACAGTTGTCACTGTCACTTCTGCAATGATAAATTTAAGCTCAGTTCTTCAGAAGGGCTTTACCCTGGTGCAAATGAGATTAGCACATAGCCCACGCTCCAGCAAAAGTTCCTTTATTTCCTGTAAACATTCAAAGCTTTTCTATTCCTGATTTTTCTTTTTTTTTTTTAATTCTACTTTTCCAATTACTTCCTAGTGAAACACCAAGGGAAAAAAAGCTGAGTTGACCAGCTTCAAAGCACATAGAAAAGATTGCCCTTATCTTATACAGACTGAAGGTCGGATACCTGCAGGACTGCCCTTAGGTATAGCAGAACAGGACCTTGCCTGCACAAGGCATGATTGTAAAACAATCATCCCCTCATTGCCTGCTTTGGTTATGCCAGATTCATGGGAAATAATGCGTGGAAGTGGGAGAAGAGTGACAATCACAGCATTCCCTTTCAAAACCAAGTGTCCCTACCTTCTCCGTTTTCTGGAACCACTAGAAGCAACAAACCAAGCTCTTGAGGTCTCCTCCTTCCTGGTTCTACCTCCTTCCCTTACTTTTTCTTTCCTTTGGCAGGAGCAGCCCTTCCTTCCGTGATAGGCAAAAATGGGAGTTTATTTCTTCATTTCCATTTGTGATTTCATTTAGCTCTATTATCAGCTAAGTCTGAAGAAAAAAAACAACAACAAAACAAATCAGGAGCTCTATAAGTTGGTCCAGTCTTCCTGAAAAGAGAAAGTCAGGGAAGGCACACAGGAGCGTGCAGCTGTGGGTAAGGGAAAGGAAGGGACTACGAGAAGGTCCAGCTTAGATTGGTGTAGGCAACTGTGACTGTCTTTTCAATGAGTTTGAAAGCATATGAGCATCTGAAGGCAGCTCTTGTGTTTCTGAAGGAGAACAAAATAATCATTATATTAATTAGTTTGAGATAGCTACTGAAGAATTATCTAACACCAGTGTTTTCTTGGCTGTTTGTGTTGTAATCTGTGATGAACTGTTGTGCTTTATCTTACGTTCTGTTCTAACATGAGTATGTGTCCTTAGCCGAGGAGAGTACATGCCCACCTCCACCTCAGGTGCCTGGTGCCCAGCAGATAACAGTTGGAAGAACTTACAAGCATGGGAGTAAAATAGCTTTTTCGTGTCTGAAGAGTTTCCAGCTCATCGGTATGAATGAAATAACGTGTATAAAAGGGAAATGGCAATCACCACCTCACTGTGTGGGTCAGTAGTGGATTTTTTTCCTATTTTATTATTAATTACTATGGTATTCATTTGCAGTCATCATTAGCAGGAGGATGATGATATTTCTGTTAAGATTATAATGAACAGGTAACTGCAGAAAAGCATTAGAATATAAGTTGCTAAAGAAAGTGTAGCTAACCAACAGTAAGTCTTTTTTTTTAATGCAGATTTGTCTAAGATGGCATATAAAACTTACAGGTATTCCCTCAAGAGCTGTGTGTGTTTGTTTAGTGTATTGCAGAATGGAGTCTCAGTTTAGACTGGGGGCCTTTACTAGTATCCTGGTGAAAAAATAATTATTTTTTATTATTTAGCTGTAATAGTGACAGTCTTTGGGGTTTTTAGTTTTTATTCTTTCTTGATTTTTCTCATTTCTTTTTGTGGCTTCTTCCCGCAATAAGAGTATAAATGATATGGTGTAACTCAGGCCATCTATTCGAAGAACTGCTGAGGAATCTGTAATCCAATTATTAAAATATTACTGGTGCAGGTGATACCTTGTAAGCAGAAGTTCATGAAGGGGTGGAAGGAAGTGTTTTCAGAAATGAATAGGAGACAGATGAGCACAGGACAAATGAGGTGCCAGCTGGTGACTGATGTGCACAACATGCCAACTGTATCTGTATTTCTAACCTGCAAAACTCTGATGCCACGTTTCTCTTCTTTTGCACTGCCGGAGTCACCATTTCTGCTGATAAGTGGCAGACTTACTTAATGAAGAATAACCAAAATAATGTTTGATTATAAAACAACTTTTACTGAAATAAAATTCTCAGTCCCAGTTACTGAACAGGAGCTCTGACTGTAATGGGATCTTTTGTATTGTGGAATTCAGTGCAAACATACGCTTTCAACTTGATGTGTCAACTAATAAAAACTAATCTACTACTAATGCATATAAAATATAATTTAAGTCCACTCACTCTACAGTAGTAGAGGAGAAGAAAGCATTGGGACAGCCCTGACTTGGGAGGGCTTCATAGAGATTTTAACCCATTGTATGTTTTAGGAAGTACATTGGAACACTTTGTAAGTTCTGTTCTGTTCTCTTTTTTGTTTTTATCACAAAACCCTTTGGAACACTAGTATGACTTTGTTAATAGTGTAAAAATGTAATAGCTAACATTCTAGAAACTCACTTTCAGTATCCCCAAACAAGATAACGTCTCTTCTATTTCTCTGCCTAGGAAATTTTCCCTATTCTTGATGCTAAGCTGTAACTGTATCTCCTCGGTACAAACTGGAAAATGGCTTTAATTTGGTTCAAAGGAAAAGAGAGAAACCCCATGTAGAAGGGAAAGGAGAGAGGTTTAGGGTTGTGTTACTTAGGTATTTCTTCATCTTCCTTTCAAGCCATTCACTTTGTGTTTGCATGGTTGTGTTTTTTTTCTTTTCAGTATTAGACTGCATGTGTCACTGGAATATTGTCTTGCATTATTATTTGTTTGTGTTTTCTGTATTTTATAGAAAGACCATGTTCGCCACCACCACCTGTAGAATGTGCTGATGTTCCCAGGCTGGAAAATCAAAACTTAAAAATTAAAAAAGAAGGGATAACAGTTTATCTGGCTGGTGCTAGGATTAAGTATGTTTCTCGTTCTGGATACAAGTTAGACGGGCCATCAGAGATAACATGTTCTATGGGAAACTGGACTTCAGCTCCTACATGCTTGGGTAATATAAAGAAATACTTTTTTGGAAGTGCATTTAGCAAGGAAATTGAAAGGATTTTAAACTGGAGGTTGACTAGTAAGAGCCAGTAACTCCATATTTTGCGGTAGAATCTTATCATCCCTCATGGATGTCTTCAGAGCAATCCTGACTGGATGCAAGGCTGACTTTTTGAGTACAGTTTAGTTTTTAATAGTCATTTGTATTCTTGCAATCTTTGTTCAGTTTATCTCTGTCACATGAGTCCTGGGCACACCCTTATAGTCCAAGGATCTGTTTTCTACAGAGTCCATCAGTGACTAGGCGTTGCTTTGGTGCTTCAGTGATGGAAACCGCTTCTGTGTAGTAAGGGACAGATGTCTTTATTAAAATTTTCTGGCATGGTTAGAAACAGGATTTAAATATTTCACTGACTGAAGTCCATGCCTGTTTCGGGAAATGACTTATTTAATCTTCCGTATGCAGCCTTTTCTGTAAAATGCACTGGCAGTAGATGATTATGCTGATGTTAGAAAAAGCTTCTTAAAGCGTCTGTTTGGTGGAAACAGTACAGGCATCGACTTTCTGTATCTTTTCAGAAATGCCATGTGGAAGTATTCCAAAAGTTGCCAATGCTCAAATTGAAGGCAGAAGCAAGGAAATTTATGAGCCTGGTGAAACAATTCACTACCAGTGTGAGGCAGGGTTCCTGATTGTTGGTCTCCCCGAAATTATTTGCAGAGAAGGAAACTGGACAGCACCACCCTTCTGTGAAGGTATGTGTTCTACTGCCGAGTAGTCTATAACTCTTCTTAGTCTTTTCTGTTGTGAATTAAAATAATGTCAACTGAGGCATGCAGGTGAGTCAAGAGAACCAACAGGTGACTACTACAACACCTATTTTTCTGGCTCATGAGAAACAACAAGGGTAGATCAGCAAAGAAATAATTTCCCATGCGGGCTGAAGCTAGTAGCTGAAACTTAGCCCACTGCTGAAATCAAGCAGGCAGAGGGTTGTGGGGAAATGGATGCTGGCTGCAAAAAAATGAGATAACTGGTAGGGTAATGTGTCTTTATTTTCACATCAATAAGAATGCCAGTTTCTGACAGTTACCTTCAAATAGTAAAGAAATCACTTCCCAGCCCTTTGGCACACAGTGCTGTACAGCACCCAATCTGCAGCTTCAGCTGATCTCTGCAACTCCTTTTCTCTTTTTAGTCACTGTAGGCAAAAATAATAGTGTCTGGTGAAGTGTTGCAGAATAAAGACCATAATATCTTCCTTTTTCTGCCTGTAGAAGAATATCTGCATTACGTAAGCCTTTTCTGCTCATCAGGAGCAGTGGTGCTCTGGAATGCAATAGTCTGTGATTGCAGTCCTGTTGCTCTGAAACACACCTCTCTCTTCAGATGTTAGCTGTGGAGCCGTACCTGAAATTCCCAATGCTTATATCACAAGCACTCAACAGGAGAGGTATCTGCCCGGTGCCAGAGTGCAGTATGAATGTGAAAGCAATTTTCAAATGATGGGTGGAAATTATGTCACTTGTACAGACGGCAAATGGTCACAAACCCCAACCTGCAGAGGTAAGAAGAATCTGCATTTCCATCTTGCCTGTTAGCATAGAGGGGACTGTTTGTTTACCTAAACACTCTAAAGGCTCCACCTTTCATACTTTTCTTTGGGTACCCCAACTTTGTACTTGCCATTGCTTCCTTGCATGGCATTTTAATTTAGCTTTGTGCTTCTAGAAATACTGGGGATGTTTTCATCAACAGCAAAAATGTCTTGAAGAAGCAGGGTCTAAAATGTGCCGGTCTATCGTTCTTCTGTATGCTAGTGGTATTTCCCCAGAGTCTGCTGTTTTGGTGACCTTCAGTAGAAAGACATGTAAGGGCTCCTCTGTTCTGTTTAAACATGTTGGGGAGGATCTGAATGGAAGAAGCAGTGGGGGGGGGAACAACTGTTCTTCTCCAGAGCTCCGCTCTGACCGATGCAAGTCCCAGCAAAGGCAATCTAAACCATGTAAGATCTGCTAGGAAAGTGGGAAGAGCATCCCCTGTGCTCCTGTCCCCTGCCCAGATCTGTGGCTGCAGGGTGACTTGGCTTTGCATGTCTCCATGGAGCTGACTGCACCTACCTGCCTCTGAGCAGCACAGACTGACGAGCTCCTCCAGCGCTGCCAGTCCTCCAGAGCTCTGCTTGGAGGTTTAGCAGAGCACCAGCTTGGCTGCTACACCTGTGATTTCCAGGAGCTCCAGGGCTCCCTGGGGAGGGACATGGGTATGCAGGAAAGCTGGTGTGGTTTCTTGTGTCGTAAGGTGTAGCTACAGGAACACTGCCTTTTTCTAGAAGCCCTCATTGACACTGCCATCTCCCAAGAGTCCCAGAAAGAGTGTTATGCTGCCACTGTCACATCTCGTTGCTTTCTCCTTGGTGAACTCTTGGAGCTGTGACCCACCTGAGGCAGCAAATCTGGACAGGAACTGTAACAAGATTGATTCCTTTCACTGTTGGTTGTATAGGGGAACACCTCGACAACTGCAAATGTGACTGCAGCAGTGTCTCTTTTCAGATGTGACGTGTGAACCTCCTCCAGAAATTGCTGGTGGTAAAGTTCAAGGTGTTAAAAAGTCAAGGTATTTGCCGGGGGAGAGTGCTCGCTATCAGTGCTGGCAAGGTTTTGAGATGACTGGGGCTTCCATCGTGGCATGTCAGAATGGGACCTGGACAGAGCTGCCAAAGTGCAAAGGTACTTTTTCTCTCTCTTCATAAAGTCACCTGGCAGTGAGACAGTCATGAAGCTGACTCAGTGGCATTTACTTCTCCAAATTCCACTCTCATTACTGTGCACAAATGCGTTGTATCTGGCACACGCAGGAAAAATCCATTTCCCCAGGTATCTACTCAGATGAGTTTACCGGCTGAGTGACCCAGGTGGCTTCACTCAAGAGGGCCCCATCTGAAAACCACTCTGAGGCTGAGAGCAGTTGCTGGGCAGGTCTAGACTTCTCAGGACCTACTTTCTGTGTCTGCCTGTGAAGTACGAGGCCTGAGCTGCAGGCCTCAAACCTAAGTTGACCTCTAGACAAACCCCTCCAACAGAACGACGTCTAAGAGTAGCACCTGATCATGAGCAAAGTGTGTAGGTTCATCAGTAGAGAGTTTAGTTAAAGCATAATCCCTAATGAAGATCAAATGTCATGAGACTGTCCCTTCTTCACATGTCTGGAGACAGGTTGTCAAGGCCATTGGACCAGATGTCCGGCCTTGGTTTGAACAACGTGGTCAAAGCCAAACAGATCAAGAAGCTCCCTTGGCTCCTCCTTGACCCCTGGCCAGGTTTGGGGGGGAGTCTAATGGAGAACAATGCCAGATGTTCCGCATTTGAAGTCATGTCAGCTTGTCTACTCAATACTATAAAAAGCTGGACCCTCTTGCAGCGACTTTGGAGACCTTGCCTACGAGTGGACGCACTGCGTAGGACCTCCCAGTTGCTGGGACAGGTTCTCCAAATCCTCGCTGCAACCAGGGCTCCCCAGAGACTGCGGATCTGGCTGATGGTGAAGTATTAGGGCAATTGGTGATGCATCTTATTTAATCACATGGCATATAGTAATACCTATCTGATTTTCTTTGTACTGCACTGTTTCGTCTTTTATCTTATTGCTTTGCATGATATTATCATATCCTGTTTCATTCTTACTTATCATTTTATTGTTATTGCTTTAACCACAAGCAAAGGTAAGCTCAATTCTTTTAATTGGGGTCTGTGTCCCTTGCGCTGACCCCGTCCATTGGCAAAACAGCCTGATGAGAAGAGAGTGAGAAATTTGGCTGCCTCTGTTGGAGAAAAGAGCCCACAGCTTCCCAACTAGTTGTCATCCAGATAATGCAGATGATGCATTGCTGTACTGAATGCCATGGAGTCAAAGCAACTGTGAAATCAACCGAGGGTAGCATTTAATGTGTGAGCCGATGCCTAGGTATGGTGTTGGTGCCTCCTAGGATTTCGTGAGCGCACTGAATAATCTCATTTGTTTTCATTAGGCAGACAGGACATTTCAGCCCATGAATCAGTGTGGCAGCATTTGACTCAAACACCACCCAGCTGGGAGCTGAAAGGGTGCAGAAACAGCAGACAAATTCAGACCAGGCTCCGTTTTGTGGCTCCTCAACACAATGCCAAGTGCAAAGAGTGTCACTGCTGGTACCAAAGGATCCGAGTGTTCTCTGGAGATTTCCCAGTGCAAGATCCTCTGGGAAGCCAGATTTGGCAGCAGAGCCCAAGGGCTATCTGGTGATGCAATGGTGCCGTTCAGCGGCAGTTGCTATTTTTTGCGATTGGATCCACCTTCCTCACGGCTCAGGCAGTACAGGGAAGAGGTGGGTGTCACGCTCTTCTGCAGAAAGAGCTGTGCCAAGTGCTACACCATTATGCAGGGTGGGACGAAGTCCTGCAGACAGCTGCAAGCACTCCAGCCGTGGGCTAACAGGGTGAGCTGGCAGTTGTGAGTCCCAGCACTGGAGAAATGAGAAACCCTTGCTCTCTCTCACCCAATAGGTATTGAGCTTTCTCTCTGCTTTCCTCTGAGTCTCTCCTAGTGCCAACATACTGCCCAGTAGTGTTTGTGGCCAGGCAATTAAATTCTCATTGCTTTCTCTCTGATTGGGGATTTTCTTCCAGGTAAAGGTGGGAAATGTGGCCCACCTCCAGTTATTGAAAATGGAGACCTTCTTTCCTTTCCCAAGCAAGAATATCCACAAGGTGCAACTCTGAAATACAAATGCCCAAGTCTCTATGTCCTGGAAGGATCTCAGTACATCACCTGTGCTGAAGGGCAGTGGACGAGCCCCCCAGTGTGCCTAGGTAAGCTGAAAACGTGTGCTGTGTGGCCAAAAGGCTGTGTGACTGCTCCTGTTTTCTCTCCGATCCTGAGGGCAGCGCTTGTGGAGGAGCACTTGTGCTAGCACTGCAATGCCAGCAGGGCAGAACAGCAGCGAGTTCTGCCGTTGTCCAGGAGTTTCTTCTTCAATTTGCCTCGTGTAGTCCACGCTGCTGCCTGATGTCTCTCACCACCACAATGGGCTTGGGAGGGGTCTCAAAAAACACACAAGGACATTCATGGGTGCCTGGTGACTTCCTCCACACATGCTTTGGTCTTGCCCTGTGCGACTATCAGAGTGAAAAGGCTTCTCCATAGCACTGAGCGCGTCTCAGCCATGGTCTTTTTTCCTTTAGCTTGGATGTGAATATCTTTCCTGTCGCAAGCAACAGAGTGTCAGAGCAAATGGCTGGAAGAGTTTTGTGATGTGAACAACTTCTGTAGGCTCTAGGGGAAGAAAGTTCCCCGTGGTGTGTCTGTATGAAGTGGTGACACTCTTCTCTTGCCTTTTTCAAGTGGCCTGTACAGCATCTGAAGAAGACATGGACAGAAACAATATTGAGCTAAAATGGATCATAGGACGAAAGCTGTATTCCAGATCGGGTGACTTCATTGAATTTCGGTGTAAAAGAGGGTATTTGAAGGACCCAGATTCTTCCCCATTCAGAGCACAGTGTATGGAGGGGACGTTAGAATATCCACAGTGCAAGCCAGGAAGTAAGTAATGTCCACTTCAGCCACAGCTTCGCCGCTGTGTTGTTGCATTTTCAGTGCTGAAGCCAAGGGGAAAGCCGTTAGGTTTCATGGGGAAACACCAGGGGAGGTAATAGCAGGGTGCCAGGGTGTGGGAGCATGCTGTGAGCTGCAGGTGTTGAGGGGTGTTGCCCCCAATAAGCCATTGACCCATGTACTGAGCTTGGAAAGGCTGCTGAGGAAAGAGCTCTCAGTTGCTACCAAGAGTTTCAGAGCATTAGTTGTCCACTGTGAGGTCTACAGGCAAATGATGAAAGTACTTTTTCCAGAGAACTGTACAGTGGATGAGAGGATTATGGAACGCAACAATATTAAACGGCAGTCGTCATGGTGGAGCACTTCCACCTATCGCACTGGAGATTATATTGCATTTGAGTGCAAATGGTTTTACCGGCGAGTTTCACGCCATGAGGAATTTACAGCAGAGTGCCTGGATGGAGAGATTATGTATCCTACCTGCGAAGGTAAGTGTTCGGTGCCCAGCCAGCGGGGCTTTAGGAGGCAACTTTTCTGAAATTGCCTGTCCACTGCTCTGAAGAACCACTGCAGTGTGTCAGGCCTTGTCTTCATGCCTTTACCCCTTTTTTTCTCTTCATGCTGCAGGGTGGCTTGCGTAAATGGAAATGGCATGAAGGAGCCCAGCTTTGGACATGAAAGATCCCTCAACTGACCCATTGATTTGAGCTCAATTTTTCCTAGTGTTTCCTGTTTGGCTGTGCTTTGTTTACAGCTTAGCTAATGTCTTGCAATTTGTTATCCTTTTTTCTTTTTATTGCTGGATGATTGTGTTTACATTTTATCCGTATTTTATCCGTTTTTGTAAATGTATTTACATTTTGTAAATGTGTTTACATTTTATCCATCTGAAGGGTTGTGCTTACATTTTATCCATTCTATCCTGATCTCATTATTAACAATTACGTCCTGAAATAGGTTGGCTTTGGTGGCATACTGAGACAAGAATTAAAGCTCACAGGTAATTTGATTATCAGCAAGTAGAGCGTGTTTGGCCTTGTCTGCTCCTAGCTTCTTCTCTGTGCGCTTGTCTGGAAACTACGCTGGGATCCGGTCAGGGTTGAATGTCATCAGGTTGAGCAAATGAGTGGAGTCTCCTTTAAATGATTCAAGGAAGTTTCTAGATCCACAGACACAGTTGTTATGGGGGAGTTGAGCCTTCTATTTGCTGAAAGGGCAAGGTGTTGGGATTCAAGTAATCCATTTGTCTCGGGTGCTTCTCCCTGCTAGGCCCTTCTTCTGTGCCCTGAATGCATCTTCCAGGCCATGGAAACCAGTTTGAGCTCTGTGGTATGGTCAAGACTACGGATTTGGGGGTTTGGCCTGATCTAAGCTAAGGTGAACAAGTGCAGAGCTGCTTGACTGGTATCCCTGGAGAGTCTCGATTATATCATGTGCAGACCCTCCCAAATAAACAACCTTCCCCAAATAACTTTTTCCCCATTCCTCCCAGTTTGGTTATATTTCAAATTTGGTTTTCCTGATGCTGATACCTAGGGTAATGTTGACCTTGCGTGGTGTTACTGATATGGTCACGGATGTACTAGTTGCCTTGCAAGATTTTGCCTAGAGAGCTGCTCCATCATGTCTGTGTCAGGGTGGAGGCTGGTCGCGAGCGGTGTCCCTCAGGGGTCCGTCTTGGGACCGGTGCTCTTTAACATCTTCATCAATGACATAGACGATGGCATCGAGTGCACCCTCAGCAAGTTTGCGGATGATACTGAGCTGAGTGGTGCCGTTGACACATTGGAAGGAAGGAAAGCCATCCAGAGGGACCTGGACAGGCTGGAGAAGTGAGCCCATGTAAACCTAATGAGGTTTAAGAAGGCCAAGTGCAGGGTGCTGCACTTGGGTTGGGGCAACCCCGGGTATTGATACAAACTGGGGGAAGATCTCCTTGAGAGCAGCCCTGCAGAGAAGAACTTGGGGGTCCTGATGGACAAGAAGCTGGATATGAGCTGGCAGTGTGTGCTTGCAGCCCGCAAAGCCAACTGTGTTTTCGGCTGCATTTAAAAAGGGGTGGCCAGCAGGGAGAGGGAGTGGTTGTGCCCCTCTACTCGGCTCTTGTGAGGCCCCATCTGGAGTAATGTGTCCAGGCCTGGGGCCCCCAGCACAGGAAGGACGTGGAGCTCTTGGAAAGGGTTCAGAGGAGGGCCACTAAGATGATCAGAGGCTGGAGCACCTCTCCTATGAGGAAAGGTTGGGGGAACTGGGCTTGTTTAGCTTGGAGATGAGAAGACTCCGGGGAGACCTCATTGCAGCCTTCCAGTACTTGAAGGGAGCGTATAAACAGGAGGGGGAGCGACTGTTTACGAGAGTGGGTAGTGATAGGACAAGGGGGAATGGTTTTAAACTAAGACAGGGGAGGTTTAGGTTAGAGATTAGGAGAAAGTTTTTCACCCAAAGGGTGGTGGCACACTGGACCAGGTTGCCCAGGGAGGTCGTGGATGCCCCTTCCCTGGAGGCATTCAAGGCAAGGCTGGATGTGGCTCTGAGCAGCCTGGGCTAGTGGTTCGTGGCCCTGCATATGGTGGGGGGGTTGAAACTAGATGACCACTATGGTCCTTTTCAACCCAGGCCCTTCTATGATTCTATGATTCTATGTCAACATCCTTCGTGTTCAAGGGAAATAGTTTTTCTTCTATCTTTTGTAGACACAGGAATGATTAGTATGTAAAAACTCAAGGGACTGAGATTAATTTATATATATTTTGGCTTCAGGACAAATACTTTCTGGATGCTTAGCAAGCCTAGATGCCAGCTATTGAGGAAACAATGCTCAATACATCAAAATTTACTGGTTAAAAAATTTATTACCAATCATTTTCTTTAACCGAGTTCTTACATTATTTCTTAACTGAGACTCACCAACTCACAATACAATCCTTGTTCATAACATGACCTAGAAATAAGAGCTATAGTGAACATCTAGTTCAGATGAACATATCACCCGTCAGAAGTTCTTGATTAATTGCTAACTTGCATTGTTATTTGTCCTCATTTCTAAACACCACTTTACAAAGAAGTGAATTTTAACCTTTTGAAAACATTTTGGAATGCCATTGTAAACATATTATTTTTATCAACCTCTTTTCCCACCAAATGGTTAACTGGGTTTTGATTAAATAAGCAGAATTTGTCTATTTCGTGAATGCTTTAATTTCTTTGTTGACGTCTTTATTCATGTAGCACTCACGAAAGCCTTGGAAAACTATACAGAACAGCATTCATGCAATGATATCACAGAAAGATGGAGTTTAGAGATAAAATACAGCAGAGACCCTTACAGTGGCTTTTGTACTAAAACATACTAAAATAGATGCAAGGCAAACATCGTCTGTGTTCCTGAATTTTCTTCATATCTTCAGACACACAACATGTTCAAAGGCAGAGCCTCAAGAGTACAATGTTTAAATGTCATAGGAAATCATACAAAATAGTTGGACTAAATATTTTAATAGCTTGAATGCTCTAAATTAGCAAAACAAAGATGCCTGCCTGACTTTTTTTAAGAATAATAATTAATTACTGAGTAGAATTTGCATTATTTTAGGTTTTACGTGGTTTCATAGATACATTAAACACAACTTTTTTTTTTTTTGAATACTTGCTTTTTTCCTTGTCCCTCAAGCTTTGTCCTTTAAAGGCTTCTTACCTGTGAAAGGACACATGGATGCTGTTAAGATGTAAAAAAAAAAAACAAAAACAAAAAACAAACAGGCCTCTCTTTCTGTAAAATTAAGCATCTATTTGAACGACATGCAATTAAATGTCAGTTGAGCTATATTCTGTAGTCACAAAAGCACTTATGCTACCAAACCTACCATTATCCTCACAAAGGGCACTGCTTGCTCAGCAGCTTCTTGCGCTGCTTTGCCCAAGTCCTCCAGATTGTAATGCATCCTCAAGTTTATCACTATAAACCTTACAAAACTCCTTCATCCTAAATTTTCCACGCATATGCCAATCTTGCATGCTTCTGCTGCGTTCCCAGTCCTCGTACCACAAAGCACTCTCACTTCCTTCCCCCTTCAGCAATATCACTGACCACTCATTTCTCACAGCTGACTGCAGTGACCTGGAAAATATGAAGCCATCTCCATTCAGCTGTTAATACTGGATAAAGAACACGTACATACCTTTCCTAGGCTTTCCTGAAGTCCATACTTTATTTTCCTCTTTTAACACATCTTGGATACTTCAGCTGTCCTCTATTACACTGCACTTGAAATAAAGTTGTACCAGATTCTGCTCCAATGTGGTTCTGTTTGCAGTAAAATCCAACGTAATCCCCATGGTAAAAGTAAACTTGATTCTGATAGAATCCTTGCAGCAACACATTATTTTTTTCCATTTCATTTTTTGACAAAGTACATGGCTCTAAAGAAGAGAGACGTAATCAGTGTGAATACATTGATTATTTTTAAAATTGCTTTTTGACTAGTCTACACAAAACTTGTAGGTTATTTCTCATTCTCTTAACATATTATACATGAAATCACTGTGTCTTTGGATACTGCAGGAATGTCATATTTAAGGAAAAAAAAAAAAAAGCCTGACAAGCTTACACTTGCTTCTGTTAAAACTTTAATCTCTGAAAAAAAAAAACCTTAAGTTGGGATCTTAAATTTCTAGTTATCAATATGAAATTTATAAATTCTAAGTATCAGAGTTCCAGAGCGAAAGAAGTGCTTATTGACCTGGTCACACCTACCTATACACACCGGTGGTGAAGTCCAGTGTCCTTCAGAACAGTAGATTCTCTCAGATCCTTGCAAAAAATGATAGTCAGAGCAAGTGTACCGGACTGACGAACCACTGTCATACTGGGCCAGTGGTGGCAGAGTGAGAGCTCCGTTTGCAATGGCAGGTGGAGAGTCACATTTTTCTGTGGGAGCTGGAAAAACATTCAAAACACATGAGAAACATTCAGCTCAAGAATCGAACAAACCAGCAGCTTTAAATGCCTGTCAACACGAGGTATCTATCACCTATCAGATAACGTATTTTCCTACTATTTCATTATGTCTCTGATCAGAATGCAATCTCCTGCTTCATTCTAACCATAAGAAATGCATTTCATTGTTTACAGCTGTCTACAGAGTTTTGAGTTCCCTGGGCTTGGAGAACAGCTGCTTCCTCCTTTCTACAGCCTTCTCCATCACAGGAACATGTATTGTTTTTCTGTGCTTGGATATATTTAACAATCTAGCTGTCTTGTGCGTATATCTGTATTGCCGAATCTATTATTTACAACAGATTCTAGGCTTGCATGGCCAAAGAAATTTTTTTTTTCTAAATAGATCTGAGATTGATTAATTAAAAAGGCAATTAAAAAGTATTATTTTACCTTGCATAATACATTTTGGATATTTCAGTCTGCCGTGGTTACACTGTGTCCTCCCAGGAGATGCAATGGCAGTTTGGAGAAAATTGTATCCCTGTTTACATTCAAACTCTATGAGATCGCCGTGTAGGAAAATTAATTCTTCCTGCCTCCATTTCAACTCTATGTTGTTGCTGTTCATATCGGTTACATTAAGAGTGCATGGTTCTAGGAAATAAAAGCATATTTCAGGAAAAAGCAACCCTAAGCGATTTTTTATCTCCCTTCTGTAGGAGACAAAAAAGAGAAATCTAAATCGATAGATTTAAAAAGTTTTTGAATCTTGCAAGAAAAAGAACTACAGATGCATTAAAAAAATGGAAATGTAAAAAAATTGGCTGAAGTAACACAAGTAACGTTAAAAAAACCTAAACTGGGAGCAGTAAATCACAGAAAACAGTCACCTCTGACAAAATCTGGTTTCTACAAGTATTTGTAAACATATGGCAGCCTGGGCTTACCGCTGAAGAAGAAAAGAACTTGAAAGTAACTTGAAAGAACTTATAATGAAAAAAGGTGCCCATCCAAACAACCTGCCAGATTTGGTTGAGAGGTTTGGTAAGCCCTTCAGGGACAGTAGTAGTTAATACACACCAAGTGTAAAGTGTTAACCTAAGGAAGCATTTTGGCAGTTGTCTTAATTTGCTTCTTTCTCTGCTTTGTCACTGTTAAAAGAATTTAGAGATGTTCCAAAAACCTTTTGGAAGTTTTGTGTTCTTCTTTGGGCTTTTTCAGGTCATTCAAAGTCAATAGTGTTTTGGTTGCTTTCTGAGAGGTTTCTTAAAGTTTAGCACCAGGATCACATCAGGTAGCCTCAGCTTTCCATTAGACACGACCTTTTGAAACCACTGTTCACCTTCAGTAAAGCCTGACAGAGGGACAGTTATAAATGTCTACAAGCTCCATGAGGATCACTGCCTGACAGAGGCCCTATCAGATAGGGAAAGGCAAGGAGAAATCAGTTATTATGCATTTTGATCACAGTACCATAACAACAACTTGGCGTGGATATTTCCTGAAGATGACAACAGTATGTGCTCTTCCTAGTCTGATTAGGTGAGGGTTGAAAAGAAATCTCGGAAAAGATGGAAAGGATGATGTGGTTATTTGGATGCTTAGGAGACAACACTCCCAGGAAATTAGTTTCCATTATTTCACAGGATTTATTAAATCTGAGTATTCAGATCCAAGAATGCTGATCTGGACTTTTCAATCCAGACAAGGTACATTGTATTCATTTAGAAATAAGTAATTAAAAATGAACTGGTTATTTATTTGCATTTTCACAGTAGATTACAAACTTAAAGTGAGTCAATTTAATGAAGGACGCTAGTAAAATAGAATCATATCATTACAGGAAGGAAGGAAAGATAAACAAACTACTCTTGTAGATCATCAGAGGTAGTATCCCTGCTAGTATTGGTAAATTCCTAACGGAAGTTCTCCACATTGTTTTGAACAGCATATACAGACCGACATAGAAAAATTACAAAGTCCAGAATGAGATGACAGATATAGACACATAATTTTAAAAAAGGCCAAAGGTTTAAAAATGAGGTGTCCAAGAAGTCACTGTAGTCCTTGTTAATCATATCTAAATGTGGTCATTCCTTCTACTGAAGGCCAGGAAAAAATTCACTGAACAGAGAATACGGGAAAAAGAAATTAGAGATCCAGGGACAACTATGTCCTCAAATAGCTCACTCAGGAAAACAAAGGAATCTATTTTATTGGGTGTTTGTCAGAAGAGGCCAGAGGACACCCAGCAGGAGTGGCCAAGGTATATTTGATTTTGATTCATCCTCATGTTTCTGGAATCTTTAACGAATCAAACGGAAGAGAAAAGGTGGTTAAGAAAGGATTATCTAGAAGTTCTTTCCAGTTTTACCTTTCTACATTACATACGACAAAGCTTTCTTTTTCTTACAAGACTTACCTAAGCAAGTTGGGTGTTCTGTCCAGTTTCCGTGTTTGCAGTAAACAGTGCGAGGTCCATCCAAAAAATGGTAACGCTGACAACCATATTCTACTGAGGAACCATTTTCGTAACTTGTCAATAACGGACCAAGAAGAACACCATTTTCGATCACAGGTGGAGAGGTACAGTTCTGCTGCGTTTCTAATATGAGGTAGGGAGATAGGTGATTAGATCTTTAAAACAATGGTAACACTGGAGAAATAACACTAGCAATAGACTGAGTAAAAATCTACATACAAATAAAATGTAAAACAGCATAATCTATTTTTCAAATTTCCTCTTCAGAAACTCTGCGCTGGCCTTACCGAATTGCAGACAGACATTCTATATCCCCCTACGCTCTTCATCTGTCTCCACTCTTGACTCTTGCTGGTTTACACTCAATACAGCTTAGTTCTTTTTCTTGTATGAGACCTTCTTTATTTGTTGCTTGAAATGTTTAGCCCATGTGTGGTTCAAAATAAAGAAAAGAGACCTCACTCCAACTATTAATCAGAGGATCAGCAAAATACTCCTAAATTTGTACATCTGGGCAACGTTAACAGAAGGGGTACAAAATGACTGAAGGTAAACGCTAACGTATGAAATAAAATTACAAATACAGCACAGGCCTGTAGGTGTAGTTTATAATCACTAGAAACAAGCAGCAAGGGTCTTTCATTCACTCAGTCAGACTGGTACGTTGACATCTGTAGGACAGGCAAATATTTTCAAGAGTAAGGAACTGTCCTATAGCAACAGAGTAGTAAGAGCAGTCATTAAATACCTATAACAGCACTGGAGAGTATTAAAGTCGTTTTTAAGTAGAAAAGCAGTGTTCACCTACTTATATGTCCGTTGCGATACGTTTTGCTTTCCCTTATGGCTGCATCTGCCTCCGGTGATGGTGGTGCCTCAGATTCCCGCTTATCCACCGTTCCTGTAAACACAGCAGAAACTCAGAGCCAGTTTTCCCAGAAATAACTTATTTTCAAATACCAAAACAACAGATACTGATGCGCTGTTAAGATGTAATAAAATAAATATTTCAGGGGAGAACTACGCAACGGGTACGTCAGTCGAATTCACCTAGCTCATCCTTTCTTTTTAATCTCCGACCAACAGATTGTCTGCAAATTATGCAGCACTTCACCTCTCAAGCATTTTAACAGAGGGGGACATAATTTTGCAGATATGGAAACAGAGGCTCTCCAGAAAGCGAAGGCATTGTTTGAAGAATTGTTTCTGTACAGCTGTCAGTCTTCACAAAAGTACAAACCGATACAACTAGGGGGCGATGTCCATTTTCCTCTTTCACACTGGATTTCCTCAGATCCTCTTATTTCAAAGGTACTTTGGCACTGTATACGAACTTTGTCTCCGTTACGATACGTTCTTCTAACTGCGATGATATGGGCATGAGGAGGAAGGGGTGGTGGAGGACATTTATGCTTCACGTCTGGAAATAAGAAATGCACGTTGTGTTCTCACTAGTGAAAACCACGTACACAAGCCATTTTACCATACAGCATGCAAGCCCGCCACTCAAAAGACATTTTTGGTTGATCGAGAATAATTGCTTATTCCCATTTTCTTAACAAATCGGAGACAAGAACAAAAAAAGTGATTTTACTTTTAACTAATATAAAAGAGAGGT
This sequence comes from Pterocles orientalis, assembly GCA_011057875.1. NCBI lineage: Eukaryota > Metazoa > Chordata > Aves > Pterocliformes > Pteroclidae > Pterocles > Pterocles orientalis. The sequence continues at coordinate 366,402 of WKFP01013332.1, read as the reverse complement.
ATTATGGTACTACACTGCTATAAACAAATTTGTAATTTATCCACATAAACTCAGTAAAATGTTCTTTAAAGGCTTCAGGAAACAGAGATTTCCTCTACTTTCGATTGACATAGTATTGAAAGCAGCTGATGTATTAATCCTAATGCTACAGAAGCAGCAATAACCATAACCTGTTTCCTACCCCCAAATTAGGTTTGCGATTACTGTGTCCTCAGGACTAGACTTAGGTCATGTTCTCATTCTACTGAGCACCCCACCTTCTCCGTGCTCAAGAAAAATTCCTGCTGTGTCACCAGAATAAATCACAATAAATAAAGGGCTGAGGACCTAACATATGCCACTTAATTAAGAGAATCTCTTGCATTTTAAATGCTACTGTATCTTCTAGGAAAAGAAGATGCATTTCATCTTTGCACAAGATTAGCTATAAAAGAATAACAAAACACTAATTTTACTGAAAACTCTGCTTAACACATTATATTTTTTAAAGGCTAAATATGTATTTTTTTAAATCTCAAAGCCCCACAACAATTATTAAATTTACTTTAGAAAACCTACTTCATGCAAAGGTTCCTGTAAAAATATATTGGGAAAGATCTCCTGAAGCTCAGAAGCAATGCTAGTAAAGGGGACAATATCCGGGTGAGACAATGACCCACGAGGTGTGTTGAACAATGTTATAAATTCTCAGCTAGCCTAAATGTTGACTGGTACTGTTTTATGCTGTATGCCATATCTCAGCTGGGTCACTAGACCATTAATTCTTTTGAAAATTTCTTTTCTGAGAATTTCCATTAACCCCCAGTGACTGGAGAAGTGATACTGGGTGCCAAAGATGGGTTTCTGTCCTCAGGATAACCCTTCTGTTGCAAACACGTCCAGTTTGGTGAGGCTCTAAAACTCTGAAAAGTACCACAATCCCCAAGATCTGGAGGAATTTATGACAAATTTTCTTCTTAATGCCTCTCAAGAGGCACTACCTCACAAAGCGGGATTAAACAATGTTTGATTAAACCTCCGTGTAATCTGAACGTGGTCTAACTGGAGCTTCAGGGGCTGAACAGCTTCCCCGGAATTGCTGATTCCTGCGTCTCTGGGATACAACATACAGAGACATAGTAAAACTATAAAAATAATGTACCTTCACACACTGGAGGGGCTGGATGCCATCCAAAATAATAACATTGAATTAGGTCAAATTCAGTGATAGAATAATTTTCCTTACAAAAAAAGTGAACTACATCTCCTTCTTCATAGATTTTCTTCACGGGATAGAAACCTCCATGTGCTATTGCACTCAAAGAGGAGCAAGTGTTTTCTAGGAAACAAACAGACAGCAGTGAAAACCAGTCGAGGAAGGTTTTCCCCACCCCAAAGCTTATAAACCAACCCCAAAATATTTATTTATTTTGACAAATATAGGAATAAATCCTAAAAATTCCTAAAATATAGGAATAAATCCTATTCCAAACAGAATTCTTTTCCAGCCCATTACATACTAGTACAGTTTGGAGTAAGGGACCACCCGCGTGTTAGACACACAGCTTCCTCCACCGTGTTTCCCCCTGCAGTGTGGTATCCCTCGTCACATCTGTAAAGCAGCGTCTCATTCAATCCAAGCTCTTGCTGGGCTGTGGAGTAGCTGCCATGATGTAAATGGGGTACTGGACACGACTCTTAAATAAATAAAGCATATGCATAATATTAATTGCTTTTTAAATTTTAAGTTAATCTCAAATTTAACCTAGATAATCTAGAATTTTCTACCTTTAAAGGGCTCATACCCAAAGCACAAATCTTTGCGAGGAATGAATAATTAAAAATTCTACAGTTTGCACAAGTGTTCCAGTCTTCATTTGGGAGGAAAGTTTGGACGGTGACAAATTTGCAACAATGCAATTTCATCTATACCGATTCCTTCTGCGCATAATTTCATTTATATCAATTCGCAAAACAAGCAGCACGTGAAATCTGACAACTTCATTGCAAGAGGTAGGGCTGACAACCTACTCTAGAAGAATTCAGATGATAACCTGTCGTACCTTACGGGTCCGGCAAGAACAGCAGAATTATTTGTGTACAAAACAGATTATAAAGGAGAGAAATGCAGAATCCTACCGAGCTTTTGAGTGCAGCTTGGCTGGGAGGACCATCCCTCCGGCTGACACTGTGCTGTATCCTCGGTACCACCACTTGGAGTGTGGTAGCCTGGGTTGCATTTGTACCGGAGTTTTTCCTGTATTTTGAAGAACATCTCTGTACTGTAAAAAAAGCCATTTTCCAAAAGAGGCTTGTTACATTTTTCTAAAAGAAAGGAGACAGCTTGGTTAGAAAGAACAAACTAATGGAGTATTTTTGTGATAAGAGAAAGGGGGGTTTAGCTAGCTTGATCTAATCTTGTTTTCTTGACCTATTGAAGAAACTCTTACCACAAATTATTGAATTCCCACATTATCAACTACTGCATTAAACCAAGGGTAATAACATGGAACACGACCACCAAGGAATCCACAGCAAGGGAGGCTCTAGAGGACGTACATCCGAGAGGAAATTGTCCATTAGTTTTCCTAAAATAAGGAAACCAGGCACCTTTCTTGGATTTCTTATAAAATATGTTATGGTAAAAGCCCTTAACATGTGTATTATTGTAAAAATATTCCATCTATAAAAATTTTTAGCTTGTGCACATAAAGGAATTATTTCACCTTGTTGTCCTAACTTACACATTTTATCCCTCCTGCTGTGCAGCTTCTGTTCCTGAACGTTCGAGAAAACCCAGCCAGAGCAGTTTCCTGCTGGAAGCAACGGTGACGTTAACAAAGGTAACTCACTGTAGCACTGGGGCACTGGAGACCAGCCTTCTGCTGTGCACGTTATTCTGCCATCCTGAGTCCCAGCTTCAGTTGTATAACCAACCATACAAGAATAAGAAAGCTTTTTTCCCTTCTGCATAGGGAAATAGTAACTTTTGAAATAATAATAGTACTGAGCAATCTCTCCGTTTTCTATAGGCGGCAAATCACAAGGTTTATCTGCAAAAAAAAAAAAAAAAAAAAAAAATATTTCTCACTGAAAATCTCAGCCCAGATAGAAACTTCAATCAATCAGTTGGATTGATTCAGGCTTTCAAAGAAGGTGAATGAAATTCTGAATACTTACACGCATGAAGGCTCTTGTGAGACTCAAGATATATTGCAATTACCTCAGCTTTCATTCTTTAGGTTCACAGGAACATCAGCTGTAGAATGAAACTTCCTAACGTGAACTGGGCAAAACTGATGCAGCACACATTTGACTCTTTATTTAGCCCAGAAGTTGTAAGCACGAGCAGCCTTTGTTGCATAAAGAACTGACACCTGCTCTAAAACCCGGCGGCAGCAGTGTCAGGAGGAGCTGTGCCCAAGCTCCTCGGTCACCAAACATTATCGGGGGCGTGACAAACTGCCAGGCGGCTACGGGGGAGTTAAACTTGCTGCAGACAGGGTATTTAAGAACAGAATCAACAGAAAAGAAAGAAGAAATGGAGGTTAAGGAAGCAGAACTGCAATTAAAAAAACCCCTGAAACCAGCAATAGGAGAAAACCTTTAAAAGGAGTTGTGCTGAATACACTGTTGTTATTTTAAAAAAATAAATAATCAAACAAAAAAACCCCAAACCAAATAAACAATACTTAGGTTTGGATTTCTTATAAAATTATCTCAAAAATTCTCTCCACAGCGTTACAAGGCAATCTAACATAAAGAAACAAGTTTTAAAAACTCAATCACCACCCATGAATCTCATTATAATTGGGCAGAATTTTCGCACAACTTTCCCCCTATACATACGAGAACCAAAAGAACAAACTACTGCGCTTTCACTTAATAACGTCACTAGAATTTACTGCATTTACTGGAATTTTCTACAAATTTAGTATTTTTGCTAAATAGAAAGTGCCAAGGTAATTTTTTAAATAATTTGTTTTCTTACACTGCCACTGTATCATACCTAAATAACAATAATAATTAAAAAAATCCCCAAAAACAACGCCTGAGGGTAACTGAGATTTTTAATTAAAGACAGAAATGGTTACTACCCCCATCCCTTTTGTTTGACTTTCCAAAGGGTATCAGGGTGATTTCAACTGCTTTGCACAAGGACAAAACTCTAGCGAAGACAGAGGTGTGAAATAGTGAACTCAGGGACAGGACACACGGAACTGCAGGTACCGGCATTCACCTTCTCTCTCTGCTTTGTGATAAGCAAAAGCACTTCAACACCAAGACATTTCAGTATATAAAATGTTTTAATAGTACAAAAATTCCATTTGTATAAGTGCCTCAAACCCGCTCAAATACATTTCACAAGAAGCTTTTTCAGAATAAAAGCCTGAACTTTCCAACGTTACAGCTTCGAAGCTTGGATAGGAATCTGTAGCCGTGGGCTACAGTGACAACTGAATAATGATCACCAGCCATCTCACAACAAAATCGTATTTAAAAAGCAGTGTTTACTCTTGGTAAAGATATGAAAGACATTGCACTTAAGTTACCTAAACTACATGTTCTAGATTCAATGTACATCTATTGACAAGAGAATTCAGTGCATTTACCTTCTGCAAAGAGTTTGCCCGAATACATCACTAGGAAGAAAAAACAGCTTTTGAATCTCAGCTTCATAACTGTCTCCACCAACAGTTTCCACCACCTCTGAAAACTCACCAAGTACTACTTTTGTAAATAATTAACTGGATTTTCAACGGTATTCACAAATTCTTGACTGTCCATGGCATTTTGTAACATTTCACTGAAAACACTATTTTCATTTATTTTAGTTCTCCAAATACCCTAACGCTAGCCTTCCAGAATTCTACTTCCATTTGGCGTACTCTACATCAGTAAAGAGGGCAGAATTTATCATTTTACAGGCAACAAGTTTACGGAACTAATTGAACACTCTTCCCCTCAGAACCTCCCGAGTTCCAAGTTTAAAGGGCATTCCGTTATCAGATTATTTACCTTGGCAGAAATGAGAGGAAATAGAAAATTTCCCCCTCCTCCAGCCTACCCCCATATAACCACTCAGTTGCATTCTATATATTATTCCTTCTGAAGGCTCTTACCTTAAGAACACACTCACTGCTAGTATGTGTCTGTTGGGTTTTGCTGTATACAGCTAGCTCCTTTTGAGTCTTTTTTTAAACAAACAAGTTAGAACCTCATTTACAATGCATTGTCACCTAACAGACTCATGGCTATGGGCTGATTGCTATCAAGTTCCACCCTTGGGAGGCATGACCTCTAAATTTGGGGGTGGGAGGGTGTAATTTTACAGTTTTCATTTTCTTGGCCTTGCTCTAAGAAAATGCAATAAGGCAGAAGAGAACAGAATTTAAGGGAGATGCTGTGATGAGGATGCTCGCATGTATTGCTTGATAGGAAGAAAGCACTCACAAACCACCTCCCTTAAATTATCTGGTCAGAATTTCTGAATTCACCCTTATAACACCCCGTTGTTCCATCATAATATTGCAGCGTTTAAAAAAAATGGATTTTTTTTTTATTTTCCTACAGTCACCCATAATCCTTCAAAATCTTCCTAGAAAATAAACTCAGGTCCCCAAAACCAGTAGCCACTTTTGAAATCCACAGACTATGCCTTCCTTCCTTCCTACATTGCTCCAGATGAGTCAAGCCAACATAACTGTCCCAAAAAACCCAACTGTTTTTAACAGGACTCTACAATATTTGTTACGAGTGAGGAATACTTGCGGTGCAGCTACGCCAACAATGAGCCCACCGGGCAGATCAACCAGCCAGGTGGGTGTGCCACCAGGGTGATTGAAATGCCAGGTTGGTCACACAGCCGGGGTGGTCGACGTACCAGGGCAGTTGACCAGCTGGGTATTGCACCGCTGGGGTGGTGGACCCACTGGGTGTCGCAGCGCCGGGGTGGTGGTTATCCTGCCAGTGTGGTTGACCCACAGGTGTTGCAGTGGCAGGGTGACCACATTGCCAGGGTGGCCAACCTGCCCGGTGTTGCACAGACGGGGTATTTGTAAGATTCATGGTTGCGCAATAACAATTCATTACTGCACTAGTGATGGTTCCAGGGCTTATGATCTTACCGTACAATTGCTTTTGGTTTTAGTACAAAATAGGATTTCAAAAGCTGTATACAACACAAAAAAGTTACAGAAATATTAATTACAATTTGAAAATACATTTTCAAGGGTAGCTCGACACCTATTTGCTTTATTTCAAAATCATTTAACTGTCTACTACATACATCCTATACAAAAAACCTTTTAATGTACACAATTTACAGTTCAGTAGCAGGCAATACCAAGTGTATCCACCACCATCTGAATTGCTTGCAGAGGATCCACAATTTCTTGCATGTTATCTTTCCTCAAAACCCAGTCTGGTTTAATTCTGTGAAAATATGAGTGGCTTGTCATTCAAATATTATTTTGCCCCAGTAAAAACAGCAGACTAATTTTTAAGCTCTTACCTTGAAACTGTTTTTATTCTTAGAGGAGTTACTGGAACAAAGGGAGTTCTGTTTAAGAAAGTGTTTGTTTTCTGCTTCACAAGAGTTCTCTCTGCATCCATCTTGTGTTTACGAGCTGTAAGTTTATAAAGGCTTTGAATGCAAGTCACAGCTCTTGGTATGCTTCGGATTTCCTGAGAAAAGTTGAAAATAGCAAACACTTAATACTAGGAGTTTGAAAGCAACTTAACAAATCAAGAAATCTGTTTCATTCAATTAAAACTGAACATTTATAATTTAAATTGAAATTTTCTACCCACAAGTACATTGAAACCCTTTTAAAGCCAGCACACCCACAAGTCAGTGGGTCTAATGCTTTAAAATACTTAACAACTGGCATGCGACTTGAGATTTCAGAAGATTCAAGCTTTTATAAGACAGATTTTACCAATTTCTCTTTAAAACCAAATTTCACATGTGTCATTTGTGTATGCCTTCAATGACTGCTACAGACAGACAAGTTACTGTTTGTACCCGTCTTCATAGCAATGAAAGAATAACGGGATGGTCAAAGCTGCCTGGATAACTGAAGTGCTCAGATCCGATGGATAAACAGATGGGGATTTTATAGCACAGAACCCAGACTACCCTAATAACCTTAAGGATTCTGGCAATAATAAATATATAAATGAATAAAGGAGATTTCTTTCACAAACAGGCTAAGAGTATGTCAACTCAAATCGTATTACCTCTTGTTACTGACTTAACTTGATCTGAAAAGCAACAGTAAACTTTCAGAAATGGAATAAAAATTAAGTGGCAACTAAACTAGATCTAATGCTAAGCCACCAAAACCCCAGGGAAAATAGGGATTGCAGTATCACAACAATGCAGGGATTGCAGGATCAGAACCTCAATGCCTCATTGAATAGCTCTGGGTGACCAGGGCAAACAAAGCACAAAATAAGGAGCACTTCCACTATCTTGGAAATGCGTTTTTTTTTAAATCAGACTTTAGTCATAATTAATATTACAGCTCTAGTAGGTATGGTAGAGAGGGAAAGAAAATAAAAATTACAAACACCACCAAAACATGCAAAAGAAGCATGTTAAATGAAATTATTAAATCCAAAACATTTAAGTCTTACCAAAGCTCTTTTTGAGTCCTTTGAAAGGATAGCCAACAAACAACAGGTCTTTGTGAAAATGCTTCCTCCTTTCTCTGAAATTTTGTCCCCAGCTTTCCCTCTGTACATTTGCAGTAGGTCTAGTAACGTATCTATAGAATTTTCTACTTCATAAACTGCTTGAGTAGTTCTTTCATACTGTTACCCAAGAAAGAGACAAGAGAGTTCATAGAGACAGATCTTTAAAATACCTTCAAGGTTAGAGGAAAAAACAAAATCCATATTCTCCCCTAGATTAAATTTGTAGTTGATCTGACATCCAAGAGATAAAAAACACTTCTGTATGTTACACCATCATAACAGGTTACAAAAAGCTAGCCTGTGTACTTTAAGCCTATGAAATTATTTTCTTTTGCAAAAATGAAAATTAAATCATAGTGAGTACAAAGGAGATGATCGGTTTCAAAAAATAACACAGGTAAAATTCAGAAACTTTTTTTTAAATTAAAAACTATTGTTTCAAATTTATTCAGAAATTGTGTGGATAAATAAAAACTACAATAAAGTAGTCTACAGCTTATAGACCTGCAGTTACCTTTGAAACGTTAAGTAGAACCTGAATTGAATATCTGATCACATCCATGCATGGAACACTCCGGTTGCAACTTCGTATCAGAACAAAAATAGTGAAGATTGCTCTGCTCTGGGCCATATTTTCACAACAAAGTGGGGACAGCCTGGTAGCCACCTCTATAATTAAAGAAAAAAACACCAATAAAGAGAACTCAAGCAATTTAATTGCAAACCAGGGTTTTCTCTAAATTTTAAGTGCAAAGAAGTAAACCACACAACTATGGATTTAAACAAGTATTTCTAAATTAATAGTTTTAATATTCCAGACTAAAAATTAAGCAGACAAAACAATCCAATGAGAACATATACTGATAGTAAATATAATTGACTTATGTAAGGCATGGTATTACTAGGACTGCCAGAAAATCAGCACAATCATATAGGATTTCCTTTCTCTACCTAACCATTTTAATATTGTTCTTAATAATCTCATTTTAGGCTGGGGAAAGAACCCATTATACTAGCACTTTCACATTTTACAACTGTACAGAGAGCCTAAATATCGTTATGAACTCTTCTCAGATGAAAAATTCCAGTTTCTATCATCCTGGAAATCTATCAGTTATAATAAAACGAAATACTGACCAAGATGCTTTAATGCTGCCAGAATGTAAGAGAGATGTTTGTATTTCAGAAGGTATTCAATAGCAATTGCAGTTCTGTTGCACAATTTGTTTTCTTCTCTGCTCTTTTTATTAGCTTTTTCTAAACTGTGTCTTAAAGCTTTAGTTTTTGCTGTGTCATTACTCTTTCTCCAAGAATATCCTCTCCACAACGCCTACAGAAAAGGAATTTCACAAAAAGAAAAAAGTTGTGAGCAAGAGACAATAGAATAAAACCTTCCATTACTGTTCCAAATCAATTTTACACAAGTCTGACAGAGTATGTAAATACCTTGGTTATTAATTTTTAAGTAAATATAATTCCGTTTTTAATCTTCCAAATACTGGATTTTCAAGACAAAAAGACCAAAACAAACATGCACATACACTCCACACACACTCCCACATAAGTCACCTCAACCAGTATCTGGTTAATATTACTTCATGGTCTGTTTCCACTTAGCTTTGATGTCTAAAGTGAAGCTAACCTGGCTTGCAATTTTATGGATAAATTCAAAGTAAACATCTTTACTCTCCCCAAGAAACCCAGAGGGAAAAATTAAAAAAAATAATACCAAAAAAAAAGGTCATTTTCTTACAAGAGGTATTTACCTGAAATTTAATTATTCCAATTGCAAATTTTCTCCTACGTCTGCATGCAAGGAATCTTCGTACATTGCGCTGGATTATGGTTGCTGCATCATTTCTGTGATTTAGCCAGGCTCGAATCACACGTTGTAATTGAATGATTCTTTGACAATCTCTGAGAAATCTTTTTTGTTGCATTTTTGCTCGGAACCATCTCTGTTTAAAATAAAAGTACCTTTCTATTTATTGAAGACTTTTCCCTAAATTCCCTTTTCCCATCCTAAACAAGCATTGCTAAAAACTGAAAAACTATTTTAACATGAGCTTTGACAGATAAAGGCACTCTAAACCTCACTAGCACTCATATAACCACCACAACACAGCTGTGATTGGTCTTAGGGTAGTTGAAATGCAAGACTGCAAAATGAAATCTTAACTAGGAGCTGTTAGGGAAGCATTCTGAACAGAACGGAATATTTTCAGTTGGAAGGGATCTACAACGAGCATCTAGTCCAACTGCCTGACCAATTCAGGACTGACGAGGAGTTAAAGCACATTATTAAGGGCATTGTCCAAACACCTCTTAAACACTGATGGGCTTGGGGCTGTTCCGGTGTTTGACCATCCTCTTGGTAAAGAAATGCTTCCAAATTCCAAACCTCCCACCACTCCACTTTTCTTATTTCCCAGCTCTGTTTCTCCCCCTCTATATACAGAGAAGGAAGACAGGGTACTGTATACCCAAGCTGAGCAAAAAAAAAGCCTCTTCCACGCATTTCCTCTTGCCTTAAGGGGAAAATACAACTTATGGGGAGAGTTTACAGACCTGTATGTATGGAGGAGTAGTAGGGCAAAGTTTGCCATACCATCTTTGAGTGGAGAACAGCTATTTCAGGCTTCCCACTTCAGCCTCTCCTTCAATCACTCTGTTATACTTAGCTGGGTATAAGCACCCTGATTTAAGAAATCATTGTCTCCCTAACTTAATTCCACGTGTGAAGGAACTACAGTGTCTTAACGCTACAGCTTAACTAAGAGAAATTAGACTATGTTACACAAAATCATTCATCCTGTCCTGGGTTAAGCTGAGACAGAGTTAACTTTCTTCAGAATAGCCAGCAAGAGGCTGTGTTTTGGATTTGTGCTCTCTGTTCTCTCCGTTCCGTGAGTGCGGTTTCAGGACTCTCCCTGCTCCGGGATCGTTAGCCGGGAACAGGCTGGGCCTTGGTCATCGGGTGGGGGGCAGTGTCACTGTGTGTCACTCATTTGTATATAGGATTATTTTTAATATTATTGTCATTTAGTTATTAAATTGTCATCTCAACCCACAAGCCCTTTTTTCCCTTTACCCCTTTAATTCTCTCCCCTATCCTCAGCTGGGGGGGGAATTGCGTGAGCGGGTATGTGGTTTGGCCCCCAGCCAAGGGCTAACCCACCACAATCCTTAATCAGACTAACCTGTATTATAAGAACAGATGAGATCTGCTTTTGTGCAAGTTTTAAGACGAGGTGAATCCTATATGCCCTTTGAATTTTAATTGCAGAGAGATGATGATAAGCAGCTGCTGTAAAATAAAGTAGTCTCTTCTTTTGTTTCTGTTCTAAAATCTGTGGAAGTAAAACAAAACAAGGAACATCATTAAATTTCATACTCGGAGGTAGCTGTTTGTCTATGCTGAAGAATTGCCTCAGGAGTCATTACCTCAGAATTAAGCTAACTTTCCTCAGTATTAGGTCTCTAATCTGAACAATAACAGAGAAGTGATTGTGAGCAACAACATACATAGCAGAGAAGTTTCATTGTAAGGGGGTCTGTGCAGAAGTATCAGTTATAGATAAGTCACAAAGAAGCTAAAAAAAAATACACGACAATGAAAACCTATTTTAGTACTAAAGGACTGTGAGAAAATGATCAAACTGTACTTTAATCTATTCTGACCCACCAAATTCTCAAAGCAGTCAACCAGAATTTGAGTTCAACAATAAGGGATCAGGTTTTCCTTTTTTTTTGCCAACCAGAATTAATGCTAAAACAGCTCTAGAGGTAATTTACACCAAAAGCATAGTTTTAATTTGAAGTATACCAACCCTTTTTCTGACTAAATAACCCCATACAAATGCTTGCAGCTTAATGACAGCTCTTCTAGTTTTGTTGTATTTCATAAATTGAAGTCTGCCTTCCTGCCAAGTCCTTAGATGTTTTTGGATAATTACAGCAGCAGCTTTTTGTTGAACAAGTTTCCTTCTTGCCTTGAAACCTCTGTATGCTTTTTGGGTCAAACATGCAGCTTGAATCTTCTCAAAAAGATTTTAAAGAATGCATTGATAATTGAGTTTTGTTCACTCTTGTCACAATCAATTTATATTTTAGTTCTAGACTTTTTTTTGTATTTTAAGAAAAAGAACACACACAAAAAAAAGGAAATGCAAGCAAACTTATGCACTACTAGTTTATACAGAAATGCACTTTCATAATTTGGAAAGTCTTTTCCCCTTACCTAAATGGGGTCAAAATATTGTTAATTTAATGTAATTCTTTAGAAGCAATAAAGCCAGCATAAAATTTTACATTTTATCTTGTTATCAGTATAGACAGGGGTAATTCAACAAGTGGAACTGTTCAAAAACAACAATCAACCTTGTTGCTCAAAGCAAAAATTAATATGTTGAAAACGGAACAGTTTCTATTTGAACAATCTTTGTTCTGGCCCCACCTGTTTTCTTCTCTATATTTCTGTATATTGATGACAACAACCACTCAAATACATTGAAAACTTTTAAAACAACCGTGACAAGTGAGAACATACCTTTTTTAAGTGTCTTCTCGCCCTGTACTGTCTATATGCCAACTGAATCTTAACTGCAGCATCCTTAGTTGCCAGAAACTGATGCTGAATCATTCGTGCAGTAAGCGTTGCTCTCCATTTTCTTTGAATGGTAAGTGCACAGAACTTCATTTTCAAAAATCTAACATGAGAATACATTTTAGGCTTTTTTTCCAAATGTTGAGAACACATGCATTTTTAAAGTAAGAAAACAGTGAAGGTTTACACATTAAGAGAGATATTCTGAAAGCAGAGCTGTTATCAACTAAATCTTGGGACACTAGAACAGCAATGTTGTTAGAAAGACTGGTTTCAAATAGAAGACACTTTCTGTTTTCCCACAATAGGTACTTGCAAAATTTGCTGCCAAAAGTACAACAGGGTCCGTAAAAGTATAATAAAGGGAAAAGGCAAGGATGTAAGTTCTAGCATCCACAACCTAACAAGCATGGATGCTGAGGATAGTGGTCAGGTTAACGTACTCTCCCTAAACAGCGTCTTCAGCTGCTACTGGCAGAGGACAAAGTTCTGCGCGAGATGAGCTATCAGGCTGACCTAGTAGAACATTTATTGCAAAACTGTCTCACAGCAAAACAAACACAAATTAGTTGAACTATTCAGTTCTGCATTATAATGAAATAGCTTTTCATCCTATTGGTTTTATGCTGTAATTTTAACAATATCCAGAACATGCTTCCTGTAAAAACAAGATTAGTGAAAAAAAAGATCAAGGCCTACTCTTTCTAGATCGCCAACATGCAAATTTTAAGTTTGTGAGGTAGCTTCCAGTCCAAAAAAATATTTAAACGTAAGAAAAATCTTGTGCAAAAGAATAATCCCACATTCATCAACAGGATGATACACTCTCCAGGGTCAGAGTCTGAGAATCTACAGGCATCTGCCAGAGTGCAAAGCAGTACTAAATAATTATATAATAAAAGCTTTGAAAAGTAGAGAAATTTATATAAAATTCAGTATTACCGGGTCCGCTGCTGTTTTGCTCTGAAGTGACTCTGAATAACATGTGTAGCTTTTAGTACAGATGCATAGTCCTTTCGTGCCCTGCAGCCTCGAAACCAGGCTTGAATTACTTGTGCTGCTCTCAATTTTTTAACCCCCTGCCTGGCTTTATATCCTCTATATGATGCCTATTAAATATATAAAAAGAAAAAAAAAAAATCAAAACTTGATTTTTTTTTTTTGTTTAATGGAACAAAATTAAAAGGAAAAAAGTCATGTTAGCATGAAAGGCTTTTAGGATTCTTATCTCTACAGTATTACAAATATCTGATTTCTCATGTCTAGAAGATGTTTTCTGAAGCAAGTAAAACACATTCAATGAAATAACACATACACCACTCTCTTTAATGTCTGTAAAAATAATTATAACACAAAGAAACAAATACAAGAGAGATTAAAAAACCAAAAAAACTACAAAAAACACCTTCCAGGTTTACCTGAATTCTAATGGCAGCTCTTTTCATTTGATGGTACCTTTGTTGTTCAATATTTCGCATCTGATGGGCTCTGTAGTGCTGCTGTATTAATACAGCGGAAAACTTCCACTGAAGGTATTTCTGTCTCTGAAGAAATCCACGGAAAAATGCCTTAAAAGAAAAAAATATAATCTTGGAATATTCTACCATGTGCACGGTATTGATGATTTGCATATTTTTAAGTATTGCTGTACTCACAGGCTTGCTAGAAAAACAATAATATAAGTAAATATATTTCTGATTTCCTAATTAATTTGTTTTTTCTGCCTTTTAAGCAAAGTAATACTTATGTTGTTCAGGATATATAAGTTAAACATTCAGAAAATAACTAAGCAGCTGCCACTTTCCCTCCCCCCTGAAACATGGAGATGAGGAAGGCACAACTCTTTTCTTCTCTGTTAAGTAGAGCATGGGCTCTCCAACAAGACACTAATAGCAACCTCAAATATTATTATGAGAGATTATTTATTTCCCTTTCTTCCCTATTTTTGGGGAAAAAAAATCCGATAATACCCTGAAGAGAAAGAAACCCCTCCCCTTAGGGTAAAATATGTAAGGCTACCACAGAAAGACACTTAAAGCTTTTCCCAAAAGAAAAGGGGAAAAAAAGAGTGTTCTCCCACTACATACAAATCATAATTAATATAAAGAAGTAAACATACCTTCCTCCCTCATCCTCAAAAAAAATTTTTTTGAAAAAAACCCACTTCAGAGTAACTAGTCATTTAAGCCTCTTTGAACTCACACTGATTGGTGCGATTGGAGACGAAGAACAATTCTCACTACTTCTTGCTGACCACACTCTTATTGCATCAATGATGGAAGGAAAAAACCCCAAACTAAATAGTTCCCACTTCCTAGAGTACCTCTGAGAAACTACAGATATATTTTCACACCAAGTTTCATGTGGTGCCACTCAAGGTACCAACCGAAACATACACCAATACAAGTTCTCTCCCTAGGTTCCTCTTCAAAATGTTGGCTAGGCATTCAAATTAGTCTAGGGCCAGCTAACAGAACTAAAACATGACTGATTTACTCCCACCTTCCTAAATATGAGTCTCCAAGAATGCAGCAGTCGTGCCTTTTTTTTGCCATTTACTTCACTTTTTACCCAATACCAGTGCCCACTCATTTCAACACATCAAGAGAGCTTTCGTTCAGATTCCAATCAAAGAAAACATTAATTAAGCTACTAATATTTAGATAGGAAAAAGCCAGTTAGAACAAAAATCTTCCTAAAAGAACCACAGAAACACACACAAGTATCAGAACCCATTCGAGGTAGTAAAATTCTAGGGGAGAAACAAGAAGGAAAAGAGAATGTCACTTTTTAAGATGAGTACCTCAGCCAGGAAAGACCAAACAGCTGAACTGAGACTCACTTCTGGGCACTGTGGCAGTGAGCTTTATACATCTGCCATGTGGCACACCTCAGAAATTGATTCTACTTTAGCATATAAACTCTTGTTTGCAAGAGCAGCAATCTTAAAAAAAAAAACCCACGAAAGACAAAACCCTCACACCCCAAAACCACTACCACACATTCAAAATTACCTGAATTTTGATTGCGCTCACTTTAATTTTATGAAACCTCTTCCTTTCAATGAATCCTCTGACTTGAGCCTGCACAATGATAATGTTCCTCCGGGTTTGTAAGTAAATTGTTCTTTGGTATTTCATAGTCAAGTGGGATCGGTAGCATCGTTGTAAGATACCTGCTGCTTTTTTATAGTTTGTATACTGTGATTTAGCTTTGTGCATTAAGTAACAGGCTTGTAATGTAATAGTTGCTGTTCTAAGTTGAATAAATTTTCTACGCTGCACAGCCATCTTAAGACAGGACTGAATTTTTCTTGCAGCTCGTATTTGTCTTGCTATTTTTCTTGCTTTCATACCACGGAAGGCAGACTGAATAATTACTATTGCTTTTCTTTGAGCAGAATACTCTGCTTTCTGTAAACGAACCCTGTGCCATGCTCTGTACCACCTCTGAATAGCAACTGCTGAACTCTGAATCAGTTTATAGCGAGTCCTTGTCCTTTGGCATCGGAACATAGACTGGATCGTTACTGCTGCTGCTTTCTTTTCAAGAAAGCGCCTCCTCGCTACGCACATTTTTAAGAAGGATTGTATGCACCGTGCAGCAACATTGGTTTTATACAACTGCCTAGCCTTTTTAGCACGAAAAGAGGACTGAAGGCAAATGACAGCCTTTTTTATTTTGGTATAGTTTTCCATATCCGCTTCTTTTGCCATTTTGGCTCTGAATCTTTGTTGTAGAACTCTGGCAGCCCAGCACAGCTGTTTGTAATATGTACGTTGTACGTACATGCGATAACTAGACTGTATTACAATTGCGGAAACACGCATGATTTTCAGCTTCTGTCGTTCCTTCATGCCTCTATATGACGCTTGAATAACAAGAACAGAATTCTTTATTGTCAGATATTCGTTTCGTTGATTCTTTCCTTTAATGTAGGATCGATAGTAGTTCTGTATAATGACAGCTGCAATTCTCATCTTTTGATAGGACCTTCTATTCCTGTGCATTTTGTAGGCTGACTGTATCGTACGAGCAGCTAAATGCATGCGCTCAATACTCTTCCGAACTCTCAGACCTCTGTACACAGCCTGTATACGAATAGTTGCTCTGCAAAGAGAAAGATACTCCAAAGTGTGCTGTCTTGACAGGATCAAAGCTCTGTATCTTCTCTGAAAGACAAGAGTAGCCGCTCTGAGAGAGAGATATCTTTGACGTTCTCTAAAAGCTTTAAAATTTTTCTGAACAACAATAGCAGCACAGTGCATGGCTTGATGTTGCTTTCTTGCCCGCATGTCTCGAAAAGCCTTCTGAATACGGGTTGCTGCTTTCTTTAACAAAGAGTAATGCTGTACTGCAATTTTATTTAGGTTATTGGCTCTGTATCTCCTCTGTATCACCCGGGCTGCCCACTGAACTTTTCTGTAACGATGGTACTCCCTATACATTCGGTAGTTTCTCTGTATTACAAGTGCTGCCTCACATCTTTTCTTCAAGAAGGACCTTGTTTTCATTCCTCTATAGGCGGCCTGAAGAACTAAAACAGAATTGTACAGTTTTAAGTACATTTCTCTCACACGCTTCCCTTCCCTGTAAGCACGATAACGTTGCTGTATGACTACTGAAGCAAGCCTGACCGCTTGGTAAGAAACATAAATTTTATGCATTCTTGTCGTTGCTTGAATGACTGTAGCAGCTTGATGCATCCGCTGGATTTTTTTCCTTACCACAAAGCCTCTAAAAGCAGACTGTATGACAACAGCAGCATTAAGGAGAGAGAGATATTTTTGACGTTGAATTTTTGCTAGTTTTGTTGCTCTGTATTTTCTCTGAATAACAATAGCAGCTGTCTTCATGGCAAGAAAATGTTTTCTTTTGAGAAAAGTCCTGAATCTTCTTTGAATAAGTTCAGCTGATTCTCTCCTATTTCTTAGGAGTCTTCTTGTTTTCATACCACGGAATGCAGCCTGGATACAAAGTGCAGAACTTTTCATGATCATATAGTGGTGAACTTGTGTATCTCGTGCCTTACAAGCACGGAACCACTGCTGAATCTGCCTAGTTGCCAGCAACAATTTCCTGAAATCCCTCTGTTGTTTGTGCATTCGATAATAAGACTGTATTATTGCTGCTGACTGATGCATAGTTTTTAAGTCTTGTCGTACCTTCATGCCCCTACAGGCAGCCTGAAGGATAATGGCAGACTTCTTTAGCTCCAAGTACTTTCTACGTTGTACTTTGCCCAAACAAAATGCTCTACATTGTCTCTGAATTATAATTGCTGCCCTTCTCATTGCCCGATATTTTACGTTCATGCAATGCATCTTGAACGTGGCTTGGATACAAATAGCTGCTTGATGCATATGGTGAATTCGTCGTCTAACTCTTACACCTCTATAAATTGCTTGCATTGTTACTGCGGCTTTTTTTAAAGACAAATATTTCTGCTTTTGACGCTTGGCATGAATAATTGCACAATAACGCCTTTGAACTACTATAGCTGCAGCTCTAAGTCTTTTATAGTTCTTTTTGGCCAGGTAAGATTTGAAGGCGGCTTGTATAGTTGTAGCAGCTTTGTGTAGTTTGCTCAATCGTTTCCTCACCATCATCCCACGGTAAGCAGACTGCAAGACTAACACAGCTGTCTTTACTTTGAGATAAATTGCACATTGATTTTTTTTCAAACAGTAAGCCCTGAAGTATTTCTGAATCACTAGAGTGGCTTGTCTTAGTTTCTTGTATTTCAGTTGATTTACATGCATTCTGTAATAGGACTGAATAATGGTTGCAAGATTATGTTTCTTTTGAATTGTTTTTCTGACAGTTTTCCCCCTCCATATTGCCTGAACACGCACTACAGAGTTACGCAGCTGAACATATTCTTGCCGTTGTTTCCGGCCTATAACACTGGCTCTGTAATGTTTTTGGATAGTTAGTGCAGCATGGTTCCTAAGTCTGAATTTTCTGAAGGCAGACTGTATCTTAGTAGCAGCAACACATTGTCTTCGAATCTGCTTTCGTACCTTCCAGCCACGAAAAGCCGCTTGTAAAGAAAGCACTGCTGCTCTTGTCGTTAAGAAGTTCAGTCTTTGCCTGTTACCAGTCTTACAAGTTCTGTACCACCTCTGAATGACAATGGAGGCCTGAACCATCGCCTTATATTTCACTCTTGCAGCATGAGCTCTAAAAGCAGTCTGAATTTTAACAGCAGCTCTATGTTCAAGTTTAAGCTTTTTGCGTTCTTTATAACCTCTGTAGGCCGCCTGTAAGCACACAGCTGCTTTTTTAACTTGTAAGAACTTCTGCCTCTGACACAGTTGCTTTTTGAATGCACGATAACGTTTTTGAATGACAACAGCAGCATTATAGATGCTTAAATAACATTGCCTCTCCCTTTTCATTCTGTAGCATGCCTGGAGAAATATTGCAGTCTCCCTCCACCTTTGTATTTGTTTCCTGACAAGATAGCCTCGAACTACAGCTTGAATTCTTATGCAAGCTTCCTTCAATTTCCTATAATCTTCCTTAAGCTGGAGAGCGTACCTGTGAGAGCGATACCTTCGCTGGACATAAAGCGTTGCCTCCCTTAATGCACAATAATGCTTACGTGCTTGCCTCATCTTTACAAAAGCTTGAATCTTCACTGTTGCATCTTTCAAGTTTTTAAATCTCTTCCGGACAACGTAAGCACGGTAACTCGACTGAATTTTTATCACAGATCTCAAAATGCGAGCCTCTTTCCTAGCTTTCATTCCTCTGTAGGCAGACTGTAGAGCAACAGCAGCCAGACGCATCCTCTGGAAAGCAGCAGTTGCTCTTCTAGAAGCAATGTGCGCCCTATACCAAGTCTGAATTACAGAAGCAGCATTTTTCATCTCTTTGTATCTTTTCACTTGTTGGTATTTTCTCACATGTGATTGCAATGTAGTAACAGACTTTTTTAATTGTAGAAATCTTTGTTTCTCTTTTTTCACTCTCCAGAGTGATTGAACAACACAAGCTGCTTTTGTTTGTCTGTACAGCTTTCGTGCCTTCATGCCTCTAAAAGCAGCTTGGAGAACTATCACTGCCGCACGCTTTTGCAAATAGTACTCTCTTTCCGTTTTTCCTAGTTTATAAGCTCTGTAATACTGCTGAATTGTCACTATTTTTACCCTGTGATCCTGGTAAATACGCCTAGCCAGCTGACACCTGTACCAAGCCTGAATCTTGATAACACTTTGCTTAATACGCAGATACTGCTTCAGATCTCTGTGCATCCTATACCAAGACTGTATGATAAGGGCAGCCCTCTTTCTTTTAGCCAGTTTGGAAGATTGCCATTTTCGGAAATAAGCCTGAAGCACTAATGTTGCATTAATTTTCTGCTGAATTTTGTATTTTTGCCATCTTCTGAATGCAGATTGAATAGTAAGTGCTGAAGACTTTAAGGTTTCATATCTTTGCCAATCTTTTTTTGCCAACTTAGCTGCACGCAGATGACTCTGAATTGTAACAGTAGCCCAAATGATTCGTTTATATGCAGCAACAGCCTTCACCATCCTTATCCTTGCTTGTACAAAGATAACATAGTATCTTAGTTGTAAATATCTTTTCCTAGCAGAGTATCTCCTCCAATAAGCCTGCAGGAAAAAGCAGAAAATTTAGTATTTTTGTCATGGTATCTCAAGTTAAATCTAAATTTGAGAACTCAGGACCTCAGACTTTTTAATATTTCTTTATTCCTACTTAAAACCCTAGGCAGACAAGCTCAGATATCTACATTAAAAAAACAAACAAACAAACAAACAAACAAAAGCCAAATGCTTGAATCGTTGCTTTTTTCAGCATTTTAAATTCTGGTAAAAAGCTAAATTTGCCCTGGCAATGAAAGACTCTAAACTATTTGATAAATCAGTTATTCTTTAACCTCAATTGCAAAAAGAGTATTAAGAATGCAATATTTAGCTTTGGGTAAATTTGGAGAAAGTATCATGAGAAACTGAATTAACTGCCCAACCACTTGGTAACTAATGTCTGCCATTCTGAATGTGCCCACCACAGGTATCATAACATTAGGAGAGTAATTGTTTTGGGTTTTTTTTTAAAGCTTCTTTAGTAATGTTCAGCAGCTGAACACAATCAATTGCTCAACACAATTTGATCAGTCCTTACATTGACTGGTTTAAGGCTCAGTGCTTTAATGTTTATGGTATATCAAAATATTCACTAATTGTTGATTTAATAGTACATTCCCATTTCTCTCTGAAAAGAGGAAGTTGAAAAAACATCTCAAAGGTGGGGGCAGAGGAAATAAACGTGTTATATTTTCATAAAGACATCAATTGCTGCAAGCAGAACAAATGACCCTGAGCGAGACTTTTTCCTACACATTTCAGAGGCTTTCCTAGTTCTGTAATCTTACTTTTGGTCATTATTACCTGAATGGCTGTGGCTGATTTATTTTTGGCTTCCTCCAGTTTTGTCTTTTTCAGATTTAAGAAAACCATCCTGGCTAAGTATCTTCTCCAGTACTTCTGGATGAAAACTGCTGCATTCACTTTCTTCAGGATGCGTCGACGAGACAAGAAGTTCATTGCAGATTTTTGAATTATTCGAGCAGCTCTGTCTCTCTCCTATGAAGAGTAAATTTCCACTGAACAGTTAGGACTGGAATTTTCACTCAACTTTTTGACGTGTTAAAATAACTATCTAAAGCAAACTCATAAAAATTGGGCTTGTTGATGAAAAAAACTTTGTAAATACAACTTCTGCCGCATTCTACACCACAGATTCTTAGAATATTTCACCTGAACACTGTTCCAACATTGAATAATACGTATCTCACACAGTGGTGGCATTTATCAACCTTAATGGTGCCATAGTTTTAAAGCCGTCACAAGTTCTGGTATAACTACCAGAAAAGCAAGAAACAGAATATCAGAACTCATACAACTCAAAACACTGGTGAAGTTTAGCTCCTGAACAAAAATATTAAATCCATGCACAAGTTTAACCACTCTTTTCATCTTGTAGATATTAATAGGAATTAAAAATTGACTACTCCCTTTTTGTTTTAAGGAAGCAGTGCAACTACTTTATATTTTAAATACTGGGAACAGGGCTTAAGGGGTCACGTGCTCTAGACAGAAAACAAAAGAAAAAACAGTAGCGTTTAAACAAATGTAATTATTTCAGAATAATATGAAACTAAAATGGTTTTTTTAGTAGATTACACCAAGAAAGACACATATTTTGATAATAAAAATGGTACTCATTAATTTAAATGCCAATATTATTCTCATAAACGTGTATACTCTGAACAGTACAGTTATATTCTTTATTTAGTGTTTCTCAAAGTAGAAACTATGAATTTTGCACCGGCAAAGAGTACCTGAGAAAGTTTCAGTTCCCTTTTCAGCCTGTAATTCCTCCAAGCAGACTGAATTAATCGAGCAGCTCGAGTTTCTTGACGAAGATCTAGAAGCCGTGAACACAGGAACGACAGGTAGGTAATAACAACCTGTATAAACACAGAACACAGCAAGTTAAGGGCTACACAGAAGAGCAGGACACGCTCACAGGGGAGCACAAGATGTTTAGACCATCTCTAAAGGCATATATACCTTCTCATCAGGAATTGTATTTGACATGTCCGAGTGATGAATCATTGCTGGTATTCCACCTAGGTCAGAAACTGCAGCACTAATGAGCTGGAAGTTTTTCCTTTCATTGTCCAAGAGTTCCTTGTATAGGTCTGAGGCAGTTACAGCTTTGCAAAGAGAAAATTTTTGTCAGATCAAACTGAACACAAAAGAAATGGATTTAGCATGAATTTCTGTGCATCACATAACTCACTTTGGTCACACTGTCCTTCCATAAGATTTAGAGAAGTATCAGACTCTGAAGAGGATGAGGCGGAAGAGTTTAGCCCCACTGTATGAGTTCTTGAGCACTCTACTGTTTGAGTTGTACGTTGGCACACAGCTTCCAAAGGCACATAACAGGGATGATAATGATGAATCAAATGACATAATACTCTACCATCGGAGAAACACACTGTGAAATTTTCCACCTGTTAAAATAAAATACAGTAAGTTCCTTGAATTTTTGTTACCAGTTAATTGGTATAAACTAGATAGATAATTTATTATCTTGCACCTTTTGAAAGTGACCAACTGCAAATTTTTTTGAACAAAAAAATTATGAAACTAGTGCTTCCTTTGAACATTCACCATACAGTGACATACAGCTGGGCGAAAACAGAAACAAAAGATGTTTGACAACACCATGCAGTAAATTTCCAAGGGAAACATTTAAGAAACCAAAAAGAAAGTGATCTTTTGACAGAAGGATCCCCAAGAAACTTCTCTAGATACCTTTATACTAAGTATTCAGTGCACAAATAAGCTCTGAACTTGAAGCAGTCTTAAGTGCTCTGTCTTGCCCTTCATAAAAAATAGCAGATGTGACTGTATTGCGACCAGAAAAGAGTCTCTGAACAAAGCTGCTCTTCTTGGAAGGAACAAAAAACATATCCCTTCTAAACAAACATCTCTGTGTGGAAACGAATCCCCCTTAGCCCTAACGTTAGTTTAATTTTCACAGTTTCCATAAACAATAAAAATTTTATGCATAAATACTTCTAGGATGAATGCTCATTTAAAAATTTAAATAACCCTATAGCCAACAAAAAATGTTCTATTTTTAAAAGGCATTTTTATGCATAAGACTAACTGGAATGGGAGATCCTTTTGCTCAAATCTGTTTAAAAGGAGAGCTGCAACTAAACCCACAGAAAGACAGTAATTTCGAATCAGATTAAACAAAGTTCAGAAGGACATTTAAAACTAGTTACCATTGGCTACTACTAGATATTTGATAGTTTGAAGAATTCTGCTCTACAAAGAATAAGCATTCTTATGACAGCAAAGGGTGTATTTGCTGAAATGTACACCAAACTATTTACCTTGATATTGTAAAATCCACAAACAGCATTAACCCACGCCATCAGCAGCTTCACATTTTCACTGTAACATTGAGGTGAGGAGTTACTACTGTTATCTTCTTGTACTCTACAACAATTTGGAAGAGTCTTGAGAGACCCCAGTTGTGTTTTTCTTTTGTGTGTATTCTTTAAAAACTCAATTTCTTCTTTTAACTGTTCCACATTAAAAAAAACTCCCACCTATTAGGAAGAAAAAAAATTTCTGTTTTTGTCACCAACAGTCTGACATCATGCGTTACAGCAGCTAAATGCAGAGGCTTTCGATATGGCATTTTAAAGAGAAACTGCTCTCACTACTTCGCATCACCTGCCACACTGAATCAGCAGTGGATAATCCGGACTTGAAGCATAATGGTAGTTTCCACTATGAACCGCTTCAGATAAAAAAAACCTAAACTCACACTCCCACTGTTCTGGGTAAAACAGTTATTTTGCTAGTTAATAGTCGGGGGAAACAGGGAAATTCGATGAAACAGCCTGTATAATTTCACCATCCTTTCAGAGGAAACATTTTCAGAGTCTTGTCTGCATTTCTGCTGAGTCCATGTACCAACCCTCCTCATTTCAAGGATTCTGAGAGGACTTGAGCCGGTGTTGTGATTGTGTGAGAAGATTGGGAGAACAACTACTCTATTCACAGCACTTGGATAAAGCCACTACTCACTGAAATTATTCCTTAATCAAAAGCAATGCAACTGCGACATGTGCATCAGAACTAACTGGAGGAAAGTAACTACTCAATACTGTAACAGTAGCTAAGACAAAACAGTTACATTTGATTTTTATCATATTTTTCTGGCTGTCTGATAATTCTGTGGCTATAGTGCTTGAAATTATTTTTTTTAGATAATTGTACTTGCATTCCTGGCTATTTAGTGATGGAATTCCACCTCAACTTGTATCTTATTTTACCTTTCTTTGTATGACATTATCTAAACTGTATTGTTAGGGAATAGTTGGCAGATTCAGGTAAAGTTTGCATGGCACTTTGAATGTACAAAGCGAATCATTTCACAGTCTGAACGTTGATTATTAGAGGCTTTCACATACAACAAACACTCCTGACAGACTGGTGTTTTCATTATTCTTCATTCGTAACTAGTAACAAACACAAAATAAGTAATTGAATAGTACCTGGAAGGCAAAGACAATTTTCCACAGGAGCGCTAACGTTCGTTCTCTGTGTCTGTCCACAATATCCCTGGAGTCAATTGAAGCACCTATCAAGTAAACCAAGGAATTAAAGCACTAGTCCTCCAAAGCACTTAGAATAACCCCGATTTCTAGGCCTTACCATTTTCATCTTTCAAGTGAATTCCTCGCTCTTTAAGGACATTAAGAACAATGTCAACATTATGCATCTTCTGTAGACGACTTATTGCCGGAACTCTCAGTTGTTTTGAAAGATTCCAGTTTTTAGTGAGAAGTTCCATTGTTCTCCTAACAAAGGAAATTTCGCCATTTAATGCCTTAGCTGAGCTCATATTAAGTATTATATAAAGAAAATATATAGTTCAAAATAATCTGGTATCAACATACACAAGACGAATGCCACATTGTAGGTCCACAGCCAGATTTGTTACGGCAAAATCAAATTCATCGAGTGGAGTTTGAATATGACTGACAGGTAGTCCTAAGAAACCAAGATGGCGAGAAAGGTCACCTTCACCACTCAGGAAGTCCCGAGAAAATGCAAGCAGAAGGTCTTTACTAGACTGAAAAAAAAAAAAAAAAAAAAAAAAAAAAAGGGTAATCTTAAACACTGCAATATTTGTCAAGCAGAATACAATTTTCATCCCTTGTCCCTCAAACTGCATTCCATACTTCTTACCTAATAACTAATTTTTTAAAAATTTATTTTTAGCCAGTTCACACAGCTTTAATTTTCATCATACCTGGCTACCATTTATTTCGCTGAACATACCACCAAATTCAGGATTTTTTTTTCCTCAGTCTGTGTACATAATACAAACCTGAGAAAAGTGATTTTATTTAAACAGCACATATTTGTTAACCAAAGCCTTTGTATGACAGATGTTGCATAGTTTTCTTAGCACAGCAAAACAACAGGACAAAAAAAGAGCTAAGCCCATCAAACTGATTTGCAGCTTAAGATCAGCTGCAGTATGCTAGAGCGATATCTAAAAATAACGCAGAAGCTTAGCTTCAGAAAAAGAAGACAGATAACACAAGATAATGGAGTCCTTCCTACAGGACCAACACCTCTAAATTTTCTTGGCAATTCCTTTAAATGACTGTGAGATGATGTTCATGCAAAAGGCTGAACAGCCAAAGACTTGTTAATGAAAACTACGTAGTCAGATTAAAAAAAAAACCAAAAACCAACAAAAACAATCTACATTGAGTCTTATGACAATATTGGAGGGATACATCACATCACAGCTCTCTTACCTTGAATTCTGCATCCTTACAAAAGAGGCAAGGGTCATGTTCAATCATTCTAGACCGTTTGGCTCTGTCCAGAAAGCAAACTAACAACAGTAATTTTTTCAATGTGAATTTTGACAAAGCTTCTTCATGACCTAAAGAGATAGAACCCATTAAGTCATAGTTCAAAAAATTAAGTGCTAAAGATAAACCTATTTTTGGAAGTAGTAGTTACCTTCTCGGTATAGGTGAGGCACAGTGGGATGTCTGTATTCAGCTGCAATGTCAGGGTTCCAAAGCAAGCGATTAAGAATAAATATTGCTAAACCCATAACATCGCTATTACTCTCCAAAGCTATCAGTTCTCCATAAACAGCCTAATATGAAAGGAGGGAAAAAAAGCACAATTGTTAAAAAGTACGAGGTTTTTTTTAATAGCATACATTACTGAAATTCTGCAGTTGTAATAGTAATTAGCCTCTAAAAATCAAAAATTTTTTCACTGAAGGATAAAACCAAAGGAAATTTCAGAAGATCTAGTCTCATTTCAAAACATGGATGAACATCTGCTTCTGAGGAATCAATCAGGAACTTCCTTAAGGCAATTCTTCTCCAGTTTAGTAAAGAGTGAAACTGATAGGAAACTGCTTTTGTGTTATTGGTCAGGGAATTAACTTGCACTTTCCTTGATTCGATGTTTTCCTTCTTGATAAGGTAAGCACTTTTTTAAAGCAAATCTACTGTAATAATTTAAAAGAGTTGTAGACATGCTGTAACCGAATTGAACCTACCTGAATTAGTAAAACAGAAAATACAAAGAAACCCGAAACATCTCCTACTAAAAAAAAATTGCTAGATGTCCTTTAAACTTTGATTATAGACCATAAATTCTGCACTTACCTCCAGGCCTATCCGCAGCCACAATGGGTTGTAAGATAAAAGCC
This sequence comes from Pterocles orientalis, assembly GCA_011057875.1. Taxonomy (NCBI): domain Eukaryota; kingdom Metazoa; phylum Chordata; class Aves; order Pterocliformes; family Pteroclidae; genus Pterocles; species Pterocles orientalis. Next base: position 339,797 of record WKFP01013332.1, on the reverse strand, counting down.
AGTTAAGGACTTTCTGCCTTTCTCCTGAAAGAGAGCATCTTGTAATACGACATCCAGCAAACACTTCATATTATAGCAAAAACTTCTATGAACCAATTTTAGATTAAATCAACTTAGTGTGTGAATAGTCCTTTTTCTACTTACAAGAAAAGAGAGGATGCAAAGTTTTAGTATTCTTACCTACATCTTTCCAGAGGTGTCTGTCTCTACGAACTAGCAAACGTCTAGTTTCAATCTCAACTTCCAGCTTCTTAATAGCTTTAACCATTGTTTCAGATGTAAATAAACGGCAAGCATCACGTCGTAATTTATTCAGCTTACGATGAGCCGTATAAGCTTTTAGAGATGCTTCATCTTTCGTTGGTGCTTTAGGAACACTGGTTTTATGATGGTTCTCTTCTCCCAAGATAAGAGCAGCTGCATTTACTGTTTAAACACACACAAAAAGTATGCAGTTACATCTCAAATAAAGGTAGCCTTGCCCACCTCATTAATTTTTTTCCTCTCTAAATTCACATTTAGTTATTTTGCTTCTGACTAAATTTTATCCCTCAGGAAGCTTATCAGCTGTTGCACTAAACATACATTGTCAAGTATATGCATATTAGTCAAATATTTAAGAAAATAATTCTTATGAAATAAGCAAGCAGCACTAAGAATTTAGTTGTAAGATCAGTTGTACCATCTTCAATTTTTTAGACTGAATCTAAAGATAGATGAAGAAGTACATAACCATCATTTTACTACAGTGACAGCTAGAACATTTTTCAGCAGGTGGGATTTCCCCACTCAATGCCCACTAAGGAGTGCCCCAGAAACACGTTCCAGTGGGTATTTCTTGTTGCAGAGCACACTCCCCATTCAGGTGTGTGGTATGCTGCGCTTGGCGTGAGCACGTGTGCCATTCACATTTATCAAAAGGGGAAAATATGACTCTAAAAAGGGTTAGATGGTTATACAATTCTGCTGGGATGGACAGCACTGTCTCCAACGTAAGAGCTGCTTTTCCATATTTTCTAGCATCACCTCCATTGAAATACATTAGCTTAAGCTAGTTCTACTATTCATTAATATTAGTAAAGTACATTATAGAATGTTTAAGAACATTAAAAACACACTGAAACTTCTTGTACACTTACTTTGTGATGTGCTTGTTTTTACACTGAAGTCATCAGGGGTAAGTACAAAATTTAACCACCAGGTGAAACCTCGTTGCTGCTTCTCCTTCCAACGTTCATCATAAAACATGTTTTTAGCAGCAAAAGGCATTGGGTGCCTAGGGATGACTTAAAAAAAAAAAAAGTCTCTGCATTTCTTGAAATGCTTGATAACCAATACGCATTTCATGGTGGAAAGGATTAACATATGACACCCCATTTAGCAATTCAGCAGAAAAAAGCAGATTGTTACAGCCTTCAGTGACCTGCAGATCAGCCACCATTATATAATTTTCAGCCACAAAACATGGTTAATAACATGGTTATTAAAGCACTAGGATAAAAACAAAATTTCTAGAACTCAGGCCACTTGCAATGCACATCTTGTGGCAAAACCAGGTTGAGTTGGAGCGCATCCAGGAACAACCATTTTATAGATGCATTTTTCTGATTAGATCTACTTAGTATTAGCTCTACAAAATTAGCATCTTTTTGGTAAGAAGCTTTCTCTTCTTAGGTATTCTGTTGTTATATATAAATGTAATACATGGAAGAGGCATTTCGCTGATAACCGGGAACGTATCTGTAACATCACTTTTACACCTACAGGCAGACCTGGGGAAAAGTAATGCCTACCTTCAGCTGCCCATATGTTGCAATCAATTTTCTTATGCACGGTCAGAAAAGGCTACGTATATTTTCCTGATAGAGATTAATTCATTATAAGTACAACCTTCTATTTCATCTCAACTCTAGCTAGTTAGGTCTTACCAGTCCCTAGCTATTGTGACACCTCAGTGTGTACTATTTCACTAAATACCAGAAGTCTGCCTACCTGTTTTCAGTGGTTTCACAAACGTCAGGTGAGACTGGGCCAATCCAGGGATAGGTTTACTAATTCTGTTGGTAGTTTTAGATGATTTCTGAAGTGAAACACCTACAAGCATTAACACACAAGTATCAACAATAAAAATATGTCAGTGAAGGTTAATGTATTAAGGTTCATATCACTGAACATGGAACTAGAGTAATTCCCCATGAACCTATACAAGACACAATAATCTCCTGCAAAGTTAAGCAAAACTACTTGGACTACAATTAAAAGGGAAAAACAGTTAAAGAATTAATGCTTGTGCAATCAAAAGAATAACACGTTATACTTCTCAAGAAAAATTGTCAAGAAGAACATAACTCAAAGCTGTCATCATTTTTGTGTTTCAGAACTAGGATTAAGAGACAAAGTCATTCTGGGCTCACAGAATACTTCCTTGTCCAGGCCATCTATCCTTACCCTAGTGGATGAATAGAAATAACCTGCTAGGTAACACAGCTTCTCCTGCTGCACACTAACGCTGTTGGTGCATGTTTTTACATAGGCTATCTTAAAAAGCGTGAAATCAAAGTGCATTAACTGAAAGACCTAAATCAAATCTAGATCAGAGAACGGATCATTTGAACTAAAGAGAACAGCATCTGAAAGCCATGATGACTTTTTCCTGCTAGTTAAATTGCAGGGACTGCATGAAGATTCTGCCAATTAAATGCCCCTTTCAGTTACAGACTGTGGGAAACTAACAGAAGACCGGGAGATCCCTCCGCTTGCGAGGTAACACAAATACATTTACTCTGCATTTTATCCATGGTTTGTGGTTGTTCCTGTACCTTGCCTGTGTTGGCTCACACACAGACCCTCAGGCTTTTTATATTCCAGGGCATATTTGGGAATGGAAGACTTAGAAAACTGAAAATACACTGAAATATATGAAGTCAACTACTTCTGACCTTCAAGCAACAAAGCACTGGCACTATAAAGGCAGAAAGATCTAGGCAAGGCTGACGACAGCAATGGAGTCAAATATTCACAGTGGTGTGTGTACTTATGACAGAAATCTCATGCAGGAAGTTTCTAGTAAATTTGAATTACATAACAAGGGCTCTGATCAAGAATGCTCAAATACTCTTCCTGTTACTGTCATTAACAAGATTTACAAAAGAACAAACTAAATTTCAAGCCAATTACATAATCAATCTCTGATCTAGTATTCCAATTTTTTAAACGCAGATAATATCTAAGAAATTGCAAAGGCCCAGATTTCAGATGTGAAATATTCCTGAGTGCCGCTAGACAGTTCAGTTTGCTATACAAATTTCATAATCAAAGGCATCTTTCAGAAAGTGGTAAATGAAGGAAATACTGCTCACCAGCTTTCTTTCTCTGCCCTACTCTCTCTCGGTTTGCGGGTTTGAAGGCTGATGGTCTCACAGGAGCATACGTTTTACTCTCCATGCTAGATGTAAGAGTTCTTTTTCTTTCCACTTCTTCCACATGTGCTGCAGCTGTAGCTCTACTATTTTCTACACACATTTCACTTTTCCTCTTACGACACAGAGAAGTTGATCCAGTAGGAGATGCATTCACTTTGTCATGGTGACACTTATTTTCAGCTGAAACAGGACCTATAACTGGAAGGCGTCTAGATATTTCTGCTTTTGTATGTACAGGCCCATTGGCACATTCCATTATTGCTTTACTAAGGCATTTTTTAGATTTTCGCTGGAGGGTTTCCATTCTTTTTTCTTCAGTAGCATCAGGCTTACTTTTTATGACAGTGGCAGAAAGAACTAGACGCTTTTTTGGTTGTTCTCGCTGAGAATTGTGAGTCTGAAGTTGCTCTGTAGAAGGAAAACTGAAGGGTTTCTCTTTGGGTTTATCATAATGAAGTACCTGTGATTCTACATTCTCCATCACAAAGGCTTCATTTAAGTTGTGTTCTATACGAACATGTGTTTTTGTCTCTACAGCTCCACTTTTTTTCCATTTAGAGGGTAGGATTTTCTTTACAACATAAGTCTCTGTAGCAGATGATATTAAAGGTGCCTCAAGTTTAGGAGTCTTTGACTGCTTATCTGACAAGCTGTCTTTCACAAATTGATCAGGCGACAGAATCGGAACAGGCTGCGCTATTACATCTAGATCCCCTTGATAACTGCCATTTACAAAAGAATCTGGACTTAAAATTCTTCTTGTACTTAATACAGGCACGGATGCCAAGTGTTGTGGAGTACAATCAGGTGAGAGTGTACAATTAAGAATTACTTCATTGTTTGCAATTTGCAGTTGTGGTAAGCCAGTAGAACTGTATGCACTTTCAGATATTAATTCATTGTGCTCATTAATAAATTTCTTGATGTTACGGCTCTCTATTTCAGGCAATAACTCCTCATTTACAGCAGCAGCAACATCCAAGAATGTAGTAGATCTTCTCATTGCAAGCGGTGTGTGAGCAGTATCATGATGTGGCTCTAGCACTGGTACAATAGGAGATATAGGCAATTTATTTTCTGAGCCAATCAAAGAGTCATTTCCTGAGGGTATACTATTTTGCATCGTGTTCTGGTTTTCACATGGCTGAAGTGGGTTTCTAAGTCTCTCCACCTCCTGGGAAACTTGAAAGGTTTTATTAACATTTTTAACTTTTGAAGTACTTTTTTTAACCTTTATTGAAGCAGATGTTTCTGAAGAGGGTTTCTTTTTTATAGTATCCCAAAGACTCTTCTGAAAAAGAATCATAAATAAAAGTTAGTATGCTGACTCTCTAAATACTTTTATGTGTACAAGTGAACATTACTAGTTTATTCATTCAAAGTCTAAAAATGCCATAAAAAGAACACCTAGCCCAAAATTCACCACAAGTTATTTCCAGGCTTGAAAACAGCTTTTTTGGTCATGTTTTAGTTTTATTCTCCAAGCTGTAACGCACCAGTATCTACTTTCCAACCCAGCTGAGAAAAACTAAAGACAATGGGCATTCCCCACAGATGGCATAATTTATCAATTTTCAATTCTCCCTCACTGAATTTTCTACTATAAAACATCATCTGTGTCAGCGATGCCAAAGTAATAGAATTAAGACACATAATAAACACACACTCACCTTTTTCTTCAGAGGCTGCTCAGCAGCACCAAGGAGCACAGCTTGATGCTTTACAATGCCATTAATAACAAAAGTTACCAGTTCTCTGACTTTTCCTTCTTCTAAGGGTGTCCATGTTACAGAAACAAAGATTCTTTGTCCCGACTATTGGAGAAAAAGAAATGTTTAATATCTAGCACTTAGGTACACTTATGTAACATCAAAGACAAAGTAATCAAATCAAATGAGAAGCAGCATACAGAAGTAACATATTTCAACAACATGAAATGATAAACAATTGCTAAATCTTTAAATATCAAATTTTCCCCTCTGACATGTAAAATTAAGCAACTTCTATCAAATATGTTGACTTACTAAAAGGGCATATACCTCTTAATGAAACTATAATGGAAAGTAAGCAAGAACACACAGATTTAATACATAGTAGAAAGGACAAGATTGGAGTAAAGGTAAGTAGAATAAATTACATAGGTTTTTTTTCAAATATTAACCAAATAAGTCCTCTAAAGTAATTTCGAGATAAGTAAAGTTGGACTAATAATCAGGGGTTAATTTTTAGGACCTTAGCTGAATCTAAACACAAGTCAAATATTTTCCAGAGATCAGACACTCAAGTCCATTGAAGACACTGCACATGAACAAGGAACGCGTGGAGCTTACACAGATGATAACATATGTGAAGGTTCTTCATGCGCAATGCCCCCCACAGCATCCTTTTGGTGCTGTGCTGATATCAACACTAACAGACCGAAGACTGGTTATAGGTCAGACAAAACGAAAACAGAGGATGAAAACGAGCCCTCTCTCGAGCAGTTGAATTAGGAGCTCCACCTCCTCGGGCAGATGCCGTGAATGAAAACACACCAACCCATTCACTGTGTGCTTATACAGCAACAACTACCCTTGTTCCTCAGTTGCTACGGGAAGCTGCTATCCAAATACTCCACAGCAGAGCCCAGCCCGGTTTCAGAAGCACACTGTTGGAAGATTTCTCCAGAGTCTCCTCCTCTCTCACAAAGACTCCGGATAGTCTAGATGACCACAGACACACGTTTGTCTAAACTGTCCTTTTAAAAACCGGCACTGATTGGATTAACCTTCGTTTATATTTCCGGGGGAATCGTACGGGTTTATTCCCAGACTAAACCTGCTTTGCTCTCCATTGTATTATTAATTAACACTCAGAACAGTCAGTCAGTCCCCTCAGCCTTTTTCCTCAACAGATGGCCTCCAGATTTCTGAGAGGTCACTTTTCTAAACACCTCTTATTCTTCTGTCTCTGCCTTTAAAACCACATTCCCCGGGAACAATTAATGATTTTTTTCCCCTCCTCTGGGAGGGCTACGCTGGCGCAGCGGGAACGGGGCCCAGGCCGGCGGAGGGGCTCCTCTGCGCCTCCGCCCTTGGAACCGCCCCGCACCCCCACCGCTCCCGCTGCCGGCCGGGCCCCACCCGCTACCTGCACAGAGAAGCGGCGCTGCTCAAGGCTGAAGCCTGTGGTAGAAGCCGGGAAACGATCGACGATCACCTCGGCGTCCTCCGCGTTGGGGTTGTCGATGGCCAGGAGGCGCGTGCGGGAGGCGCCGACGCGCAGGTTGCCGAAGCTAAGGAACGGCGGCCGGGAGAAATGGCTCAGAACCAGCACGGCCGGAGCTTCTTCCTCCTCGTCCTCGCTGCCCCGCAGGGCCCAGTGCCGCCGCCTAGGTCTGGCGGCAGGGCTCAGCTCCCACATTACCGCTCCAGGGCAGAAGCCCGCAGCGGGCCGGGCTCCAGCTCTCCCCTCAGCCAGCGCTCTGCCGCCTCACCAACCGCCGCACCACCGCCCGCCCGTTCAAACGCGGCTCCCCCGCCAATCCCCGCGCGGGCCTGCCCTGCCCCGCCCCGCCCCCTCGCTCCTCCGCCAATTAGCGCCGGGCGTTTTATTTAAACAGCACGGCCGCGCCGGGGCAGCACACAGGCGCCACCGTGCGGCGGCAGGAGGGAGGCAGCAGGGCCTGACGCGTGAGGCTCCCCGGAGGGAGCTGGGAACGGGAGAGGGGCTCAGCTCAGCAGGGGACAGACTAGGGGATGCTCCAAAATGGAAAAAAAACCCCCAAAAACCGAAACAAATGGATTTAGCAAGCCTCCATGTTAAAAAGCTCTTCCCCTATTAAAAAAAAAGTCCAGCAAAGCCAAGTATTTTTCTAAATAAATTTAATTTACAAAATATTTTTTGAAATAAAAAGTAGAATGAGACACATTTTGATGGAAAAAAATGCTTCATCTGTTTATCGCCCATGAGCTTTAAAACTGAAAGACACAAAGAATACTGTGTTTCCATGCTGTTTAAGAAAAAAAAAAAAAAGGGCAGAAATCAAAACTTAGCACAAGCACCCCTGCAAGAAAACCTGCGAAGCAAACCATGTTAAGACAAAAGAACTTTACTTTTCCATAACAAACAAAATTACACATAGGACTGAGTACTTCTACACTTACAGTACACTTCCTACCTTCTCCTTACAGCAAAGAAATTCCCCTAAAAACACAACTTACTTAAAGACGTCCATCTAAAATATCAACCTTTACAGATCACATTTAAAACGCACTGTCTCGTATACCAGTGACAAAATACTGAGTTTATTTCACCTTATTTTCTCATATAAAAGGACCAACATTTAAACATGATCAAAATGGTTATGAGGGATTAAAAAATTTTGCCATTGTTACTTTTAATTCACCGAATCCTTTAAAACCAAAATATTTCTTACGAACCATGAAAAAAATCCTTATGGGCTTAAGCAAAGTGACTGCCCTGCGTGATACTCTGCCAGTGTCATTCTTCAATGCACACAATGAAACAACCAAATCCCTGCACGATGATATTGTGGGAAAAGATCACATGCAACCGTAGCCACAAGGACCTACAGATAAACGCACTTTATTTCCCTTAAGCTTCAGTCATATGGAGAACATGCAATCTGGATCAGTTATGCATGTATGCTCCATAAAGAAAAATTCCTCTTCTTTTTTATTGTCTTCAGGAAAAAAAAACACAAACTATTCATCTACACCAGCCTTCTCAGAATTCATTCATAATTCTACATTCCTGAACTTCTACACAGAAATTATGCTAAATTTAAAAACTTGAGGGTCATCTATTCCTTAAGCACTCCATAACTCACTTCACGTGCATCAAGCACGCTACAAGGCGATGCCTTTGAAGCATTCTTCGGAGTTCTGGACGCTCTTTAACATTTGTTACCAGGGTAATAAGCTGAGCTGTCTGATAGCCCATGAATCTTTTGTTACCGTGTTCTGGCACGACCCATCTTTGAAAATAACCACCTGAATTATAATCCGGACTAAAGTAGAGCTATATTTTTAAGGAAACCACAGCCTTACAGAAGATATATATCATCACCATGACAATTACTGATGTTCAGCATAAAAAGAACCCATGAGCCATACCTCTGTAGGAAAAGTGTCAGTGCTCAAAGAGGAAAATCCAACATAAATAAATACACTGAACATAAAACCCACTTACAGAATTAAAGGCAGTAACCCAGTCAACAACTAGAAATCTGTTCAGCAAAAAAATACAGAATTCAATGTTTAAACAGAACGAGTGCAGCAAGTTCTCAGAACCATGCAGTAGTTTATAGAGTACCAACGAGGACTCCATTCTTCTCCCCAAAGGTCAGCATGCAGAAAAGACCAACTTTTTGCAATGTGCCACTGACCATTTTTAAGAGACCTGCTTCCTCCTTCTTTGGCAACAAATGGTCAACTGAGTCAATGCCAGATAAAACATAGCCTTTGCTGTAAAAACACCCTCCAGATCAGACACGCACTCAGGTACAAGTACATACACGTATTAAAATGGAGGCAACAGACACCTAAGGAGTTTCAACCCGTGCAGCGGTGAGATGTAGATCTCTGTCCTTCAACTCCAGTTCGCTTAAGAGGAATTGTCCTCCATCAAGCAGAGATCAGCTACTTCCACCTACCAAAAGAAGTACCAGTCCACAAAGATTTACAAAAAAAACTTGCTCATATATGAATTTTAAATAGATGTAAAGACATAAGAATTATAGCTTGTGATATTAAAAAAACAAAACAATATAACTAGCATATATGCCTTCCTATTTTCTTTCACTGTCAACTGGCAATGATCCAGCCTGACCAGCAGGTAGAAACACTAGCTAGTAGGGTTATCTGCAAACAAAATAATGCCAAACAACTAGTAGGTCATTGTTTTCCAGGAATGCTTAGTAATTCTGGTCACCCAAACAGCAAAGATAGCACTCGTATTTCTGAAACAAGCGCTATCTTGTTGGGCACCCAGAAACATGAAGCCCTTTGGAAGATATTGACCTTAATGTTTATTGAACTAGAGAGAAAGCTATTATTCAGGATATATATATAGAAAAGGCACAATCATGAAAGAATTTTAAAAAGGACATTATCAAGTAAATACGCTCCAAATTCCATTTTAGTATCTCACTCGAGTGCCTTCTGAACAGACTGGATTTTAAAAGATAAAAAGTTACCGACTATTTTTAAACCACTGTTTTGTCAAAATCCTACAACACTTTTTTTATTCTGCAGGACAGAAAAGACAAGAAAGTCTGAGAACTGCACTGACACCACTGATGTCGACTTATTTTTAATGTTCACATGCAGCAATATGAATACGATACATACATGTCAACTTGAAAACTACACATAAACCAGCAGTTTTCAAGCCACGGAGTGTAAAGATGATCAAGTTTTATTTTGAAAAGAGATGAAGGTGGAGTTGGAAAGCAGGAAGGGCAGTACTTGATAGTGTCCTTTCAGAAGGTGGCATTCAATGGCCTTATTATTGCTGTATATTTGCTAGTATTCAGCTTCTTACCAGATAAATTTACAGAATGTCAGTCTGAACATTCCCAGAGCACAGCTCTAAATTTTACTTTAGAGATACAAACATAAAACAGTTAAACATACGTAGTTCTGTTTTAGAAACTGAACTTTTACAGTTTAGGACTCCTATTGTGCTTCTTTGGCTAAGTCCTATTTAAATATCGATAACACTTAAAATTCTATAACTCTGCCACTATTTAACAGCTAACAGAAATCTTTGGTGTGTTTAGGTTAAGAATCCAGTAGGGTACAACCTTCAAAACATGAACATTCAGGCAGCTCTGGCCCCTCTCCTGCAAACTGCTCATACTGAAGTAGATGGGGATTAACAGAATCTAACACCAAAGTATTTGAATCACATTTAAAATGATCCGTGCCACTCCGAGTTTATACAACTGCGACGATAAAAAAGCTTTTCACCACAGATCACTTGTGCTCGGGTCATTGGATAAATTTAACAGTTACAATAATACAGTTACAATATCTCCAGTTTCCCATTTTAAAGTTTCTTTAAGATAATAATTTAAGAATAGGGAAAACTGAGGAAAATTTTACCTTAATACGTAATTCTTGTGAGGAATAATGAAATTATAAAATTAATTCAGATATTTTCTTTGGCATAATATTCACCAAACAAACAGAATAATTAAAGTAGGCTTAAAATAGAAAGCTTGATGAGGTTAAATTATACTAGATTTCATGGTAAATCACACTAGACTTGTAGTTCAAAATGGTTCTTTTGGAAAATCCCTTATGTGTAGTACAGAAAAAGCTAAAAATAATTAAAGAGATAAAATACTCTCAAGAGTTTGACTTCATTTTATAAACACAGCACAAGAAAGTGAGAAACAAATCAATTTCATTAGCAACTCAAGAGATAATTACTGATTATTTATTTTTTTAAATAGAAGTTGAGTGCTGTTCTGGAAATAATAGCCTTTAAAATTCTTCCCTACCATAGATAACCTGAAAATGGGCAGGGTCTGCTAATGTGGGACCCTGACACGGATAAACCATGCCATTCCTTTAGGAATATTCAGAGACTAAAAATGACCTTGCAAATACTCTCATTTCTTTCAAAGTGAGAGTGTAGGGCACACTTTCAAACACAAACATGATTGAAAAAAGCATGAAAAAATGCATATTAGAATTAAACAGAAATAATATAGACACTGTAGAAAATTAGACAATAGCATTTTCTAGATCTTTCCACATAATTCAATATTAGAGATCAGGGAAGAATTAAGAGGCCAAATTTAGGCAGTCTAATTATTCTCACAGGGATCACCAAACACCCTGTTTAGTGTCTTCATAAAATATCTGAATCATTTTTCAGAAGAATCCTGTTCCTACGTCCACTGGCTAGGCTCCAGAGTCCATCAGACTTTAAAACCCTCCAAAAATGCCAGAGGGTTCAAGTAGAATTATATATTCATTTCTACACAAAACACAATTCAAAGTTTGTGGTTTATGTCCCTGCCTGCCCTTACAACCTCTAATGAATTTGACAGTCATTATTCTTCCAGAATGCTTTCTGTTACACTGAAAACATTAATTCAAAGTGAGATGCAGAAAGGCAAACATTTTTTTAATTAATAGCCAGATATGCAAGTATGTTTTTCAGCCACTATCCTTAAAAGACATTTCAGAGCATAATTTTTAAAAGACCTTTATAAGATTTTTAAAAAACTCTTAAAATCACAAGAAACACTCTTTCAGTATGCATCAAAATGTGCCTAAATGTTCAAATATCATGTAAACAAACCTGTTTTTCCAAAACTATGCAGAAGACTCGTGAGTCCAAATAAAATATAAAATATAAATCTTAATTGCCATATCGACCTTCTGTTGGCCAATAGCTTAGTAAATTAGGTGGAATGTTATGGTCTGATCATGGATGTTCATTGTTCGAAATATTCTGTACAGTAGGAGCTGTATCTAGCCCCAGTAAAGTTCCAAGATACGACTGGTCTCTAGGATCCAACATTTGCTCAGGCCTTACAGGATGAACAATATTTGCAGGTTGTGGAGTAAGAGTGTATTTCTCTAGAAACGATAGATCTGTTGCTCGTTGGTAATCCGTCTGCTCAGGTTGTGGAGGAAGAATGCCATGCGACTGAGTAGTATGCTGTACCAGATCAGCTTGCGGATCAGACATCTGAACTGGTACCAGAGTCACAGGCACACATACTTCTGTAGATACATTCTGTAGCAAAGTTTTGGCTTCTGACTGATATGCTTTGGACTGTTCCACGTACTGTTTAGTCTCAGTTTGGTAAACTTTGTCATCAGAGGGGTACTGCACTGGTAAGGAGACTAGCTTTTCCTCTGAAGAAGATGTCAAGGCCTCTTCTGCAGCCTTTGATCCATGAACATGATCAATATGATATTTCAGCTTGTCTTTTCGTTTAAACGTTGCATTGCAGTGTTGGCAATTAAAAGGTCGAGCATCTGAATGAATAACCATGTGTTTTGTTAATGTCTTCTTAATTCTAAAAGACTGATTACAGATTTGACATTTGTAGGGTTTTTCACCTGAAAAGACAGAAGAATTAGTTATTCTGAGTAACACCGTGTCACACATAAATATACAAATACATGGCATAAAGACCTAGTACAAAACAATTTTACTGAAAACAAAGAGTATATGTTCAGAATCAATTTTGGAATCAAGGGAGCCATTGGAAGTTTGTTTAGAAGGTATAAAAGCACACTCTTCTTATACACAATTCTCTCAATCCTTGGGATTCCTGTCAAGTATACACAATTAGAATATAAACCAAACAAAAAAAAGAACAGTCTTTCAACTGTTCCAATACTGGTATTAAATGAACTCAATTTGTACTTCTATACATTTTGAAAGGACAATTATTTCCCTAAACATTAAGGCAAGAAAAACAAAATCAAACATATAAGGACATAAACCTTTCCAAAGGGATTTCAAATCGTTTAGAATACCACTAGTATTCTTTGGACCACAAAAATGGTTACAAGGTCTGGGTAAACTTGGCAACAACACATACCAGTAAAGTAAAGGAAGAGGTGTAGAGAGCATACCACAAACCTGTGTTGAGCGTTATCAATATTTCAACTGATACATTCAGAAGGTAGCATTCAGGAATGACCAACATATGAGAAAGAATAAAATCTTGCTGCTTCCTTCTACTCTTGCCCTGAACGCTCAACCACCATAATGAATTAAATAATTCCATCAGTGTTGATGCATAAAAATACATCCCTACACATTTTGTGGTTTTGTTGGGGTTTATTTAATTTTTACCTGAATGTGTCCTGAAATGCATTTCCAAACTTGATTTCCCTTTAAAAACCTTCTTACAGACTTCACATTGGTGAAATGTTGCTTTATATCTTTAAAGAAGACAAGACGTTTCATGTTAGATACTTTTTTAAAAAAAAAACCTCGCAATAAAGCTACGTGCACAGTCCTTTCTGAAATCTTTAACTGCAAAATAGCTGAATATCAAAGTTTCCTCACTTGCGTTCACATTTCCCAGCACCTGCATACCAATAAGATCAATTAAGATTCTACTTAATATTCTCTGCTGATATTGGCACTTGGTATTAGAAGAGCAAAAGCCACTAAAACTACTTGTCTGACCCCCAAAACATTCTGAAGTAACAGGTTTTGCCCAACATCCACAAGACGCATTCACTTTGGCAGAATCACACTGTAAAATAATAGGAATGGTTTAGGCTACCGTCAAGAAAAGACTGAGAACAAGTAGCTAATGTACAATACTTTCAACACAGACACATCTAGAACAGCTTCTACGCAATGCTAATGAGTACAAGCAGTTAAAACACAATTTGGAAAACAACTAATTCTCAGTTTATTTGACAGGCTCTGAAAGGCTTATTTTTGGAGGGCAAAAATTTAAAAACCCTATTGCATTTTCAACATATAGACATAACTCAGGTTTCAGAGTTTTTACCTACTTTCAGGGCCACTAATCTGATACTAGCTTGTAAAAACCTTAAACAGGGGATAGTTCTCACAGTGCTTAAATTATGTCTAATAATTCAGTCTTAACTAGTCTGCAATGACAATATTCCAGCAAACTATGAACTTAGAACAACACTGAGACTCCTAATTGACAAATTAAAATTTGTTCCTTTTTAATGTTTATTTTATTTACTTAATTACGATACAAAGAAAACAAATTATGCTACAAATCTGCTTCAAACCATAATAACGATAGTCTCTATCAAGACTAAGTTAAAGGGCATGACAAACACACAGACTACTAGAGTTGCGCATGAACGTGCAAATCCAACAAAATCAGTTGCAATATGGAAGTATTTATGCAGTTACAAAAAACCCTCACTTACTTCTGCCAAACTTTTTCTCCTAGATGAACACTTTTATAATGAACAGTAAGGTGATCTCTACGGCCAAAACACTTTCCACATTCCTCACACTGATGTGCTTTTTCACCTAGAAGGGCAAAATTCAATAAATTTTGGTTAAATCTTCTGGAAGTTATTAAATGTTGAAAGCCATGATTTTAAGACATACAGTAGATCCATGTTCACAAAGTTCAGCCAATCAAGCTCTTCCATAAGTTACCCAGAGAAGGATTCTCTGTTATCAAAGAACAAAATTCAGGAAGTAGGTTGGTTCTATCAGAGTAAGGATTTTTACCACTTGTTACATATGACCACTACTGCTTGTCATTTCTACAAAGAAATTCATGTTCATGAGTTAAGGGACACTTCCCCAAACACCCATTGCATGACAGGTACAAGTGAGTGACTCGGAATCTACTCTCTTTGTTATGACCCGAAATGTGAAATCTTCAGTTATTCAGGTGCTTTAAGAGAGAAGCTTATTTAAATGTACCAATTATTGTCAGCTACTAATTTTCAGAACTTAAAATTACATCACAGTATTTATCTTTTTAATTATCCTGATGTACACAGTTACCTTTTTCTTTTATGCTGCTGTTTAAAAGTATCTTGATTCTTTTTAGTCATCTTGAGATCTTCCACAAAGTGGCAGAATGTTTCTTCTCATGTAAGTAGAAGGAGTGTGGACAGTCAAAGAATGTAACTTTCTAGAGGGGGGGAAAGCAAATAGAGTAGAAAAGAGGATTTTTTTTTTTCCACTTGAGTTTTCAAAGATTTCTTTATTTCATAGCAGACATTATGATTTTAAGCATCAGAAAAGAAGCTGTCCTTCAAAATAAAGGCTCAGGAAGTTTAGACTCTGATCACTTTCATATTTTCATGCTGCCTAGAAAGTTTTTTGCCTCCTAGAAGGCCACATTCCCTTTGGATCCTGTTCTGAAAAGTCCCTAGTGAATGTTCCCTCTTCCTATACATCTAATAACCTTTCTGCTCTCAGCACAACAGAAAGATTTTTTTTCTTCCTCCTGATCATCCCCATATGGCTGTTCCCAGGGTTGACTCTCCGGACCTTCCTTCCTTCCCTCTTCTCCATAACAGAGACTTCAGAGACACTTCTTAGATGTTCTTACATCAGAGTGATCAGTGTACAAACTTTGACAGAGACTGTGACAGCTTCTTTTGTGTTGTGGTAATAATGTTTCAAACAATTGCTATTTAAAAAAAGAAATCTGAACTCATTAAAAAAATCCTCCTTTTTCACTTTTGCTTTTTAAAATTATTTTTAAAACAATCCACTGTTACATGTTTTTGACTGTCCCTCAGCTTTCTATGTTAACATGGAGGAAACACTTAGCTTTTAAACCATGAAAACATGTGAGATTACTTTAGAAGACCTTAAAAATAGTGAGAGGAACTTCTATCAGGCCTAAAACATTGCATGTACTGAAAAAAACTATTAATCCATAATTAATATTTTATTTGATCTTACTTCAAAACAGTAATTTCAAAGCCAATTTCCAAATAAAATACCTACCTGAGTGTATTTTTTTGTGTTTTGTCAGATGGTCATGCCGAATAAATGTTTTCCCACATTCTTCACATTCATATCTCTTGTCATCGTGGTGGACTCTTAGATGAAGTCTGTATATTTATAGCCATAAATACAACCATAAAATGAAATTTTGTTAACATAATCTGTACTGCTAATTCCACGCAAAATACCAGACTTTAATGCTTCTCACAAATATCAGGAAATAACTTTCAGCTGAGGTATCCTTAAACTGCTCTTAGAAAGTAAGAGAGAACAGAGCTAAACTCTCTTATCTGAGGTTAACTTAGCAGGATATTTTAGTCCTCTCCTTATTTTCTCTTTGAATAACAAAGATGAAAAAGTTTTAGATGTGCAAGAAAGTCAACTTTGATACAAGATTTGCATAGGATTCTGTGTTTAAACCACTAATGTCTTGTATTAAAATAAAAAATTACATTACTTCTCATAGGTTATTAACACATTTTCAACATTTAAGCATGTTAAAGGCATCTACTAATTCTCTGATTTAGAATAAATCAAAAGATAATTACGAAAAAAACTGATGATAACACGAATGCATATACATCACCAAACAAGCCAGACAGTTTAGCAGCTTATTTAATAAAAATCTGTACCTGTAAGAGCTGCCATGACGAAAACTCTGTCCACAAATACTGCAAAGATGAGGCTTCTCTCCACTGTGAATTCTCAGATGTTCTTTCAGAGTTGTTCTGTTTAACAAAGGCAGTAAAATTTCATTTGAAGGAATGTCACTGCCACTTTAAAGCGAAACAGATTATCAGTTTCTCAATGTCTGTAACTCTGATGGATTGCAATATACCCAAATAACTGCACCAACGTATTCAGATACATACATCTATACATACATCCAAAGGCAGCATGGCAACCTACCTACTATTTACTGAACCAGCTGGGTGTAGATATAACACAAGCAAAGAAACAAATACATCAATGAAAGCATCAATTTTGACACTATTTTCTATGTAATATTTTTTTTTATTACTACATATACAAAGCCAGAGTTTCAAGTCAAACGTGACGGAAATCTAGATCACTGATGTGAATGTAACTTAACTCAGCACACAGCTTATTTAAATAGATATTTATACACACATATATATGCATACATCTGCAAGCCTACTTTTACTATCACCTTTCCAATGCATAAAAAAAGTGTACGCAGGTGAAAATTCCTCTCAAGCAAAGGAATAAGACAATTATATTTACTGTATACACAGCTGGTGTATGAACTAAACAAAAGAGAAAATTCTTTGATCTCCTTCCAGTACTTATTATAAATATTGTTTTCCAAAGATATTTTTTATGCTTTACACAAAAACATTCTCTTTTCTAATGAAAACAACATTTAAATATTCAACTACCTTACATAACATAAATTAAACTTGAAGTGTGTAAACATCTTGACTTTTTTCATCAGAAATCCTTCTTGAAGTTCGAAGTGAGCTTTATAGAACTGAAAGACTATCTGTGGTTTGTTTACCATTTCATTATTGCATTAGTACATTTTATTTTAACAGTTGCATACCCTACCGACTAAACTACTAGAAAATACACACCATCCACAAAACCCACTAGGGACAAATCTTCCTCTTAGAATACTTCCAGGGGTCTCTGCCAGTCATTGGAAAAAAAAAAATCAGAAATCAAGAAAACATACTGCAGTGCACAAACTCAGAGCTTTTCATATTCCTCATATAGAGCATAACTAGAATCTTAGTCACAGTTATTGAGATGAAGCTGTATTCTGTCAAAACAACAAAAAAATCGGGGTTTATTGTTTCAGAATCTAAACATAAATCACCTTTCAGATCTCATTTATACAGCAGTGCAAGACACCTGCACTGAAGCCGTGACAACAACTGTTTAAAATTCATCTCTTTTTCCCTCATATTTGTAGAACAGAAATGGGGGGAGGGGGAATCTTATTTCTACAGCTGCTCCATGTTCTTTTTCCATATACTAGAATTTATGAGCCAACTTGTAGAGCTTCCACTTTTCAAAACACTGAATTAACATTTTTTTCCTTCTATTTAGAAAAGCAGCAGCAAAGCTTGTACAGTATTAGTCCACCTTTCATGAAACCATGTCTGGAGGAGTCCAATTCCTTCAGTTAGCCTCACCAGTGTTCCCCATCTTCCTGTCCTCATCAGTGTATTTACCAAAAATATCCAGGGGAGAAAACTCTTTCCCAAACAAATGCAAGATGTTCTTGCACAACCCAGGAACCCTCAGTTAAATGAATTCTCTCTTCTGCTGGTTCAAGTAGTCACACAACCCCTTACCGTTCCCTAACGGATTTTCCACAGATGAAACATGTCCATTTTCTCTTTCCTCCATGAGTACATTCTATATGGCGTTTCAGATTTCCTGTATCATTAAATTGGCGGCCACAAATATCACAAGGAAAAGGCCCTACAAGGAGACAGACACACATAGTGCTATCAGCTGTCAGTTAACCCAAACAAGATGCACAGACTGGCTACTTGGGAAAAGACTTGACAAAGCAAAAGTTCTGGCTAGCAAATGATTACTGTTTAGTACAGTCAGGATGCTTAAATCAGACTTTGTGCACTTTCTGCTCAGAGAAGTTATTCCTATTACCAGTTATTTTGTCAAGTTTCATTATTGTAAGCAAAAACTGAGAATTAATAATCAAAAGTAATTAAGCCCACTTAGACTGTTTGAAAAACCAAATTCCCACTACTGTCACCAATCTAGTTCCTACCCAGAGGAAATAAAACAAAAAAGTCTTTGGAAAACTTCAGAAAAAATTGGATTCCACAGTTGAGAACCAATTTCATGCAAAAAACTTTTAAAACAAAACTAACCTTAATTCTTCTTCCCCCCCAAAAAGTTGCATTTATTTACGTACAATACAATGCCTAAAAAAAAAAACAACAAACCAGCTGAACTGAAAAGTAAAAAAAACCAAACAACAACAAAAACAACCAACTCCCCCACAAAACTAGAAAAACAGAGAACTGGGAAAGTGGGGTGGAAACCAGACTGATCGGGACATACACTGATGGAGGAAGGTTTGACTTTAAATCTATTGTTTACATGTCAGAAGGAGGTTTCTATACCGAGATGGAATTTTTCTTGATGTTTCAATCTTGCAAATCTGGACTTAAAGTGCTCTTCACAGTAGGTACACTTGAAGGGTTTATCCTGAGAGTGAAGGATCATATGCTCCTCTAAATGAGGTCTTCGAGTGAAAGATTTCTTACAAATCTAAAATGACAATACACTTTGTCAAAGATATATTAGTTATAACCAGATTTTTTTCCTATTCACATAAACTCTAACAGTTTAACATTAATTAATTTTGTCTAGTTTTCACAGGCATTTAGACTAGGTATAACAGTTTAAGACGAGGGCCCTATGCCTTAACAGAAATCAACACGGTGTTTGCTGATTTCACTGGGAAACTGTTGCCATTGTTTATAATAGCTGAATTTAGTACTACCCAACTCCCCTAAATTACATCATGCAGTCATCTTCTCAGAACACACCTGAAAAGCACTCTTTTAGCCTCAGAAAATCTGAAGCAACATTTTTATATTTTTTAAAAAATGTTAAATGTAAGTGTAAGAAAACCCCATACCTGTAAAAAGTATTACAGCCTTTTTGCTTTTCTTTACTATTCATATCTACCGTTTCTGATAATTTGCTCATATTCCTTAAGGAATAAAGCATGGTCACAAAATTCTGGTGTTCATACATGGACTACAGCATAAACCAACAATACAAAGAAATCCTGTGGCACCTCACCCCTCAGAACATACTAAACAACTGAAAACAAATTCACAGCTCCAAAGGGTTCTGCTCATTCTCCAACTGCTGTAGAAGCTAAAATTCTAGCTCTGTTTTTAATTCAAGTCCATTTTCAATCCCCATGTACAATATGCCAATGTACAAGAGCAGCAGCTCACTTTTAAAAATGTCTCCTTAACACAAACTTAAAATTTTCTAGCAAAAAGAAAAAAACAAACCCAAACCACAAAGTGGAGTTTACCAAATCATTCATCTACTAAGAGTACTTTCTGAGAAACATAACAACATAACTTCATCTGTAAGGTAACACCCTTTGGTCCATCATGTAATATCTCCAACCATGGTACCAACAGCAGCAGATGAACACTACAAATTCCTACAGTTGAGATCTCCCAACCTCCTACTATACGTTAATAAGTGAAAGTTCATAAACGAAGCAAAATTAGTTATTACGTTATGGCATCTAATATTAATAATCTAACATAGAGGGCCATAGACCATCTTGCATAAACGAAACAGCTGCCCTGAAAAAAAATAAACTAATTCCTTTAAAAAAAAAAAAAAAACAAAAAACCCACAACCCCCCCCCAGTAAAACCCTACATTTGAAAATTTATATCTGCCGGAAGATAGAGAATGGAAGTTCTACAACATCCTTTTTACAGTAGATCTATTTTCACACATATACCTCTCCTGCGGAAAATCAAGGAAAGGACTCTATAATTTTCTACTTTATGGTCAGTGTTCAATGTGCATAATTAATGGCAAAGCAAATACTCTGTTTCTAAAGTATTCATAACACTCAAGCCTAATAATCTGCAAACTGACGTATTTTAACAACAGTAATAGCCGGTTACATGAAAAAACAGTGCCTTCAACTATTTCAGAATTCAGTCTGGTATTATCAACTCGGTCACAAGCTGTACATACAGAATAAAGTTGAGTCTTTAAATCATAGAGAGACATAGACATAGAGAAGAAATTTATACCATCACTTACAAAGCTTACTGAGATGTCACAGAAACACAGACTAGATTTTCACTTAAGTATTCAAGTCACAAAACAGCACAGTATCTGTATGAAAAAAACAGAAGTACCAAAAGTACTTACATCACACTTCCAGCCTTCACTCTTTGTCTTCTTGATAGAAAGAAATTCTTGTACATTCTCCGGATGAAACCTAGGAGGAAGACAGGAGCTGAAAGTAGTTATAACTTTCTAAGATGAAGATCACCCAAATACTAAATATCCACTTCTAAACTTTCTGTGTTATGAAAGTTGATCACCAAACCAGCAAAACAGAATACTGATAATTAAACAATTCTAAAGGCACAAGTGACTGGCAAGCAGTGTTGACTATAGACTCCTGTAGAATCTCATACGACAATTGGTAAGACAAAGGACAGTTTCAATTGTAACGCTTTATGGATATTTACAATGAAAGAGAAAAAAGCCATATGTAAATAATAATACTTTATAAGTAGCCGTCATAAACTAATTATTCACCTAAAGGAATCGGCATGGAAACGGTTTATCCACCTAGTATCATCAACAGTATAGCACCAACACCTAAAACCAAAGATATCGTATTCTTCCTCCAAATTAAAAGCAACACAGGCAATTAATTATAAAGACAGTTGTGTTCTGACTGACTCTGCTAGCTGATCTGAGCATTCTAAAATGTATAGTAAAAGCCTATGATAGAACTCTCACAGGACTTCTATCGCTATTTAGTAAGTCCCCGTGCACTCCTTATGGCAGGTTGGGTGATACTGCTAATCCCCATGTCCTTTGAAAAGATACTTATTTGAAAAAACAGTTACAGAAATAACTCAGAACATGCTGTGCACATACATACATTTATCTCCACTCCTGAAAAAAAAGATTCTTCAGAAACGTGAGACAAATTTGCTCATACTTGCCTCTTCACATGCTTTGCTAAAGTCTTTTTGCTTGCATGCAGCTTGTGGCAGTAGGGACATTTGTGTTCCTTTTTATGAAAGTCAGTATCATTGGAGTGTTTCTTCCTGTGCACTGTCAGGTTGGACTTGGTTGAATAGCGCTGATGACATATATCACACTCAAAAGGCTTCTCACCCGTGTGTACGCGTGTATGGCTCTCGTATTTGCCTAGACAACAAAAACAACAAAAAAATCTGTTAGCATCAACTGTACCAGGTATCACCTACAATACACACATTTGGGGTTTGTTCTGTAACACGTCTGCCAAACATGGTCAAGAACTAAGTCCCTTCCACACACATCTGAAGATTTCTACTGGTTTACATCACTGAAACCTGCATTGTGATCACATACGCCTTCGATCTAAGGTTCCTCCACACACTTCCATCTGAACTATTTTTACAATAAAGAGTAAAAATCAAAGGGTTCTGTATGACTGTTAAATCTGGGTGAGGGCTACGAGCCACTCTTGTTTAACCCTACAGCATACTCTGTTCTTATGTACTCAACGTTATGCTACTACTCTTTCACTACACTGATTGTGAAGTACCTTTTCAGAACAGGGAACCAACTTGCAACAAACTGTTTATTTTTAAGGTACTTTCAAATAACAGAACACTGAATGAATGATACCGGCCCTTGAAAATGACCTTTGTGACCCAAGATATTACCATAAACAAAAATATTATTCTCCCACTTCTTTCACACCACTTTATTCCCTCTTCTGTTTGCCAGTTTTTTTTTCTGGGGCTAGAATTCAGTCCTACAACGAGGATCTACCTACCTAAAGTCAACAGCAGGCTCTCTGCTTTGTATTAGATAATTTTTTTTCTCTGTAGAATATTAATCTTACTTCTGGGAGTTAGATAAAGGAAAAAAAAAGTACTGTAGCTCATAAATTTAAAATACAATTGTCTACAGTAATACCAGCTTATGAAGAAATACTTCATGTATCACTTGCTTTAATGCTATTTCTCTTGTATTTTTTTTGAGTATAAAACCAGAATTCCAAGTCATAGGAGCGCCAACAGAAAAGGACCTCCAATGTGTGTAAAACTGACATGTACCACTACAACCCTAAATACTCACAAGGCATTTATTCCTGCACAGTAGCTTTTCAATATTAACAACAAAGCTCTCAAATACCAAAAATTTCCTATGTTGGTTTAATTTTAAGATACTGCATTACCAGTTAAGTCCCACATTTTTAATGTTAAATAGCTTCTAAGATACAATTTGTGACATTGGAAAATATTTCACCTCAGCAAACTAAGCATACTGTGTGTGAGTAGGAATTAACACACACCAGCCCCACTCCATTTTCATAAACTCCTAAAAATTTCCAAATTATGAAAGACACAACGCATCTATTAAAGAACAACAACAACAAAAAAAGCCCAACACTATGAGGAACTGTTTCTTTCCTAATTCCCATGACTGAAAGGAAGTTAATACCTTATGTGACCATAATTCAACATTTATTCCAGCTCAAAGAACACCAAAATTCTTGAGTACAGTAGTAACTTACTTCTAATGTGGGGAAGGGGGACAGAAAAGCTGGAATCTTGACTCTTCTGATACCCCTAACAAAACAGATTAAGCTGACAAAGTATTACTTGGTGTTAACCAGAAGAATCAAGCTGGAAGTTGGAGTGACTGGATGCTAAGCATCCTGCAGAATAGAATTTCAGGCTGTGTGACAATGGTGCTGTTTTACTTCAGCAATAATGACAGCTTTGTTACTAAAAATTAATTTGGCAGAAAATACAATACAGGTCTCAGACTTCATGCAACTCATCATTTAATATCCAGCTATATTTCCCCCTTTTTTCAATGCTGCTTTTATATACAATGCTAGCAACCAGAATCCAGAGCACTGAAAAAGATCTAAATTCAGCATTTGCAGATTTTTCATTTATTGAAACTGTTCAGCACCACACATATAACAATCCATTCAGAAAAATCAGCAGCATATTGGATCAGTGAGATGATCCAGAAATTCTAATAATCACTCTCTACGACAGAGAAAAAGCTCATTTTACTTCCCATACACATAGCACCACCTTATGCTAAAAAGTAAAGAGATCAACCTAACTTAGTCTTACCTATTCGGTCAAATTTTTTATCACACTTGGGACATTGCAGTAGTTTTTTACTACTGTTTTGAACGATGACTGGAGCTAAGCCTTCAGGAATATTTCCCACCGAATGAACTGGCTCAGAACCCTCCTCAGTATCATTCTGTTCTTTTTCGCTTTGTTCTTCAGACTCTGAATCTTCACCTGACATTTCCTCTTCCTGTCCCTCTTCATCAGCATTGCATTCACTTTCACTATCTTCAAATTCGCTTCTATCAGATGTTTCCTTGTCAGAACTGACTTTTTCCAAATTGCTGTCAGAGGCATCACCACTTTCACTGTCATCAAATTTGGCTGGACACCTACGGCTTCTCATAGAACGTCTAGTGGAAAAATCAGCCTTCTCAACCATTTTTAACCCATGTTTTCTCTCCAGGGAAAGGGATCTGTGGGCTTTAGCCAAATGATTTTCTAAGGACTTCTTGTAACAAAAGCTTCGATCACAAAAGGTACACTGGTGGCTATTTAACAGTTTACCTGTCAGTTCATTGAGTGTTTCTACTGGTGTAGGTGCATCTGTTACCACGTCAGTCTGTATGTTAGAAACACTTTCATTATTTAGTAACTTCACTGCATCTATGATATCTAAAAATTTTGCTGCTTCCAGCACTAATGGAATTTCATTTTTATACACAAAAAACTCAGAGGTGTAGAGAAACTCAAGCAAATGCTGAAACACAGAATGAGTTACATGATCTAACGTGACGACATCGGTGCTTGGATTTTTGCTCAAACAGGCATGAAAATAACTACTCCCAACAGCCACTACAACTTTGTGAGCGCTAAATTCTTTTCCTTCTACAATTATGAGTAAATCACAAAATGACGGATGTTTCTGCCTATCATCATTTAAGTATTTAAGCAGATTCTTGTTATACTGCAATGAGCTTAGGAGCTTTCTTTGTTCTGATGATGGCGAAAGTTCTTGGGAAGATTCAAGCTGATCTGCAGGAGCTATTTCTGCAGACTTGGAAACAATTTCTTGTGCACAGTCTACTATAAGAATCTGTTCTGAAGTATCTTTCTCGCGGCCAAGATGAACCTTTTCTTTTAGATTTGCAGCGAGCCGTCTCCTTTTCTTCATTGCAGAAGTGCAACTTCAAAATCAGGAGCTTCATAGGTGACTGGCAAAAAGTTCTCGCGAAGACTCGGTTCTGCTCTAGACCTTGAGAAAACACCTAACAGTAAATTCATAATCTGCAAAAGAATCACAATAAAAATTACTCTTAGCACTTAACTGTAACTTCGTTATTTATTAACGCTTCCTGTATTTCACTCTATCTACCCCTCCTATCTTAAGCTTTTATTAAATTACTAAAATCTTATCACTTCCCATTCCAGACCAGGCACAAACCTACCCAGAGCAGACGATCTGCCTATTATTAGACCTGAAGAGGAGCCGAGGGCTGCTTTTGCTCCTCTCCCAGACGCATATAGCCTCCGGGAGAGGCGTGCACTGTTGTTATTATTATCACACCGAAGCTCACTCCCTTCCCGCTTGACCCCAACACGCCAAAGCAGCCCTTCTGTTCTTCCCGCCGCCCCCCCGGCCCAGCCCCGAGCCCCGCCTGTCCCCGCCAAGTGTCAACCCCGCGGCCGGGCGCCCACCGCCCTCGGCACGGGCCGGGCGGTGCCTTTGTCCCTGCGCCAGCGGCTCCGCCACAGGGCCGAGGGCGGGCCCGAGGCGAGCCCCGCGGCACGGAGGCAAAGAGGGCGCCGCGGACCCGCCCCCTCGTCGGGAGGGCCCCCTACGTCCCCCTCTACCCCTACCGAGCGGGACACAAAGATGGCCGCGCCTCCACAGCCCCCGCCCGGGCCGCTCCCCACCCGCTGCCCCGCGGCCTCACGCACCTGCGCGACGCCGGGCGCTCCCCGGGCCCGCTCGGCCACTAACCGCCGCTGCCGTGCGCACCCGCCACCCTTTCCGCCACTTCCGGGTCCCGGCGCCGCGCGCAGCCTCACTTCGT
>WKFP01013332.1:273735-314020 GCA_011057875.1 Pterocles orientalis | reverse complement strand
CGGCGGTGCGGCTGCCCCCTGGTGGCGGCGCGGGCCGGGGTCTCCCAGCGGAGGCGGCAGGGGAAGGTGCCACCGCCCCGCCCCGCCGGGGCCTGTCAGTTGTCGGGGCGGCGGCGGGAGGCGCGGGGCGGGCAGCGGGACGAGCCCAGCGCCGGGGCTGGCCCGGTGCAAAGCGCGGAGGGAGGAGCGTGCGCGCATCAGGTCCCTTCGGTGTCTAAAACTTGCGGGCGCTGTGCTCGAATAGCAGTGCGCCGCAAATACCTCACCGAACCGTCAAGCTGCCGGTAGTTTCCCTCGATATGGTTTCGCGTTTGCCTTCTACGTGAGCGTTTGGAAGCCCTTCGCGTACATCCTCGTGGAACTCCCAGGAGTGGTGCTTCCCAACGGACCCACGTCCCCGGGGAGCATCCGCTTGGGGATGTGGTTCGGCAGCGTGTCAGAAGATATTCATCCTTCTATTAATGATATTTTTCACTTCCCGAACCTAACTAACTGCTAGTGACCACGTGGCACCAAAAATTAGTTTTTCTGAGCTATGATGTTAATGGATTCAACGTTATTCCACAGGTTGTTCTGTATTTGGGGTTTGTAAGTTGGTGTTGGGTGTCACTTAGGTTGATAAACACCGTGTGGCTTCCAGGTGTTGGCGTTTTTCAGTCCAAATACTGAAAATTCTCTAGAGTATTTGTTACCACTTGATGGTCTACAATTGCTTGGCTTCATTTTTTTCACTGTAGTAGTGTGGGAATAAAGAACTGGTGGTTAGCAAAAATGTAAACTGACCTTCAGGTTAGAGAATGATTGTGGCCAAATGAGGCAGCACTGCGGAAAGCCCTATCGCAAGCGTGAGGAGCAGCAGGTTCAAAACACCGTGCAGGGGAAAACAGACAAAACCTGAAGGTCAGCAGAATGTAAAAGCAAAACTGAGGTTATGTAATCCTTGGTAATAAACTGGGAACTTGCATACAGGATGGCAGCATTTGCTCTGGGCAGTGCTCCCCCTTCAGCAAACCTCGGTCAGTCTGGTGTGTTTCAGCACATCGTCCCGATCCCGGCGGGCTGGCGATCGGCACAGTAGTACATTAAAACCAAATCATATTTAAATATTCAATTATTGCAAATAATATTTTAAGTAGTATAACTTCTTTCGGTTATTGCTTAGGTGAAACGGTGGCATCAATAAGTAATAACAGAGCAATCAATATTACTGTGTTTTTTCTTGCACTGAAGGCAAAAACCTTACCTACTTATCTTCAAGGCGTCTGCTCTTTTATGGTGTTGCTTGTGCTTGCCCGACTTATTTCTATAGAGTCCGAGTTAAGCTGTACATGAAACGTAAAAATAAGTTTCTCTATTTCAATTTGGCATGGAAAAATGAAGTTTTGAGAGGAAGGCACTATAACTTTTAAGCCAAGCCTTACATTTCACTCTGATCTGAATTGCAAGTACATAGAAACATCATTTAGCAGATAACTGGCTTCTTGGGTCTCTCTGTTTCCATAGCAAGTATCATCTGTTTGGAGGTATAAATCAACATGCTTCATGAGATTTCATGAGTGAAATATATAAGGAAAATGCAACCTTGATGAGAAATATTTTGCCAGCAAGTGTAACCAGGCCAGGGAACTGTGTGTGGAACAGACCTCAGACTTGCTCAGTTGTTACTGTACTGTAGTGGGGTTCAGGTGTTTTCCAGTCTGAAACTACCAGATTACCATGGGCCAGAATTTCTATACCTGTTCCCTGGTATGGAAACATTAATGCAGATATTCAACATACCTAGTTATTTTTTCTGGGACTATAGAGATGCTTCAAATGCAGAAAGTCAAATTGCTAGCAGAAGCCATTTATTCCCATTTAAAAACAAATGTAGTTAGCCTGTCCTTAGATGTAAATAAGTGAAGAATTATGGACAAACAAAAATATTCTGGGCGTAATGACTTCCATCACCAGAATTCAGAGTTGGCATCCAGTCTCCCCACAAAGAAAGCAGAAATTGCATCTCTGCATTACAGCATGGACTTTGACCCGATCATAATTTTTTCCTATTGTACTTTAAGAAGTAAATTCAGTGTCTTTGACTGTGCCATATTTTTCTTCCATGTTACAGTTTTGGGGTTGGTTTCTTGGGTTTTTGGGGTTTTTTTGTGGTTTTGTTTTTTTGTTTGGTTTTTTTTTTTCTCTCTAGGTAACTGCCTGGTTTTTTATTTCTTTGTTGCTGATATTATTTACTCTGTCTTGAGTACTACATGGTTTCTTGGCAGCCTACAAAGCGTCTACATCTCTCCTAATAGCCAGAGTCTACTTCAGCAGGAATTTTGACTTAGCAGAAGCCTAGGTAACACTTTTTCTCCTTCGCTGTTTTGTGTTGCATGAAGGATTTAGTTCAAAGAAAAATTATACAATGCTAAGTGATCCATTACCATGGCTGGCGTTGCTACAATAATTATGCTCTGGAAACAAAATGTCCTTGAACTCTCAGGTCATTATGGTTCTTTCAGCATCAATTCTTTTATAGTTAAAGTGGTACAGGCAAAATTTGACTATATTAATCCTTTTTTGTTCCAATCTTATTCATGGTGAATTTTCTTGCTAGTTAATAGAATATCTCACATAGATAAAAAGCTGACTTTTACCTTAATTAAAGAGAGAGAGCATCAATCAAAGAATAAGCTCTTGGTCACCTGTGTGAGACTGTACATAATTTTCAAATGAAGCTGTTTAGATTTGTCCAAGACAATAGTATATTTATAAAATAAACATTCTTGAGTTGTTGGAAATTAAGAAGTAGCTTTGTGCAAGAGGGTTTGGTGTTGGTTTCATCTTGGAATACTTGCTCTCCAGCTCAAAATCTTCACTTCTGAGATACAGTGAATCTAAAAATGACAGATATTTGAATCAAATACAATTTAAACATAAGCAGATAGGGAATCAACTCTGATATTAAGCACTTGTCTGCCAAACAAACAGAAATAAAATTACATAAAAATAGCGTTCAAGACCTGGCTGAGTAATTTCCATTTATTCCCAATAAATTCCTTAACAGCTGTTCACTGTAAGTACCCAGTTATAAATCTAGTAGCATAAACATTCACATCCCCTTCTAAACAGCTGCTTTCACTTTGACCACGGCGTTTATCTAAAATAAATGTCTACCTCTCTAGGAATTTTAGAGCTAATTTGCAGTGGGTTCACAGTGTATGACGCTGCTGAAACACGACCCATGCTGTCATTCGTCCTTTTTGTATCTCAGATGTGTTGGTGATGGGTGGGACATAGGGAAGGACCCACAAAGTCTATACTTCCTCTGGTCTGAGATTCTTCTGTGTTTTATTGCTGGTCACCACACACACAAATGTTTTAAATTAGGCTGTGAAGTGAAAGGGTTATACGATTGTCTAGAGACTCCAACAAGTTCTCTAGCCAACAGTGCTGAATAAAGTCCGTTGCTGGAACCATTGCCAAGAAATTCTTTCAAGCAGGCCATGAAAAGACCACCCTGGTCTCTCAATGCAGGTCTCTGTGGGGCAGTAATCGACTGGAGGCTTGTTGGACCGTTATGGATGTTTGACATGTGAATCCTGTTGATCAGGCTTCTTCTCTTGTCTCCTCTCTAAAGTGCAGCATGTGAAATGTGTAGAGAAGGAGGTCAGATCCACCCTCAGTGTATCAGCCTGCCTCACGCCATCTGAGAAGCGTAACACCATACCTCCGCTTGGGCTCTGTTCTCCTGCGTGTTCTGCCGGTGGGTATCGGCTGAATAACAATGATCTTGGCTGGTGCCGTTTTTTTCTGGGGGATGAATGCAGCGTGGAAGTTGCAGAGAACTGTATGGCTACAGACTCCACAGAGCAGATTGCCTCCTGGAACGTTATTCCAGTGCAGCCCCGAGGTGAAATTAGCAGGGGCCAGGAAGGGGATCTTCACTGCTGTCACAGAAATTCAGAAGTTTTGTTAAGTCTGGAGTCAGTACTAGGCTTGTTCTACAGGTAAATTCATAGGTGCGCTACGTTCCCTTTGCACTTTGAAAAATATAGCAGCTGGGGAAGAGAAATTGACTTAGATAATTTTCTGTTTTTGTTTTGGGCCATGCATTCAACAGAACAAATGAAACATTTTGCAGTAATACACCACTAGCATCAAAGAGGTATTTTCCTATAAGCAAGGCAAGAATTGGTCAGAAATGTAGTATCTTTTATTAGTTCAGATGGTGTATGTGACCATCTGAACTAAAAACAGACCAACTTTGGGCCCATGACCTCAAGAAGGCTTCATTTGCCCAAAATCATCTTTATTTTTCCATCCATATTGGTTGGATTAGTAAAAGGTATTGCCTCTCCCAATAAACCTTGCCTTGTTTATAGCCTTAGACCATCATGATTGCAACAATATTATCAAATTTCCAGTAAAACAAGCAAAGCCAGACTTTGCTGTACAGAAATAATCTTGGTTCCCAAAAATGCGTTGTGAAAACACATGGGGTAAACAGCTTGAAAAGGTTTCTCTGTGTCTTATGTTCCTGCATTTCCATGGCGCTGTACGACAAGAGACCTGTACAAGCTGCCAGAGTGCCTTGCGTGCTGAGGTCTTGTTACGGGACAACAAGAATTTCAATAATGAAGGGTAGCAGAGAGCTGATGTCACTATCACTTTTTTCAGTCAACCAGAAACCAATTATCCCTGGCTGACAGGCCCAATTAAATAATCGGATAGAGCCAGCTATCCTCCCCTGGAGCCAGGTAGTTGGGGCTCTATTATGGTTAGACCTGGTGCTGTTTGTTGGGCCATGGGATATGACTAAGTGCGGTTCTAGTCTCTCTCTCTCCATCCTTTCCATGGGTACGTTTTTTTTACCCCTAAGAAAAACAGTTTTACCCCTAAGAAAAACAGTTGCATTTTACATTAAAAATGCGAATCTTTTAATATATATTCTCTGTCGTAGTAGGAATCTGAACGCGATTCCGTCTCTTCAAGTCTATAGAGAACATAAAGTTAGGAGTTCTGCCATGAAAAGCCTCAGTTGAAGGCTTTGTACCAATTTATACTTCAGATCCCAAGTCTTTTATCTAGCACTCTTCCGAAGATACAGAAAGTTTTCGACTCATAGTACTTTGAAACTTGAGAGCATGTTTGACAGAGTTTTAGACTGATTACTGAGGATTGCCTATTTTACTGTATGGATTGTTGGAACTGAAGAAATGAGGCACTGAGTGTGCCAAGGTCCATTCTTGTGTGGGTTAGCACTTAGTCGTGGCCACCAGTGTCTTAAGGAGTGCATTGCTTGGGACGACACAAGGAAGAGGTACTCAGCTAGCTAGCTCATTTCAGTTACCAGGTTTGAAAGCTTTAATTTTGTAAGCAGTTCAGCCATGTTAACATGAAGTTCCACACGAGCTAAACGCCCTGCATCTCTTATCCAGCCTAGCTCATTTACGGTACGGCACAACGCAACCAGGTTATTTACACCTGGACATAAACACCTTCTTGAATTACGTACAAAACAGAACTGTGTTGCCAGGGAGACCCATCTCCTGTGTCGTACCACAGAGCAGCTCTGTCTGTCTCACTGACCTGCAATTCCTTTGCCAAGTCGGAAGAGACCTCCGTTCACGCTATCAGAGCCAACGTATGGCTGCTTGAGCGGGGCGTGACACACGCTGTCGCATTTGAGCGATGCAGTCGCGCACTTGCAGAGCGCTTCCATTGAATCCTAGTGGAAAGTAGAATTTCATGCCCAAGATACAGCTGTATATGCGTATTGAAACATTTGTGTGCAACGTGCTCAGTGGTTTTTACTTAGGAGGAAAAAACATTCACCATTGAAGACATTTTCAGAAATAAAATATAATGCATAGAAGTTTCTGGGGTAAAAAGTTAGAATGCTGGCAATGGTATTTTGTTAGAAGGTTAGTGCGTAAAGCTTTTAACGCTGTGTGTCCTCGAACAATATCTACTAACTATAAAGACAGTTAAAAGCAGTCAGATAGGCCTACCAGCTCAGTATTTATGAAGGCTTTCCAGAGCTCTTCTCCTTCCCTTTGTGATGAACCTTCGCATGGTTACAGTTGTCAGGCAATCATATCCGTCCCTGTTAGAAAGGCAGGGTGCTTCAAGGCACAGGTGGAGACTAAAACACTACTCTGCACCCTCCTTAATCACTATCCCTATAATTTGTAGATGCTATTTATTTTTGTCAGGTTAAAGGTATGTGTCATCTATAATCCATTTTTTGCCTAAAGACACACTGCTGTAAAAACTGAAGGATGTTTTAGGGTTGTATGAGCATTTTTATTTGTCATTGCTCATTTGCTGAGCCCAATTAACATATTCTGTGATGCATTACAGTCAGGATGAAAGGCTGCAGTTATGAAGCTTACGTCCTGTGTAACTCTGCTCACTATAGGAAAGAAACACTATATAATGAAAGCATTATATCTGTTTCTGAAGCATCACTATAGTGTGAGAATTTCAGGACCATCTTTTATTTTAGAAGACATTCATGATGTGATTTCTTAATTATTTTTGAATACTAATTACAACATTTTCCCAACAAAATATAGTTAGATTCTGATATCAAGAGGCAGATTACAAGTAAATTAATTATGCTTTGGGGCCACTGTTAAAAATCTGGAGCAAGACAAATTTGCTTCCAGTCAAAAAAAGGCAGTAGTTAGAATATGCACTGTGCAAGCATAGAGCACAAAAGGAAAATGTTTAACTAAAAAAAAAAAAAAAGGAAATACAGAATTAATTCTGGTTTTTTAGCGATCCAATATGCATAAACAGCCAGCCATAAATCTCTACGGGGAAGTTATTCAAAACCATAACAACAATTAAATGACACTTAGTAAAATGTCTGTGTAAATGCAGTAGCAGGATAAGGTCTTGTAGTCATTCCAAAATAAGCATAACACTATGAAATAATCCTGTGACAATCACCTTGTGACAATGACCTTCCAGAAATGAAAAAATGAACAAAACCAATTTGCTGCCTGGGGAGTCACTGGAGCTAAACCCGTTTCGGTGAATTTCAGTGCAACGTTATGACCAGTTATATATGTCTCTCTTGATTAGGTTAGTTATCCCGAGATTAAAGTTATTTCATTTTAGAAAGAAGAGTGCTTTTCCAGTAAAAATAGCTGGCGGGGAGAACCAGTTATTAAATTAACTTTCGTTTGTTAGGCAAAATTGATAGAGCACTGTGCCACTCCTAAATAGAAGGCTAGTGGCTTTTCTTCTAGAGGAGTTGTGCTTGCTCGTATCCTTTTCTGCAGTTGAATTTTGTGCCGCACATCTGTTTGCTCACAGTAGAGCAGCTTCGCTGATCTCAGCCACAATGACCACGGGTGCTCCGAGAACTGTTGGGTTCAGTGGTGAAAGGCCTGACAGATGCTTGGGTGCCTTTACATGCTAAAGATCCATTATTGCTTTTCCTTTTACGAGTGTTTTTTAAATTCTGCTTACATTGGGTGCATTTTATTTGAATCAAGATATGGAGAAGAAACTTCAAAGTAAATCTGGGAGTGCGAATGCTTTCCTCTCCTCTGAAAATATTTTTCTTTTGCCAAACTAAACCACAGATTGAAATCCTTAATATTTGTTTATTACCTTGAAAATATTTGATATTAGTGATTTGGATTAGTTGAAAGGTTTGGTTGGAGGAATTTTAATTTATGTTTTAAACTTTTGAAAACACCTTAAAATCATTTTACTTGTCCAAAGGAAAAAAAAATAGCAAGGTTATACCTTTTAAAGTTGTCAAAACATTTTTTCCAGCAATTTTGAAATAAAAGACAGTTAAAAAAGCCTAAAAACAAAACACAAAAAAACCCCACCAACCACAAAACCCCACCCTCTTCCTTCTGAAAGGCTCCAAAAATTCCTGGCCAGCTTCACTTCAAAGACTGGGTGGTTAAAAGAGGCCACCACCTAACATCGTATTCCTGCTCGGTTTTTGGAAAACAGCTCTCACATTTACAGTGGCAGACAGTCCGAAACAATTGTGCTTACTTTAGCTCATGATAAATGAGAGTGGATAAATTTGGCTCTTCTTATTGCCAGAGAACACGTCATATTTGCATGAAGTTTGGCCAGATAGAAAAATTTTTCTTCCTGTCTTGAATTACAAATGCAACACCTATTTTCAGAATCAGTGTGGCTTCTGACAAGTAAAAGGATATGGTCCTAAAGAAATGCCAAATTGTTAGAGAGTCTGTTAAGTGGCCACAAATAGTGCAGGCTACTAGACTGGTTCCATAGCTTCTGCTGTAAGGAACAGCAAATGCAGTAAGTTCTGCATGCCCAGCCTCAAAGCTGGTTCCATTTCTTGACCAATTAGCCTATTGTGATTGCCGTGTCATAACAAAACCTGGTGTCATTGTTTCCTTTGGGATTATTGGTTTCCTACCTTATTTAAAGACAGTATTATATAAGGGCATGTTATATTAATATAGTACTGCAGTCTGCTGCAAGAGTGGAGCGGGTCAAGGTGAACATGGCTTGTGTTTTATCCATTCCTCAGTAGCCAGATGCTGCCAGAGACTATTTAATTCACTCCAATTAATCTCATATAAGAAAAGAGCAAGCTGTACGAGATGTGTCTTTAGACTACAGTTCGTTTCTATTGTTTAGCAACATTCAGGGCTGTATTTTTGAAAGAGCTCAGCATCTGCTGTTCTCCGGGTGTGTCAGTTGTTCCTGGAGATTAGCTGAGGACCTGAAGCAACAATCTCTCAAAAGTCCCGTGGGGTTGTGGAGTTTCTCCTCACTTTGTCACACCAGTGGTTATCATCCTCAATTCTGAGTGAAGCTGAAAGCTAAGAGGAAATCTTACCCTGCTGGCTGCAGCCACACATACAGTCCTTCAGATGGTGGCTGCCGTGAGGACTTCTTGTTTGCTACTGTAAACACATCTTTTTCCGTAGGTGCTTCTGTATGGGACAAAACAGCTTGCTTCTAGTCAAGGTATTGAAGATGCAGTTTCTGACAGCAAAATGGTATTTCTCTGCTGGTGGTAACTACCTTAGAAGTGCTGGCTTGGAAATTCCTGTACCCCAGAAACTCAGGGTCTCACATTTAGAAGTCTGAGTCCCACCAAAATAAAAAAAAATTGGTGCTGAAGTCCAAATCTGAGTGCTAAGACAAGACCTCTGAGCAGCTGCCTATGCACAGCAACCGTATTCACCCAGGCTTTCACTGTATTGGAGGAAGTTACCATAAAAAGGCCATATTTTGCTAAAAAAAAAAAAAAGTCAGTGTCTTAATACCCAGGAAAATGGCAAGTGCTGTGTGAAATTCAGCCTATGCAAAAAGATCTCCACATGCTCACACACCAAGTTTGAGATGCAGTTCAGCAGCTGAATTCAGCAGCAAACTGCCTGGTGATGTGAGAGGCCTTCTGGATACTAACAGGGTATAAATCAGTTACAGTAGTAATTAAATCAGTTACAGTAGTAGTGTCCACTCTTTTCCGCTCTCACATCCAACATGATGCTGAGACCAAGCTATGCCGTCTCCATGCAGGGGACATGCTCCTTTTGCTGGCATGGGAACATAGTGACGTCATCTATGTCATCTTCGCTGAGGTCAGCACCACCACCAGTGATTAAAATAGGTGTGAAATATTCTGAATCAACACAAGTTTGGAAGCCAGAATATTTCATTTTACCTTGTGAACAATATAATTCAAAGTGACAAACTTTCAGGCTTTAGTTTGGTACAAAACGGCATCCTTTGGGAAATGAGTTGGCATTATGATGAATGCTGTCTTGAGCGATACTTAGCAGGGACTTGATATCCCTTTCGGGCACTTACTGTTACCTGTTGTTCCCATAATGTTATAGTTTAATGCAGAGGCCAAGATTCCCAAGAAGAATTTAGTACTCGCCAGGATCCACACTGAGACACTCCAGAGTTGCCTGCAGGGAAATTTTGCTTTGCACTTTCTGGAAGTCACACCCTTCAACTGGAAACATGTAAATGAAAGAGCTCCAAATCGTCAGATGCTTTTCAAAACCTTGTCACAAACAGGCAGTACAATGGCTGAATAAAGAAAAGGAGAAATAATTATAAGGGATATTTCGAGATCAGGAAAAATTAAGGAGCTTTTCTATTTGCCTGTTGAGTACTTAGTTTGGCATTTCAATTGCAAATTGCAGTACCTCAAAATGATTTATTACTGGAAAAAAAAAGTCTCTTGTCTCACCTGCGAGCACAGTGAGGCAAACTGGGGAAATAATTGTTTTCCTGGCTCCCACACCAGCACTCACCCTGTGAAGCTAAGTAGGATGTCAGCTTTCATTATTTGCAAAGACTAAAATTCAAACAACAGTTTTAGAACAATCTCCTTCTTCCCAGCCTCTCCATATGACTGTAATTATCATCCTTCCCTGTCCCTAGGACAATTACAGTATTTACCAAAAGTAAAATGTTTACGTATATAGTGTGTGTTAAAATCAAGGAACCTTGGTTACTAATCCTGCCTTACTGATTCTTGCTCTTTCTCCTCCCCTACACCATGGCCTGCTGGAGTTGTTTGCTCTGAATTCCTTCTGAAACTAGTTAGTACTGGTCAGGTGAAATGATGCTACATACTAACTTAAATCTTTTCCAGATAACTTTGAAATTGTTGCTTGTCTATACAACTATCTCCTCTGAAACAGATGGCTTTTTCGAGTTAATTGCAATACTTCCAGGTTTAGGACTTTCTAGTCTTTGGTTAAATTTATATTTTGGGTTAGCAGGTAGAAATCCCTCATTACTTAGGAGGAAAATGGCTACATGGAGAAACAAAAATGTAATAATAATTTCCAAAAAATGTATTACATTTAAGGAAGCATTAGGCTTGGCAGATCTTGCAAAATAATTTTACATTTTCAGATAAAGCCCTTCAGTTTCATAAAAATATTTATAATCTGCAAATTGGGAGACCTGGAAGCTTGTGTTCTGCTGGGTCTTCTAGAAGAGAATGTTCTAGTCTGAAGTGCTACTCAGGTTGAGGAAGAAATAAAAAGAGCAAGAGTTCAAGGGGTAAAAAAAAAATATTTTCACACCCTAATAGCAATGAAAAAGAAGCTCAAAAGAAGCATTACTTGCAGACTAATGTAAGAAGTTAAATGTAGTCATAAAATATTTACCTGAGGAAAACCACAGGCCAAGGAAGTTTCCGATTGTCTCTTGTAGGCAGTTAACTTTGCAAGTGTTGTGGGAAATCAGTGCACACAGTTGTCTTTGTTTGTAAGGTGCATAATTAAAATGCAAATAGATCTATAGCAGTTTTGTTAATGAGGTAAACAACTTCCTGTTACAATCATACAATGATAGAATCATTGAGGTTGGAAAAGACCTCAAGGATCATCCAGTCCAACCGTCAACCCAACACCACCCAACCCACTAACCCATGTCCCCAAGCACCACATCTACACGTTTCTTGACCCCCTCCAGGGATGGTGACTCCACCACTGCCCTGGGCAGCCTGTTCCAATGCCTCATCACCCTTTCAGAGAAGAAATTTTTTCTAATATCCAGCCTAAACCTCCCCTGGTGCAACTTGAGGCCGTTTCCTCTTGTCCCATCACTTGTTACTTTAGAGCAGAGCCCAGCACCCCCCTCACTGCACCCTCCTTTCAGGCAGCTGTAGAGAGTGATGAGGTCTCCTCTCAGCCTCCTCTTCTCCAGACTGAACCCCCCCAGTTTCAAACAGGGTGGAAAAGCAGCTCTTTTGGCTATTCTGAAAGCATTTTAATAACTGTCAAAAGACCTAGAATTTGTTCAGACACTTGCTATATGGCTTGTAATAACCACAGAATTACTTGGCAGATTATTTAATTCAAATGTCAACATGTGTTTACACACTATAGGTATGTTTTCAGATCAGTAGCATATCTTCATGTCTGAGGACAGATAAGTTTGCTTAGAGCACAGATTTTACATATACTTGTGTAACTTTCAGAAAAACATCCCAATTTAATAGATGTGACTGCTCCCTTGCAGTACTTACCATATATTCCTCAGAATCGAAAACTTCATCTTTTCCTATCAGAATTTCAGCTCTTTGTTTCTCAATATTCAAAGGATTTATGTTTTTTAAATGGACTCGTATATTGAACCTGTAGGTCTTCGGACCAAATTTATTCTAACAGTTGTTGGAAGTATGCCTTCTTCCTTAACTTCTAGATTAGCACATAGAGTTTCTCTAGTAAAGGTGAAAGTAATTTAATCAGCAATTGTAGCCACCATAAGACAATGTATCAAATTCCTGTCAATAGAGACTATTTCCACAAAAACAATTTAAAAATTGTTCAAAATTAAAGTGGAAAATATTCTTCTACGTAAGTTATACAGTAAAAAACTTAAATAATGATGCACTTAAAGCAGGTGATCAGCACTGAGCTCAACTGCATAATTTGGCCCAACAGGAGAATTCCCAGGCAGCAGAACATTATTTTCATGTTCATGTTGTAATGCTTATATATTTCACTAGATAATTTCAAACAGAGACTAAATAGACAGATGGCAAAGAGAGGAAAACATCGAAACAACTATAAATATACATGTGAAACAAAGGGGGTTACTAAAAGAGAAAGAGCTGAAAAATACAATTAGCCATTTAATGATATTTAACTGTATAGTTACCTAAGTACCTTCCACCAGGAACCCAGTTCATTGTAATGTTCCTAGCTCATGACATTTGAGCAGGAAATCCAGCCTGGGTTGCCGTCGGAGAGAGCAGAGCTCTCTGCAGAGCAGCAGGTGGAGGGGGAGGCTGAGGGGAGTGGGAGGGCAGAGGCTTCCTGCGAAGCAGAGGTGCTAGAGCTGCTGGTGCCAGAAGCGAAAAAGGGTCTGAGAAGATGTGCCCCAAGGTTAACAGTGGGGTGAGTGCCATTGCACATGGATGAGGTGGAAATGAAGGAAGGGCCGTGCAGCAGGAGAAATTTTTAAATGATGCAGTTCGCTGAGCTGAAAGAGTGGATGTGAAATACCTACCCGTTATAAACAGCTTTCTTTTGTCGTGTTAGCATCGCCAGTCTGTTCCCCACTCACCTGAGGCCTTAAGCCTGTGCTTGACTTCAAGTCTGTGCTTGGTTAAGAGTAAACATATTATCAAAGACTTCCTGAACTGGGGATTGAGATTCCACTGAAGTGAGGAGGACCAAAACCAACGCCAAACCTATTGAGTGTTATCTGGTTTACACTAGAATAACACTGCAATGGCCAAGCAGAGTTTTCCAGGTTGTTCCTGGGCTTGGGAAGGCCTGGTCTCCGCACTGTGGCCAGGAGAGCAAGCGGGAAGCACTGCAGGCCGAGGGCCAGAAGGGCTGGTGGGAGTGAAGGTGGTGGAAAGAGGAGATTCGTTGCCAAACAGGCAGCTCATCTCTTTCTCAGCCTCAGAGCCTGAATGATGCTGCAGCAGTCATGGTTGTGATACAGCTTACCCACAGCAAACATACAAACTTAATGCCTGGGTTTGTGAGGTGCCAGAAGGCCAAAGTTTGTACTAGGGTCGTAGTATGGCTACTGGGGCTGTTGCTGTCTTCCTTCTCTTTCCCTTCTGCTAGCCCAGGCCAAGGCTTTGATGTCTGTGAACAGAGTTGTGATCAGTGGATGAGGCATTAGAGACTAAGACAAGGCTGGGTGGAAGCAGGGCACTGCGATGCCGCAGCAAAGAGGCACAGCGTGGCAGCTGGTGGAGGGTCCGTGGAGTACAGGCAAACTCACTGCACCTGCGTCAGCCACAGTTGTCTAAGGTCAGAGCTGGCCAAAAAGAAATGGAGTCCATCCCTTGCCCCCATCCACTTCTCAATCTTAATACATCATCTCCTGAATCTGCGAGCAACTGGCTCCTCTACAAGCAGTTCAGAGTTACAACACAGCCTGATGAAGCTCAGAGAACCTGTGCCAGTTCCCAATTATTCTGCTTTATAGTGATGGCAAAAGCATTTAAATCCAGTGTAAACAATAACAAAACAAAATAAAGATTGTGGGAGGAGCAGGTTAATATCTAACTGCAAAAAAGACTAAGAATGAGGATGTTTCATCTTCTTACTTCGGATGCTAATGAGGCAAGATACAGAAAAAATGCAGAAAGCATTTATGCAAGAAAGCATAAAGTGTTTGTACTATGAATCAGGAGTGTGACGTAACCGAGGCTTAGTAGAAAATAACGAGTGATCTGTTTTGAAAGATTAAAAGCGCACAGTGCCCG
Source organism: Pterocles orientalis (assembly GCA_011057875.1). Taxonomy (NCBI): domain Eukaryota; kingdom Metazoa; phylum Chordata; class Aves; order Pterocliformes; family Pteroclidae; genus Pterocles; species Pterocles orientalis. Next base: position 299,817 of record WKFP01013332.1, on the reverse strand, counting down.
CTGTGCTGCGCAGTCAGCCATTCAGAGCGTACTGTTGGCGACACGGTTCTGCAGCAGAACTGGGGAAAGACTCCAGTCCAGCTCTCAGACAAATCTGCACCAGGTTTGAAAAATCACTTGGACCTGCCAAAGTAAAACCTTAACAAGCACAACTGCCTTTTGAATCCAAGTCTGTAGTTTGCAGCCAAGAGGCTGATGAGGGGCACAGGCAAAGATGGCTTGTAAGGGACTGGGTGCCTTGGGTGTTACCTTAGTTCTGCAGATGAGGAGAAAGCAGTGAGGATCAGTACCAGCCCTTTGGACAACAGAGAACTCGGCAGAGAATGTCCTATCAAGATGAATATGGCTCATTCAAGAATTAACTCTCTACTCATCTTCTACCTCAGTTTTTTCCTGCTCATCCATTTAAAAAGTAAGATTTGCACTTTTTCTTATTGTTCTGACATGTCTTTGATGGAGATGCCAAAAAGATTTGCTCTGTGAAACTAAGTTGTATAAACTCATTGCATGATAGCTTTCCTGGTCTTCATGCTTAAACTTTTTTTTTTTTTTTTTATGAGGAACAAAAGCTTTTGTAATAGCTAGGTTCACATATTGAAAGTATAGCAATAAAATGTTCTTTTAAATCTGTACCTGTAAAGTCTGTATTTCAATACCCTTCATCCAGTAAATTTAAACCTATTTGATTAAAATCTAGATTAATTTATCCTTTGCTAAATCTGTTCATGTTATGTATTTTAGTAGCACTCAGTGCTTTATTATATAAGCTTTTTTTAATTACAACCTCTAGAGAAATCAATTGTGATATATTTGATATTCTAAATATCTCCATTATGAGGAAGTATAAAAGTCCAACTATTTTTATAGAGAAAATTTTCTCGGCAAACTTCCACATAAACAGAAGTATGCAAAATACTGGAAGTCACAATGGGTTTCCTTGATAATTGTGTCAGATGGCTGAGAGTAAATACAAGCCAAGGAGGCTAAATGGCCTCAGCTGGTGAGGCTGATACATGTGTATGAAAAGCAGGAGCTCTTGAACATGTTTAAAATGAAGATAGGCAGGATGTGTTTCTGTGTGAGGAGGTTGTTTGATTTGTGTCTGTTGAATGTGAATCACAATAAGACAAAGCTTTGAGCAGCTGCCATTAAACAAGACGACTTGGCATTAGCATACAGTGCTGTGTAATCTGGGTCACCTTCTGTTGCTGCATCACTCAAATCGTTACTTGGACAGTTTACAGCCCAACATAAATTAAAGACTGAAAAGCAAACAGATGCAGCTGGATCAGCCAGCGCTGGACCCCCCCCCCACACACACTAAGATACAGGAAAAAATACACAATGTCATAGAAACATCATTTTATCCTAGTAATTTTCTTCCTTGAGGATGTACCGATGTCAATTAGGGAAGCCAAAGTTTTCTTTCTAAATTAACTCACAACAGGTCATATCCTGGAAAAAAAAAGAGACTGGATCTTCCACTTTCAAAAAACAATTTTTAAAGTCTGTGTCCTGTAGGATGAACAAGCAGAAAGTCTCTGAGACAGTCTGCTGTCCAGTTAAAAGAAAGTAACAGGAATGGTGTTAGTTGGGAAAATTTCATTTATACATGAGGCAGGCAAATCAGAACAAAATACAGAAGATTTGGGAAAGGGAATAAAAGGTTAGGTGCTTATAAAATTATAAAAAGTCACATTAAAAACATCATGCACAAAGGATTGCTAGAATGTGAACAAGAAAAAAGGTCCCCCAAGAATCAGTTAAAAAAAAAGAAGATAAACACAAGTTTTGGCTTTGACCTTGGGTGAGCTCTGCTCAATACAGGATGCCAAAGAAGGGAAAAGTAGCCGTGTGTCATTTTGTGCTTTTTCCTTAGCACAGTTGGCTGGGATGACGTTTCAGAGTTTTCTCTGGGTTATGGCTTTTCAATCACGGGAGACTCTAGTCAGGCAGATTTGTGGCTGTTGCAAACTGATGCGATGTAAATTGATATCCCAGGATGGAGCAACTAGAGCAGGAGCCGGAATCAGGCTGAGGACCATATCTGTGTCTATCGATGTGGGATATTTAATGTTCTTCTCTCGAGAAGGTTTGTACCCTGTTTAAAACTGCTAACAACTTCTGTTAATAAAAACACAGCTGTGAATGGATAAAACAGAAATAGATGCAGAAGAATTGACTGCAATTACTTCCTTAAAAAGCAAAGCTGAGAAAGATCAAGACAGAAAAACTGAGGATAAAACAGAACAGAGATGATCGCTGATATTTTTAAAAGTTATACCAGCCATTTGATTTTTAAAATCAATTTACAGGACTTGTCTTCCCCCCAAAGGCTTCTAATCTTAGGCCCTGCTTAAAGTCTTCCTTATAATTATTTATTTTAAGCAACTTGGGAAATAAATAGTATTTAGAAGCCAAGGCTTCCTAAAAACATCTGCGTATAACTTTTTTTCATCTCAGCAGTTGTCCTGAGGTGCATCTAGGTGTGCATACATTGAGAAGTGTCCCATACAGACAGTAGGTCTTTTAGTAACAGTTGTGATAAAACTAAAGCATTTTTCAGAAATGTTGCTACATGAAAACAAAATATTCTAACATAGCAAAAAAAGAACATGTTGAACTAAAAAGAAATACAGAGTTGTTCAACATCAAAATAATTGTATGCCCTCTTACTTGTAAAATTAGCTCACATGTACTTTGAAATATATTATGCAATACTATTCTTTCATTCCTGTACAAGATTAAGTGTTGAATAGAAGGTAAATTTTTATTAAAGTCTTCTGGCTGCACATAAATCTTCTATAAAGCCAAAGACTAAGGTATTAAAGAACACAGTCCTGTCTCTTGTGGTTCATTTTAAATCCCCAGGATAAGTAAAAATGGTATTTTATTGTCACTAGTGACAACACTTAACTTCAAACTGTACAATGACAGAGATTTCAACCTGTAAATCGCAGCCTTCCTGCAAACAGTATCTTTTTATCTTTTTCCTTTTTTTTTTTTTAAATTTCAATTGTAGAAAATGCTTTTGGAAAGACCATTTGTAATTAATTTGATCTCCTGGAGCCCCAGCTGATATGTAATGCTGTCAAGTATAACACTTGTACAAATATCAATACAGGTACTCAAAAATACATGTACTGGATAAAAAAAGTTCATCCTGCAAAGTTACATTTCTGGGAAGATTATGTGCACAGAAAACAGAATGCTGTTGGAGAGCCCTTGATGCTTCCTTGTTTGTACACTGGCCTGCCTTGGGACAAGAGCATCCATCATGTTGCTCTGATGTTTGCTGTACCTTCTTTCCTTAATTATCCTGTACCTCTTTCTCTGCTGGAAATTTCTGTTTCGCTGATACTGGTAGACTTTATTGGGTAAAATTAAATCAGAAAAAATATACTAATTATCTTTCCATTGCCAGTCATTACGCTATATACCAAAGAGTTTCTCCAACCCGTAGGTGCTCAAGTCTTACATACAGTAGTATCTATCTCTTTTATAATTCCCCACTTTTGTTTTGTTTTGGTTTTTACAATCTCCAAAACACAAAACATGCAGAAGATGTCAGACTACACAGAACCAATTATTTTTGCCTAGGGACTCTCTATAAAAAGAGAGTTTGAGGCTTTGTCTAAAATTGCAATCGTACAAATATGTGAAGTACTATTCCCCATTCCCTCAACATGAAGACAGTGGTACAGATCTGCAAATTTATTTATGCCTTATGCCCGTGGTTATGACTATTGTATGCAAGCCCTCAATAAAAGTTGGGTTTATATAGTGTTTTGTGAACAAAATTTGTCTCCACAAACTATACCAAATGAACTACTTACAGAAAATTAATCTCGGGGGCATCCAGAGATGGTCAGCTCTGTATGAGGAAGGACCAGGAATCATTATGTCCAACAGTTGACAGGAAGCGTGTCCCAAATCCAGAACAACAGTGATGGCATATTGCTGCCATATTATTGTCTAACAGGAATTTTCAACACATAATTCTGGGAAGAGAGTTGCTTTGGAAACAGAGGGAGAGAAATTATAATCAATACAGGTATATTTAGGCATCAGTTTTGGAAGTGATTCTGTCTAGGGCCATGTGCAAGATTGGAATCTTTTATTTTAATCCAACATACAACAGCTCCTTTAAAAAAAAAACACAAGTTTTTAAATGGATTATCTGTCACTAATGCAGAATTATCTTATTTTCCTTTTGGCAAAAATTCATTTAAAAAATGTAATTTCAAACCTATTTTTCTCCATTTTAATAACTTACCGACCTTTCAGCAGAGCTGAAAAGAATTACAATTTACTTCATAACAGTTCCCCCAAGTGTTCATAAGTTAAAAATGGAATTTGGGATTACTGTTCATGTGAGCAAAATATCTGGGCTTTACTTACACCCCTTTTTCACCTCTCTGAGATGCTAGCACTATGCATTTTTTCCCCATGGACGTGATCTTTTCATTTCCTGCAACTATTCCCGTTAGTCACAAAACTTCTAATTACTCCTTAATTGGTGCATTAGGAATAAAGCTCTATTTATAAAGAGGTTTGTGGTTTTGCTCACACTGCTCATCCCTTATGCACCCTCAGATGATGCAAGTAGCTTTCCAGCAAAGTATTGTTAGGACGCGCGTTTGATGAGTTGGTAGGTTGAGTACTTGGGCAGATCCTCATTAGCCGGTTTGTGAAGCGCGGTGCTGTCAGAGCTGCCACCAGCAATGTCTGAGCACAAGCACCAGGAGCCTTGCAGCTTTCCCCGTCTCCTAGCTGTCATACGTTGCATCTATGTCATAGCAAAAATGAAAAATCTTTCAGATGTTTGCCGTCATCTTGAGTTTAAAGCAACAGCTTCTTGACCCAATTGTAAGGGTGTTGGGTTTTTTTTTTCTTTTCATTTATTTATATTTTTTATGGATAACATCTCCATCTCTGGAATCGAATGAAATCCCAAGAATGTAAAATAGTAACCCTGTAATTTTTAAACCAGGAAGTATCTTCTGCAAGATGGATCCATTTGTCTAAAAGTGACATTAGGAACATCCCAACCACACTTGAGTCTTTCAATTCAAATTCTTGCAAGGCATCCCTTACAGTGCTACACCCGCCGTTCCAATAGCAGAGCAAGTCTACCAGGGTACAGAGAACCTCTCTGCTGTGTGCCTTGTAAGACAGGAACTGTCAACACCTCTGGCGAACCTCTGGAGGTTAAACATTTCCCCACATGGTCTGTTACTCATCCAAAAGTTACAATGCAAGAAATCAGTGTCTTTGAAAATTTAGCCCCAAAGTGACGCTGATTTTAGCAATACAGGATAAAACACAGTCAAGGACTAGAAAGGGGATTCTGTAGCAAGGAAGGACACTGGTGAACCTCTGTAAGCGGGGGTTGTTTGTGACTAATGGCCCATTAGGAAAGAGTCTGATGGGAAAGAAAGCAGGTCAGGCAAGAGGTTTTTTTATCACTCATGCTCAACCAGCAGCACAGACCTCGCATGGATCTTGAAACACTGTGCAGCATCAGTGATAATCTACTGAAGAAACCGATGCTGGAACGTCAAAGCGTCTCATACAAGCAGGGGACATAAACATAATGTTTTAATATATACATAAAACTTTCAAAGGTGTCTCCACCCAAAGTTTAGTATCTGGCTATCCACAGTTTTTTTTTCCCCTGTTACTTTTGATGAACCTAGGGTACCTGGGGAGTCCTGCCCCAGTCCAACTCTCTGCACCTTTCTTTCTCTGCAGGAGGAAACTCAGGAAGCAAATAGTTCTGTTCAGAGAATACTCAAATCTCGATGGCCAAATTGAGTACCTCCCTATTGAAAAGCTTATGGAAAGGCAAATATTTTGTTGTTATGCGCTGACAGGAAAATGACATGTAAGATGCAGGAGAGTAATCAATGCACTGTTCAGTACCGGCTGTATCCAGGTTTGAGTGCTTCTGTGAGTGAGGGAGAGGCAATCAGGAAAATGCTGAAAAGGGGCAGCAAAAATAGGCAGCAATTTAGAAAGATGTGCCCTATGAGAAAGGGTCAGGGGAAGAGAAGCCCGAGGGAGGACATGATTACAGTCTCATCTACACAAAAGACAATGGCAATCAAGGAAGATGAGATTGGTTGCTCTCTGTGACCTTTGGAAGGGCAGGCTCTGAAAAACAGTACATTCCACATGCAGCGGGGAAGATTTCAGTGCGCTTTCCCAATGTAAGGACAGATAAATCTCTATCTCAGAACTTTTAATGAACACGTTAGGGAAATATCTGTCAGAGATTGTCTAGACTGCTGTTTCACAGAGGAGGGGCAGTGAGCACACCTTGGGGGTGATCTGGGAAGATGTCAGGTGATGGAGCCCCAGAGAAGCACAGGTCCCTACTTGCCCCCAGGGCTGTGGTGGCACCAAGCCCCCAGGGCAGCTCAGGCACAGCTCCTGGGCTGGGCAAGCTTCCCTCCCCACAACTGGAGATTCAAAACAAAGGCAGCCCTGAACCCAGCCCCGTTTGTTGCATTAACAACAGCACTGTTGCCTAAATTTCGGTTAGAAAATAGTTCACTCTTGTTCTTTAAGACATCAAGTATCTATTCTTAATTTTTTGGTACCCTAGGCTTTAAATAAGCATTTTGGCTATTGAAGGCACTCATTACAATGGGTATAGATAGTACAAATTTTGGAGTCAAATCACTTTTTACTTGCAATTTGAGTATACTTGATATATTGGCAGTACAGATCATTAAGGAATGGATTATTAATGGTATAATTTTCATGGTCAAAAAAATCTGAAAAGAGATGGAAAATTGAATTGCCTGCTGAAACTAAATTTTACAGCCAGCTTCTCACTCCACATAAAAAAGCAATGTAAGATTGGAACATACTGCACCAAGAAATATCAGGAAATTCCTAGGAAACTCTTTTAAGTGGCCTTTCTGGACATGCTACGACAAATTAATGTTGTTCTAGGAGTCTTCACTCTGATGCTTCATCTAAGGGAAGTTTAACATTTTATTTTTATGACAATAAAAATCACTTATTTATAAAACATTAAGGCTTAAAAAAAACCCCTGTCTATCCTGCCAGCTACCAAGCAATAAAAGGATATGTATGAGTCAATTTTCTTAACTCCTGATAATCAGTGCATTCCCTCTAATAGACAATGCCTCAATCTCTAGGCAACCTTGATTACTCCCTTTGCTCTTTGTGGTGTCCCAAAAAGGAAAAAGGGTCCTGATATTTACATTTTCTAAGGGAAACCTTTAAAACTAATTGACTCATCTAGAGTCACAGACAGGAGGCAGCAAATAGATAAGTGGTACATATTATTTTCTAGATTAGTATTACAGATTAATTTGTTGGTTTTACAGACTGACATGTTTCATCAGTTCTTACCGTGTTTTTTCTGTTTCCTCAGCCGTTCACACGTTATGCCATAACATTTAAAAGCCCTCTCATACCAGCAAGTAGCAAAACCACCCCACCCAACCCAACCCAGATAAACCTTTCTCCAATTAGATTCTTATGTTTACTTTATATTGATTATATTTTATTCACCCATAAAATGGGTCAACAGAAAATCTGTGTCTGTCTTTTGACAAATACTCCCATTGACAACGCTTCTCTGCGGGCAGCCTGACACGGTGACATGCACCACGCAGCCGCCGCTGGAGCTCTAAAGGGCTCCTCCAGGCTGAGCAAAATGCATTCCTCTCCAGGCATCAACAAAACAAGGCTGCCGCTGCTGCGGCAACTTCAGGGTTAGGATGGCTTCTGCCTGCCTGAAATTTTATCAGCAGGGACAGAAATCAGACTATTTCTAGGGCTAAATATTTCTGTGGGTAGAATAGGGGCATGGGTTGCTAACCCAGTGCATAGTGTCCCTACTCCAGCAGCTAAGGATTAGGGTACTTGCCTGGTACGTCCTTCTGTGCTGGGAAGTGCTGTGCTTGAGTAATTGTGGCCTGGGTGGATGCTCAGGGGAGAAGCTTCTTGCTTCTTTTTATTGCTCTTGCTTGCCTGCCCAAGGCTGAGCATACTGGAATCGTGTTCCCTTAACCTTTCCTTGAATAATGAGACAGACAAAGCATCTCTAATAGCGTTAGTCAGGGAGTGTGCAGACAGGATGCATCCCTTCAGAGTGCCCTCAATCACAGTGACTGAGATCCAGACAAAGACTGGGGGTAACCTGCTCCAAGCTAACCTGCTACCCCAACCTCAGTATTCAGCCCTGGACACCTTGGCCTGATGTCTCCTTTGCAGACGCTTTCTGAGAGGTACCACTATATTCCTGTATGGTGGGACTACCAAAGGCTGACTGTCCTCTAAAGCAGTTAAGCCCAGGGCTTCTCTAATCCACCTGCAGACTGCCAGGGGAGCTGTAGAAGTAGAGGAAAGGCAGCATCCATTGGTCACACTCTTCCCTTGCCAGCTCCTGTTCTCCCTTGTTGGGGTTTCCGAGAGGGATGGCACAGAGCACTTCGTGAGCTCTTTGTTCCACCAGCATGGCCCTAGATCTGAATTGGACTGTGACACATTTCTTCCTTTCTTTGAGGACTTTGAGCTAGAGGGCTTTGAAAACAACATAATTTGACAGGAAGCCAAAGCAAGGACTTAGAAAGATAGACAGTCATCAGTCTGCGAAGATCCAAACAACTGCAGTTTCAGTAACCTGCACTGACTGATTACTCACGGCAGGGAATCCAAAACTCTCACTGTAATAATCTGGCCTTGAAAAGACATCTGTATACAGAAGTAGCTTCAGATGTGTTTTGCTAAGCTTTTTGGCAAATTGTAGATACTTAAAAAGCAGCAGTGGTACTGCTCCCACCATGGCTAACCATCCATGAATCCAAACATAGTCAAATGTCCACACCGCTGGGAGAACAGGCTCTGTTACCAGCAAAAAGTCACCAGCCTCCTAACAGCTGGAAAGAGAGCCCTTGAGAGTATATCTGAACAAACAAACGTTGCCTTGCTGCTGCTTGGACATCAGCCACCTCTAGTGCAGACGCGGTGTAGTGGTGTTGGCACCGTGCTGACTCCACACTTGTGCCGAGAGGCAGAGCATGTCAGATCAGGCACTGCGCCGTGCCAGTACAGCTAAACGGCACCTGGACCAGAGCTGGCTCTAAGCGTGCGAAAAGCAGTTCGGTCTGCTCTTGACTACCTAGACCTTGTTTTGGTTTTTTTTTTTCCAAGCAGGAAATGCTAAATACACCGCAGCAATCTGCTGGTGATCCCCTTTCAGTGGGGTGGAAAAGTAAACCGGAGCAGAGAGTTACAGACAGTTCTGGAAATGTTAATTATGGGCCACATGAAATGCAATTTAATTGCAATGGCAAAGATATGGCCACATAGTATGTGGTTCATCTTTGAGCCTGCAGACTCCAAGAGCTGCAAGAAGGGCTAAAACTCTGCTGAGGTCTGACATAGTATAAAGAAGTCCTATACTCGCTCTTCTCCAGCAGCCCCTTACCTTCCTTTGATAGCCTCATAGACAAGGTATATAGAGAGAAGGCACCAGTCTTGTAAGATAAGCAAACGGAAGCTACATAACAAAAGAAATACACAATGACAGTGAGAGAAGAAGCCAGAGAATGACACTGATACATCAGCAATTACATCAGAGCTATTCAATGGGATGAAAATGTGTAAAGCCCTTGTAGGCACTTCCCATCCCTGGTCAATCTAAAAAGCAGAATCACAGAAGTCAAAGGAATGTTGAAAGTAAAGCTCTACTTTGATTCCTACCTTAAAGTGCAGGAAAAGATGAAAAATGTTTGTGAAATTTTAGATCTAAGCCTCTTTGATCACTATCTGTACATGCATTTGGAGCAGTATATATCATGACAGCAGAACACAAAGAGGTGCCTCTAACAATGCAACAGCAAAAAGAAAATATCTGTCCAACACTTTGTAGGACCCACCGATTCAGACTTTCTAGCTAGACCCATCCGTTCTCTCACATGAAGCACAGCTGACATTCATAATTCTTTATTCACTACTAATGGTACTGAACATTTTGCAAGCCTCAGTCCACTTAAAGACGCCCTCTGCTTGATATGACAAGAACTATCTGTTTTGTTCTCTCTGATTCCATTTAGTCTAACATCTACCCATTTTGGAGCTCATGGAAAAGCACAAGAAGAGTAAAAGTGATTCAAATCAATTGCCATTTTAAATTCAAAGGGCTGTTTCCAAAGAACACTGGATTTCCTGCAGAACAAGTGAACAACTCAGAACCTCCATCCCTGTCCGTGGTAGTGCAGTGACAAGGCTGAGATGTGTTTGGAGCAGAACATTAATGGGGTTAAATGGGAGAAAGACTGACAATTCTTTGAAGAATTTGGATAAAAACCTCTCCAGCAAACAGGCTGACCTAATGATCTGGAAAAAAGTAAGAAAGGAAGAAGATTCAACAATGACCTCTTCTCATTATATCCCAGCTCTTCAGATAAACTTGAGGGAACTGCGTTCTTCATTACTACTAAAAGCAAATCGAGACTGTTATTACAATTTATAGGGATTTTTTGTGTAACAGATAAGCAGAAAACAGAAACATGTTTGCATCCTGTATTGCATAATTTCTTCCTTGGGCTAGCATAGAAACGTGTTCTAGAGGAAACCCACACAATGGCTTGCCAATGCTATTTTAATTGCGCCTGGTTTCAGACATGCTGTGTCAACTTTTCTACAGACAGGGGAACCTTTTCCTTCCTTTTATTAACATAACTGCAAACATCCAGAGAGCTGAGAGACTGGCTTTTCTGTCTTCTTTTAACCCTGCACATCTTTCATGCCATGGCTCTTAATCAGCCTGAAGAATTCCAGGTCTTCACGGGTGACTGCCTCTTTTCTGCAACCACTGATGAGCACCAACGCTTCCCACTTCCATTAACCACAGGCATGTGGTTATGTGTGCTTACAGTAAACCTGGCTACTTCCTGAAAATAAGGAACTTTTATGAAATCGTTATGGAAAGTTCCGAGAAGTAGAGATATAATAGGTGCTGAGCTTTCTGCTCTAGTTGATGTAGCTTTGAGCAAGTGGGTTGGACTAGATAATCTCCAGAAGTCCCTTCCAATCCTGCCTATTCCATGTGATCCATTCAGAAGTGCTGTCCAACCAATTCGGGAACATTTCTTACCATTCAGTAATAAAAATATCATTCGAGTTTGTGGGAAGCTGGTTAGTGACAGGAAAAAATTGGGAAGTGGAAAGTATGAAGAAGAAGCCTGCAAAGTACATTTCAGACTCCATTTGAAAAAAATAGACAGAAAAAGTCAGTTATAGCTTCATAAAAAAAATCTCAACTCTCCACTGTGTTACCACTGTAGTGCAGACTTGGTGACTGTCTCTTCAGGACCCCTGCAGAGCAGGAGGAATGTGAACACAGTAAGACCCCATGCTCAGAAATGTATCCTGACATCAAGGCTGAAAACAGTCTTAACACGGGGAAACTCCGATGAGCAGAACAGAGCGTGAATGTTATAATGAATGTTCAGCTCCACAGGAACGTCTGCAAAACTTCTCGCTTGCTTTTAAAAAAATTCCGGTGTTTTTAAGATCTTGACCTTCGTGAGAGGTCCAATGTTTCATTCTTTATACCACAGTCATGCCCTATTCCAGCTATTAATGCCTCATTTCTGTTAATCTCCTCTAATTAGTTCTGCTTCTCAAATGAAGCCTTGGAACCTAATATTTTTCTGTGCTAATAGAGAGGGCTTTGCTTTCATGCTCAAGGTCAGTCCAGCATTTCACCTTATAAAACTCGTGTCCTCGTAGTCCTTATACTTGTATATTGAGTTTAAGTTTAGACATCCACTTAGACTCTCTAAGACTTTTACTGACTTAAATGTTACTGTTAAATGTGTGATTGTGCCCAAAGCCAGCAGTCATGCAAGTGTGGGGGAACAGGCTTCTTTTGGATTCTTTCCCTTCCTTGCATATGTCCAGAGAATTTTTTTTCCATAAAAATACTTTTAGACTTTCAGCTTTTTTTCCTCCTAAGGTGTGATAAAACGATTGTTTATTTATTCTTACAGTAAATGGAGGTAGTCTTGTGATTTCCATTGCTAACTGTATTTCCTTTGTATATCACTTCTTTTATTTGATAACTCTTAGCCTTCTTTTTTGAAGGGACCAATACACTCTTTGTAGTCACTCGCTTGCCATCCTATAGACTTCCCTTTGTGAGGACTGGTGAGATTCAGCGATTACTAGAGGCACATGGAGGCTGAGGTGTGAACATTAATGGGAGGAGGCATCTGAGCCCCGAGCAAGAAACACTCTTCTCCAGCTGATGCTCAATTCAAAAAGGCAGACAATTTTCAGGTTAACAAAACCTGACTGTTGGCAAGGGATAAAAGTCGGCCCTCAGCAACATATAACTTAGACCACAGTAGTTTAAATAGCTTACTTAGAGCATGGTTGCTGCAGTTATGGAGAAGATTTGCGGCTCATCTGAAAAAGTCACCCAGGGTTGATGTTTTTAGATTTAGTGCTGTCATGAATTGCAAAGAGACATAATACAGGAGCAGGATAGTGACAGACTAGCAAGCACTTCTGTGGTTATTTTCAGTTATTGCACAGGCAACAAGTAAGAAAACCTGTTAACTATTCAGCCTACTTCTTTAAAACAAAATAAATGACAATAAATAAGTAAATGCTATATTTAGAAAATGCTTAGCCTTTTCAATTTCAAGTAGCTAACACCTCATTCTGATATCTGAAAACACTACCTCTGAAGTATTTTGAGGAGTTTATGGTACGTTACTCCTGGAAACTATTTAGAGTTAATTTTTCTTAAACCTCTTCAGTGATATTTATCAAGTCATTTAGAAGTCACTAACAGTGAGGCTTTGTTTTTTTTTCCAGAATTGCAATGGTATTGACTAGTGTCCATTCAAACCCTCTTATGTCTGATTATCCTGAGCTCAGAAACAGGACAGAAACAGTAAGAAAACCCCTCATTCTCCCCGCCCTTAAGGCTGAGGAAGAAAGCACAGAACCTGTGCACAAAGAGCAAATTCACAGACTCTGCTAGAACAGGGCTTAACTTTGAAACCTGAAAACTGCTGTAAAGGCGAGTAGCACTTCGCTCTGCAGAAGCCTTCAGTAGAGCAGAAGTACCGCTGTACAGAGATTTGGTGCCAGGATTTAGCCCCTGATGAGCTGTACATCTGTCCCTCATTTGGGCTTGTGAGAATGTGTCTCCTCTCCAAGGATGTTTCAGAAAAAATGACACACTGCATTACGTGGGCTGAATTAACTATCCGCCTTGGTCCTGCACTAACGTGGATACTCAGCACCTTGCCGTCCTGAACTCTGAATGCAATCAGCTCATGCTCTAAGCTCTTGTCACAATCACAGTGTGCCACAAGGAGAAATTGTGTCTCGTGACACCCAAGAAAGTGTGGAATTATGTTGCGTGGGAAAACCCTCCACCTTCCTGTGCGTGGGCAATGGAATATCTTTCCATGCTGAGTTATACTGCTTAGAAAAAGAAAAAAAATAATCTTTGAATCCCTGTTCTTCTGCTTTCTCAAAAGCATGCTTGTGACAAATTAATATACCAGAAGCTTAAATCAGAATGGTGCCCTCTTGGTAGGGTACTAGGGACTTGAACATGGTCTGGAAGATAATATGGGACAAGAGTTAGGGAGCAAAGGCATCATTGCAAATTGCTTTTTAAAGTCCTTCTTTAACTCCCAGTTGCCACCCAGACACATTCCTAGTGCAGTAACTTAAATACATTTTATTCTCTCTTTCTTGTTCAGTGCACGGTGACAACAGTTTTCTCATTGAAATATTTTCTCTGCAGAGCACTCCGAATACTGACAGCTCTCTCCTCTTTCCCTCCTTCATACCATCACACTTCTGTATTTGCCTTGACACCGTCTTCACGTTGTCTTGACATTGTTCTGACAGTTACAAAAACTCAATCACTGCAGCAAACAGCCATGACAACGCAGACAGGAAAAAGGAAAAGTGCTATGGAAATTGTTAAAGAACTGCAAAGAACTACAGACTAGTGAAAACCAGCTCTGGCTTTTTCAAAGCCATGTTCCTAGTGAGTTTGTAATAAAAACTGCTTTATAAAAACTTCTGTCAAGGCTGGCAAGAGCCATCTAAGTGAAGTCAGTTGGCAGTTACGGATTCTGGACCTGAAATTCAGATGTTCTTAAGTGACAACCTCTCTTACTGCTGTGAGTTCAGGTCCTTTATGAGAGCTAATTCAGCCTACCTGAGGCGGTGAGGGACGCCAGATTACTGTGAAACGCTGACTCTAGGAACTCTCCAGCTGCACTTTCCTCTACGCTTGCTGTTCAAACTGGGTTCCCTTTTGGGGGCAGCCGGGAGAGAAAAGGGGCAGAGGAGAAAGCGTATTGCAGCAGGTTAGCTAGCACATCACTTTCCTTTGCTAATAATAAAATAGAATTTTGTTTTGTTGGTTCACAGCTTAGAAAAGAGTAACCTAGAAAGAAAGCATCACTCCCTAGCAATCCATCTAACAAATGCTGAGTATTGTGGTAATAGGCAAAAAACCAGCACAAGTGGGGTAAGTTTACTAACTACTTGGTGTTGCTCTGGTTGAATTAAACTTCTGAGCAACTTCTTAAATGTTTTGGGATAGTGAGGACACACCAAAGGGCTTAAATACCGTGCATGTACTTGACAAGTTAAGCTTTGTGACTCAGCAATTTAACAAAATTACTACCCATTTGAGTAGGAATTCTGATCATCAGGAACCATATGGGTTTTGGTTTTTTTTCTAGAAAAAAAAAAAGAAAACCCTGCACATGCACAGTTTTGGTACTAACCCAAATTCTTGGTACTTACAAGAATATCTAGGTAATGCAAAAATTACTTTTTAAAACTACTTTATATTCCATTTAGCATATATACAATCCACATCTTATCTGAAAAGCATGACGAAGCTGCATCCCTTGTGAAGCAGAACAGAGCCCATCAGCAGGGCAGACTACACGGCTCTGTAGGTGACACGTCGTGCTCTCTGCAGGTCAGACAAGCTCTAGTTCTCCAGAAGCAGCACAGTTGTCCCTCTCCTGCTCCAAGGAAGAGCGAGGGCCTGGAGGTGCTAATTTGTAATCTGCTGAGAGACCTGAACCTGGCTCTGCCTACCCACCCAACAGGGGTCTGACCCACCTTGCTGTTAACTAAGCTTTCTGTTTTCTCAGAGGTAAGCCATGGATGCAATACATGTGGGAGGGTTGATCCTAGCTGGACGCCAGGTGCCCACCAAAGCTGCTGTCACTCCCCCTCCTCAGGCTGGGAAGGGGAGAGAAAAATAATGAAAGGTTTGTGAGTCGAGATAAGGACAGGGAGAGATCACTCACCAGTTACCATCATAGGCAAAACAGACTCGACTTGGGGAATTAGTTTGTTACCAACCAAATCAGAGCAGGGTAATGAGAAAGAAAAACTAAATCTGAAAACTCTGCCCCCACTCTGCCCCCGTCTTCAACTTCACTCCCAACGTTTCTCTACCTTCTTCCCCCAGTGGAGCAGGGGGCAGGGAATGGGGGTTATAGTCAGTTCATCACACATTGTCTCTACCGCTCCTTCCTCCTCGGGAGAGGACTCCTCACACGCTTCTCCTGCTCCAGCGTGGGGTCCCTCCCACAGGAGACAGTCCTCCATGAATTTCTCCAACATGCGTCCTTCCCACAGGCTGCAGTTCTTCACAAACTGCTCCAGCATGGGTCCCTAACAGGGTCACAAGTCCTGCCAGAAAACCTGCTCCAGCCTGGGCTCCTCTCCATGGGGCCACAGATCCTGCCATGACCCTGCTCCAGCGTGGGCTTCCCACGGGGCCAGAGCCTCCTTCGGGTGCACCCACCTGCTCCAGCGTGGGGTCCTCCCTGGGCTGCAGGTGTATCTCTGCTCCCATGTTACCCCCCACGGCTGCGGGGGGACAGCCTGCTGTCTCACCATGGGCTGCACCATGGCTGCAGGAGAACCTCTGCTCCGGTGCCTGGAGCTCCTCCTTCCCCTCCTTCTTCCCTGGCCTTGGTGTCTGCAGAGTTGCTTCTCTCACATATTCTCACTCCTCTCTCCAGCTGCAGTTGCTGTTGTGCAGTTTTTTCCCCCCCTCCATGTTCAATACGTTGTCCCAGAGGCACTGCCACCATCGCTGGTGGGTTCAGCCTTGGCCAGCGGTGGGTCCATCTTGGAGCTGGCTGGCGTTGGCTCTGTTGGACATAGGAGAAGCTTCTAGCAGCTTCTCACAGAATCCACCCCTGTACCCTCCCTGCTAACAAAACCTTACCATGCAAACATAACACTATGTGGAAAATACAGGAATTCCTGAATGCATCTCTAGCACTTGTATTTAAGATTGCAGGGTGAGGAGAATGTTGGTAAAGGCTTCTTGTGATGTCAGAACTTACAGAAATAAACCTGTCTCAGTCAATGAATGTAATTTGTTTGTGACAAGAATGAATCAACACATCTTATAATGATGACACGATGCTAAGAGTAAACTGAGCATGCAAGTACGCAAACTGATGTTCATCTGGTTAATGTTGTGGCTGATTTCATGTGTTCAGTCATGATGACCAAAGCACGGGTGAGGCAAAAACAGAACAGAGCCTAAAGAATTGTTAGCAGAAATAATATGATTTCATCTATAAAATTAAGCTTCAAATGCATGTGCCTGAGATCACTTGATGAAGCACGGGCTGGATCAAATAAAGAAAAAATGGCACAAAAGAGAGGGCTCCACATAAGTGCGACTGGTTTTGAACTATAGTCTAAGTGCTGTGTTGGATGGTGATATTCCAACTGCCCTGGCAAGCTACATGACAAACATTTTGGCGCTTCCTTCCTACACCGTTGTGCCTACAAGCTCCCTTGATTATTAATTGAATGGCATTTTTTACAGTAGGCTACCACAATCAAATCAATACCAAAGTGTCTTGAAAAGACCCCACAGCTGAACCTCTAATTAAGGTATTTTGTTCCTTTTAAATGAAACACTGAGGAGTACAGTAACAGTGCCTGGTTCAAGGCTATCTATAATTAATAATCCAAATGATCAAAGAAATGTGATCCTTAGAGAAAATTGCTTTTGAGAATCCCCAGGTATTAAGTACTGAGAATCACTTCCCAATCTATTCTGCAGTCTCTCAGCACAGTGTGTTGTATAACACCCTTTGGGATCATAAAACAAGCCCTGTCATAGAGCTCTCTGCAAAAAATGCTCCCAGCAAGATAGTCACTATATATTTATAATGTGTTTATTATTGCCATCAAATCTTACTTAATTTTTTCCTGGCCAGACCTTTACTATCACACCGATGTATTTATATAGCACAATATAATACAAAGCAGGGTCAGGATGCTGCCCTGTAATGTACTCTGTACTGCGAAGCCTGGACTGGTATCGTTGTGAGGAAGGTCTGTTCCTCCAAAACAGGGTATTCTTTCTGGTTTTTCATCTTTGGATGGCACCAAAGTTTCTTTAGATATAGAAAGCTTCTCGATGTCAAGCTGTGGAGGCTTTAGTTCTCTCTCCTGCTTGCTGATCTTATCTTCCACTCCCCAGCCACTACACCACCAAAATCCCGAAGTCTCCCTGTGTGACACATTTGTGTGATGCAAAACTCCTCTGTCACTGCAGCAGGGATGGATAAAGCTTATATCCAGGGGAACAACAGGCCAGGGCATCTTTGTTGTTCTCCAGATAATTTTGGGGAGTGCGAGCACTTCAGCACAGCTCTGGAGCCATCTGCGTTACCGTATCGAGCTAGTACCCAAGTGACCTTGTGTCCTGGGGCGACAATTACTGCTAGCTTACTTACCAGCCACACAAAGTTACTGTAATTTCCCATTGCTGCCCTGTAAATCCAAGTCTGCTTTGGATCAGGCCTCAGAGGCTAAAAAAAAAGAATGCACGGAAAAAATCTAAGGCAGAAAAGTGAGAACTAGGAAAGGAAGGAGAGACAAGGAGGCAGATCTACCTCTTGCATAAATTAAATAGAGGAAATAAAGGAGAATATTAACAGGGAAATAAAAGAATAATAAAAAACCTCAAAGAAATGACCCTCTTCATTTATATACCTCTTCATTTATAGCAGGTATTTAATATTATTAATTCCTATCCGGTGCAGTCGAGTTCTGGAGTGTCATCAAGCGAGAGCTTGGCCAGTCCTCCCTAGGATTATGGTATGGACAAGGAGAGGGCGATGGCTTTTAGGGAAAAGTGGATCTGTTGGAACGTCTCTGCAGGTTACACAGTGTGTTGTGGTGGACATAGAGTTTTGCCATTAGTCAGCAAACAGTTCTTGAAATGAAGGGAGAAGAAACCAGTGGTCTGCGCACTGAGATTAGTCATGTCATATCATGTAGCTTAGAGTCTAATTAGAGTCTGCTTCTGAGCTCACTCTGGAAATAAGGTGTTGGAAAACCATGAAACAAATTCATTCTTCTTCTGTTAACAAGTCAGTAGATTTGTTTTAGGATGCTACAATACAGTCTGTTTGCAGGTCAGGAAAACTACCACAGATGTTATGTCAGAGCCATGACCATGGCAGAGCTTCACTGGTATGTGAAACTGGTGTTCAAAGGACTAGCCCTCTGCAAAAGTTCACATTATAGCATCCTTCTGTTGACTGATTTTTGTCTGTATGAGGTCAGTGAGGTCAACTTGTGCGGACCATGATCGCATCATTGCTGTTCACCAGTCTCCATCTTATGACCTTGGCCCTGCTGGTAGCCTGTCTCAGCACAGGAGCTCAGCCGGAGAGGGATGGAAACTCTGCTTGCCCCGGATCCCCCTGTTAGACTCTGGCCTGTCCCAAAATACAGGAGCTGCGACTTTGCCCAAGCAGTCTCTACATCCCGATTCATTATTAGCTCATGCAGAGCTAATTGTAGGTGATTTCTACTGAAAAGATTTTAGTAAATAACCAAGAGGACTGGAATGTGAACTCCTCTACAAAGTTCATGCTGGAAAAGAATGACGTTGCTTTCTCTGTACTCACTTGGCATCGTAGCTGCGTTGGAGCTTTCTTCTGACTCCAGTGGCTTTAAATCACAGTGAACTGTATTTCCAGCAACATAATGCTGATCTGTCACAGGGATGATTACTTTTTTAAAGTCTGGGGAGACAGAAGGAAGCAGCATCGTGATTTTTATATAAGAATACTGTTACATAGCACGAAATAGAAATTGTGCGAGAAAAGGACTCTGCACTCAGCAAGCCTGGAGGGACAGCACGCACTCCGTGGCTATGGATATCAGTGTGATGCTAGTCTGAAGCTGGAGCTGACCTTGTTGTTCTACTGCATTTTGTTGTCTCCAGCAACGTTTAGATCTCAGCTGTGTTACTGAGAACCTACTGGAGGCAATCTCAACGTCTGCACACATCAGTATACAGCTTTGCACCTAGAAACTTTCAAACGTTAATTTCCTTGCACACTTCAAAGCAGAGCATGGTGAGCCAGCTGGGAAAAGGAATAGATCTATAAAAACCCTTATGTGTTTTGTCAGGGGTTTTGCCCCTGTTCTACTATGTTACAAAACATCATTTTCTGAATGTGCATTTGGTTGCTAGAGATTTGGCTGTGCAGAAGGGATATAGAGCATCTGATATGATGTGCCTTGATGGGATCTTCTGGTTATCTGAGTGCTATAAAAACGAGTGCTTGTGGAGACTATGTTGAATTGGGAGTCATCAAAACCTGGCTGTAAACATATGCCTGTGTGATACACCTAACAATAACATTTTCCCTGTTATTTACTAGTGTAGTGCATTTGACCAATGAGCATATATGTATTTTCTTGAAGCCAACATTTGAGCGTGACTTACAGAGGGGAAAATCTAATTTTCTGAAGTCTGTGACTTGCAAAGCGGAGGTGAAAATATCCCTCACCAGAAGAGAAATCCCTGCCCCATGTTTCAGGTTGGTGTGATGTATTTCTATCAGTTAGGGCTTTAAGCCTATCAAATTTTGACTCACAGAAAGAAATCGCATCCAGGTCAGTGTTACAGATATTTGAGGCTGTGTTTTAAAGTAACAGCAGCTTGATGTGCTACTGTATATTGGAATCACTACTGTATGCTGTTTCCATATTAAGAAAAGAGGTAATGGATTGGAGGGCAGACCCACAGAGAAAGGAGACTGGAGAGGATGCCTTCTAATGGCTTTCAAAAGCAAACACCACATGGACACAGAATTTGGACCCAAAGCCAATTTTGTACTCAGTTCTTAGCCCCTCTACTCCAAGCTCAGTAGCTCAAAGATTTAGCAGCAATTGGCAGCATTTCTGACTGCTTTTCCTTTCTGATGTTAGCAGGTGAGCACAGTGGTAGCACAGCTGCTTGCATGTTTTGACCTAAAAGAAACCGCAGCGCTACAGGTCGGTGGTGGCTAGTCTGCGTGAGGGGCAGCGCCTCCCAGCTCAGCCAAGCCCCCAGCTCCTTGCTGAGGCTGAATTCAGCAGGAGCCAGGAGCTCAACTGGAGCTGTAAGCCTACACAAAGGCAAAGTGCCATTACAGACTCCAGAGAAGCTGTGAGACCTTGTAGCTCTCAAGGTGAGCTTTGGCCTCTTCTAGATGCAACAGCTCATTTGCTCCCTATTTTCCACTCTTTGCAATTCAAACAGAATCAAGAGCAACGGGATTTCACCCAAACACACAAACGGTCAGTTTTATGCTGTGTTACTCCCTCTGTGTTCCTGAAAATCCTCCCATTGATGCAAAGAAGCAGTAAGACCATGCCTTGGTCTTTGCATAACCCTTTTGAGCTCTGGCACAATTTCCCTCATTATTTTGCCACGCGTCTGCTTCCAAGGTGTATGTTTTTGCATTCCTCCTTAACTGTACCTGTGCATACAGGTGCTTTCTCTCCAACTGCAAGCATTGCTTTCATGTTTCCACTTCCCCAGCACCACTTGCACCCCTCACTGGGTTCCGATATCAGGCTAGAAATGCCAGATTATGCTTCCACGATTTTAAAAGACTTGATGCTGCCATGTTTGTACTTCTTGGGAGCAACATCTTTCACAAAAGCATTACAAAGCCACCCATCCAAACAAGTTCATCTACATACGCTGAGAAACCTCACTAAGTGCAAACAATACAGGATAACATTTTAAAGCATAAGCCATAATTCACATCCCTGACTAGAGCACCTAGGTTTTCTCTCTTTATTTCTGCAAAATCTTTCATCTCACAGGAGAGATCTTTATGCGCACGGCTCTGTATCCTGAGTTAGAAGCCTTAATGAAGTCCTAAGAGCAGTGCAGGCAGGAAAGGTATTGATTGAATCCTTGGGACACAGACGTTTAACCTGCAGAATCACTAAGTATTTCTTATAGGCAATCAAGCTCATTACATAAATAAAATTGTTTCATATTTTGAGCACAATAAATTTTCCATGTTCTTTGCCTCTGAAGAGCAGATAGAAAGGCAAACTTGAAGCTGGCCCCCAGGTTCCCACCACCGTGTATTGTGGCTGTTACTCACCTGCCTATTTCTCTCCCGTGTCTCTGTGCGGAGGAAACCTGTTCTGTAAAAGTAAGAATAAATTCTGCTGAGTGAATCAACTAAGAAGAAACTCCATCACTTCTGAAGGGAGAAGGACCACCTCATTACACTCATCATGTCTTTACTCTTCTGCCGACTTGGAAGATAAGAATGTGGAGACAAATCATGAAACTACTAAAGAGGAAAGTAGTAGGGATTGCACAGCAGAAATCAGTTTAGTTTCTACATCAGTGTCTGCATCATTTGCTGTTATGGGTATTAGCTACCTTCAGGGCACGGTCAGCGACTGTCACGCATCTTATACAAACAAAAATAACTGTGCATAGTAAAAGCACAACGATCACTGTGTCCTATCTCTGTGACAGTTAAAGCACAATGATCGCTGTGCACTACCAACTACAAGTGCAGTGCTGTACTGCTAAACGTAAAGGTAAAGCAGCAGCGGATAAACTCTTGCATTCCCGTTAGAAGCCAGTCTGTTTGCATTGGTATCATCATCATGCCTTGATGTCCAATTGAACCAAAAAACCCTCCAAATTCAATCTGTAGAAGCCCTGTTAAGCTCCTGGACCTGATTCTCCTCCTGTTCCCAGCACAGACACTAGGGTATGATGAAAAATAAAGCGAGTGCCAAAAAAACATTTACTCTTAGAAGTAAAGAAAGCATTTAACCTCATTTTCAATATGTTTGTTTTATTCGCCCACTGCTGACAGCACACCTCACAAGCTCAAGAGCTGCATCCAACCACTCCCGCGCTGTCTCCAGCACTCTTGCCATAGCCGGAAAGCAGCCGCATGTGTGCAGCTGTCTTTGAACTAGCACAGCTCACCGCGGCGTGATAGAACAGTCCTTGCATGGCTGCCTTGGAGGAAAGCCTGGCAAATTGTTGCTGTGCTTGTTATAAACAGTCGGCACAGCCGTAAGGACTGGGGCTGCTTAGCTGCTCGGAGGGTGAGGAAGTCTGGGACAGCACGAAGGCAAAAAGACAGTGAAGGAAAATGACAGCCAATGCTAACGACCTTCATTCTTGGGGAGCAGCAAGCACCACATTAGTGTGAGCTTGCAAAATGTTTGGAGAATAGCAAAATGGAGACTCTGATTTAATAACCAGTTCGGTGCTTTGAATCACAGGTAGCTTTAAAGTGTTTCCTAAACAACACCTTAAAATTTTAATGCTATTCGGTTCTTGTTTTTACGCAAATAGACAATGCTTCTGCTCTAGAAAGTTTTTAATTTACTTTCCTTGTTTTTTGCTGATACTAATGCACTTGAAAACAAAATTGGCTTTTTTTTTTTTTTTGGTTAGAAATGCGACATTTGTGTAACCGCCTTTTTCCTTCCCTGCCTGTGCGTGGTGCTGGTTACTATGGTAATAACCGTGATTCAAGATGTAAAGCCTGAAAGTGGTTTCTATAACAACAGGCTAGGCTGTTCGGGACACACAACTGAAGTAAAAGATTCAGGATTAACCCTTTGTGACCACAATATTTGTAGACACAACGACAAGTGCTTGCTCATTTGGCAAAAGTCTGTTCCTACCTTCCCAAGGTACGCTTTTTCACTGAGCAGACGGAGGAAAAGTGCCAGCTGTGGAAAAAAAAAAAAAATTATCTGTTCGCAGAGAATCTTGATGGAAAAGCTATTTTGAGGGCTGAGATAGCCCCTTACCTGGCTCTGTTTTACCCAGAATGGCATGGTTCATGGTTTCGTGTCCTTTGTTCACCATCTGCCAAACGCTGATCCACAAGCAGCATCTCTGCCTTTCAGTCCACAGTGAAGGTACCTGATCCCGTCTCTGCCACTTCAGTTATGCAGCTGTGCTCCTGTCTTCCCTAGT
Organism: Pterocles orientalis; assembly: GCA_011057875.1. Classification (NCBI taxonomy): domain Eukaryota; kingdom Metazoa; phylum Chordata; class Aves; order Pterocliformes; family Pteroclidae; genus Pterocles; species Pterocles orientalis. The sequence goes on along the minus strand of WKFP01013332.1, from coordinate 276,467 downwards.
TCCTCAAGATACATCAGGATCGAATACATCTGCACACCCACAACTTTCTAAGGCTGTCTTTGCAAGGAAGTTATTGTCATAGTGATGAGCTGTATTTTCTGTGTCATGGTACGCTGCAGATACACTGAGATATGCCTGCTTACACCGCAGCCAAGCACTCTCCAATGCAGCACTGAGTGCCTTTGGCAATATTTTAGTATTTTCAGTTAAATGCTAATTATTTCACGATCTCAGTAAAGTAACAGAGCTTGATATTTTAGTGACACAGACTCACACACTTGTTTTAAAACCCCAGATGCAAGTTTTAAACAAGAAATGAAGACAGGCATTAAAAGTTCTTGTCTCTAACTCCAGACACTGAGCTATTGAAACCTTTGCTACCGTCAGGTTATCCCATGGCTCCTTTAGTCAGCTTATTTTGTCATCAGGTAAGCCTCCAGTTGTGAACAAATACGCTATGCTGTTGTTGAGCCAGCAGAAAACAGATTGAAGTGACATCACTAGGAGAAGTAACAGTTTCTTCATTTATCCCAATGAAATATTATCTTTCTAGTGACTGACCACAGCCAAGATGTCAACTGTATAAGCTATTTTAGCAAATTAAAAACAACAAAAGCTCCCACCCAACACATCTTCTGGGTTGTTTTTTTGTTAAAAAAACACTCTTTTTTTTTTTTTTTCTGTTGTAATCTGATCGTTTTTTCCTTAGGAGTGTTTTTAAAGTTTCATTTCTCAACTCATAGACCAGCAATTGTTTTTTTTGCTGTCCATTTCTTTCCAAGATGTACGAGCTAATAAAAAGTCAGATTTTGCTTTGTCTGCATTAGCTGGTGTAGCTTCCTAGTTTGAATTCAACCTTGTGAAGTAAGAACTCTTTGTTAAGAAAAAAAAAATAAGAAAAAACAGAAAGAGGTCTTCCTCAAAACACAGTAATTCATCAATGTTGATGACTATATGGGTACCAAGAAGTTCCCTATCTTCTCATCGATTTTTTTTTTCCCTAGAAAATAGACTGGCGCTGTTAAGAAGGTCAGAAAATCTCGGCAGCCTATGTAAAAGAGCCCGAAGCTGTTAGTGTTGAGAGCTTCTGTGAAACTTAGAGTTCTCCTTCAGGGGGAGAAGGCGCATTTGAAGAGTAGCATTGTGAATCACAAGCAGCCTCCAGGCGTGATGAGCTGATTAGCAAAGTGCAGGCTTAGCCACAGTCAAGTGAACTCCAGTTCATAACAATGCGATTAGCAGTGATTTAAATTTGATTTTAAATTCTGCTGCTGATTAGGATATCTCACCAATTTGTACAGTGAGTCATGTCTGGAAAGAACAAGACCTTGCTGAAAGACATTTCCAACACAAGCAATGCAACGCTGAGATTGCTGATCAGATTCTCAGAACTGGGGATCATCAATTCACTTTGCTTTTGATTTTGGCAACTTAAGATAATGGAATATTTTGAAAAGCACACATGAACTCTCTAGGTCTCCAATTCAAACAGGAGCTAGGAAAAAAAAACCCTCCAAATTATCAGGAAAGATAGATGGATAAGCTCTTCAAAATTACCTGCTTTACTCAGGAACACTAGTTTCCTTGTCAGAAATCAGACGATCTGTGCCAAATTGCTCTGGTGCTTCCAAAACTCCTGCCCTGTTCACATTTACTTTCCCACTAATTTAATTTTCCCCTCCTACGCTCATTGTCATGGACCTCCAACATGCTAAAGAAAGCTGGTTTGTATAACTACTGTGGTTTCCAATCACTTAGAAGTCTTTGCCAGATGAAAATAATGCATTTTTAGTGCTGATTAGCTCAGTTATTTATACACTAACAACATCAGTTTAATGAATTTCAGTAAGCTTATCCAACAGGAAAAAAATTACTATATTTTCCTCAGCATTTCTTATATTTAATAGTTTGTGCTAACTCTTGCAAAAAGATGCATATATTGGCATGTTTCTGGTAGTTCTGACGATGTGCCAGTAGATGGCAAGCTTTACTGCAAAGAATTTTGCTGCCAAACGTCCATCAACCGGCTCTAACCATGGGCTAAAATGCTTGGCACCAGTTCCTCTTGTAATGACATTAATACACCAACGTTTATAAAGAGACTGACAATTACCTCGAGTGTCAGTCAGTGCAAATACAAAGTGATCAGCGGTTTGTTTCCGTTTTTCTAATGCTACATACAAGTTTTAAGACTTTCTGTCAGAACAAGTCACTGCTGAAGTGATCTTAATTGCTTACAAATGAAAACGACTCTTCTGCATATCTGACCTAGAACATGGAGCCTTTTTAAGTTATCCTTCTGCAACCATACCAAAAATCAAGCCCCTCTAAACACAAGAATTTCCCCCCTCTTTCTGCAAGTAAAGAATAGTCTTCGGGCATGAGGTCAAGCTGAGTCAGCCTTTACATCAGACACCACCATCCTCTGCCTCCATCACATTGCAGAGCATGGTGGAGCTCAGCTTCCACATGCTATGGTCTTCCTCTCTCATTTCCACATAGCTCTCAATAGGTTCCCAAACCCATCATCCTTCCACATCACTCCAGAGCTGCAGGGAAACTGAGTTTCCATGGGGCTAGAAAGGAGGTACTGTAAATAACTTGTCTCAAGTAGGTGGAAAATGGTGCTCTACCTAACAGGCTAGGATCCAAGGATTTTCTGAAGCACTCATGTTATTTAGGAACATGTCTTTTCTCACCCCCCCCCCCCAACCAAAAAAAAAAAAAAAAAA
>WKFP01013332.1:251826-273715 GCA_011057875.1 Pterocles orientalis | reverse complement strand
AAAAAGAAGGAAAAAAGAAGGAAAAAAGAAGGAAAAAAGAAGGAAAAAAGGAAAAAAGAAAAAAGAAGGAAGAAAAAAAGAAGGAAAAAGAAGGAAAAAGAAGGAAAAAGAAGGAAAAAGAAGGAAAAAGAAGGAAGAAGGAAGAAGAAGGAAGAAGAAGGAAGAAGACAAAAAAGAAAAACATAAAAAAGAAAAAGAAATAATGGGAATGTCCTAGCAAACTGCATACCATTTGATAACCACAGCATGACAATTGCATGCTCTTTGATGACCACCTGAGGTGCAGTTTTGTTCATGGGACAAAATTACTGTATAGCACCCCTAACAAAAATTCTTAGTCCTAGCCTTTAAGTAACAAGTACGCTAAAACTCAACAGTGATTATATCTCTGTTAAGACCTTCAGAACTCTTGTGTTCCTCGAGTACTACACAAATAATAAAAACATGGCACAGCGCATTAGAATGAGGATAAAACTCCAAAAACTTTATTGCTTCACTGTAAACTTGCAGTACAAATCAGACAAAAGCATCCTCTAGGGAGTATTGGGTTTATTGAGTTGTCTGTTGGCAATTTCTGCATAAGAAATTTGTTTCATAAAAGCCAGAGGAGTTGAAATTAAGATACTAGTTTTAAAAGATCCAGGAAAGGTTTTCTGTTTCATGTTTTTCCCATTGTCGTGTCACCTTGGAGACAAATTGGTTGCCTTCACTACAGGTTGTGCTTTTAGGGCTTTCTTCTCTCTTCTCTCATTTTCCATCTACTTACTGCCTCAGAGAGCTATGGAGCTTTTTAACCAGTGCTCAAAGCTAGTACGTTCCTAGCAAAACTGCAAATAGGCAAATAGGCAAATGCTTCGGTTTCTCTCCCACACAGTCATTACAACAGATTGAGTTGTTGCACGCAATTTATCTCTGGGAAAGCGGTAATGATAACTAAATTGCTTCTCCTGTCGCAGTGGTCAGATAAGGTTTTGACTTCTTCATAGTTCATTTCTTCGAGTTTGCAACGTTTCTTCAAACATGCACTGTTAATGAATTGGAAGTAGGTAGAAAGACTGGAAGGCAAGCCCTTCAAAGTTGTGCGATCCCAAGAAAACTGTGGGACGCAAAAGTTCCCAAGGAACACAGTTTTGCTCATGTTAACTGTAATTAATAGTTTGTAGCAAGCTCTTTATTGTCCAGGCTAAAGAAAAGAAACTAAATACCTGGGTAATATAAAAAATTATGTAAATTAGGACATCAGGACATACCCAAGGGTGTGTTGAGGAGGAGAAACGACCATGTTACTGCTGCCTGTGGAGCAAGTCAATACACCATGGCCAATGTCTTGAACTTTGCATTCAGTGAGAGCTGCAAGCTGGTGAAAGTACCACTGTCACCACATTAGGATGAAATATCTGCTCCCAGTGCAAATCTGAACGTGAACAGGTTTGTGAACGGTCATTTTAAAGGTAGGCTAAAACAGAAGCACTATTTTTGTCCTATTCTCCTTCAAAGAACAGGAGGTAAAGCTCTAGTTCTGATAATCAGCATTTAGTTTGCTTTCTTAGTCAGGTCTATCACAGCCTGCATTAAATGAAGATAATCTTCACCAGGAAAAGACCATACCTTTCCTAGATATTTCTTCTCTGGTGTATATGAGCATGACAACAGCTAAAAAAGGTTCAAACAAAACCAGTTCTCACATTTTACTTATACCTGCAACACCTCAAAAGAAACAATCAAGAAACTATTTCCACGTAACCCTTAAAACCATTGTTAGTTTCTTTTAAATCACGATGTCACTGTTACTATCAATGTTACTACACAAATCTCTGTTGCGCTTGTTTAAACAAGTATTAACTGGGTATTTGACTTGGCACATGTACCTATTTAAGGGCATCAAGTTCATTCAGATTGGTGTTTTAAATGCTCCTGAGGCTGGTGGTCAATGGGTTTGAATTTCTCCCAGAAGCTCAGCTCATGCACAATGCTCTGTTTGTACAAACATACCCTGCTCTACCATTCATGTTCAACTATGTGCTGTAGAAGACACATACCCTTTGTATTTTCCAAACACAACTCCAGAATAAAAGTATAAACTGAAAGAATAAATTAGGACAATTACAGGACTCTCATGCAGATCGTTTAATACAACTTTTATTCTCCAGCCTACTAGTCCTTCCCTTCTGAATCACTACCTTCTCTCTAAAAGGAACCTTCACCTTTATTTCATAGATTCTTGGCCAAGATATGACTGCTTTTTTCCCCTCCAATGACACAAATAATTTTTTTCTCTAGCAATATGCAAAATATTTGTTTACAGCTTTACCCTCCAATTTTGAGGAATGTCACATCTTAATCACATTAGAAGTCCGATGGCACACAGATGTTCACTATGCAGTAGAGGATATCTTATAACATAGTGAAAATCAGTCGCAAAAGAACAAATTGTACTGGATAGAAGTCTTCTTATTGTATTCCAGATCCTCACTGTCTGTGAGGTTTGATCTGCCGTTGTTTCATTTTACTAGCACAGTATTTGGAGGCAACTCCAGGATTTCTTCTGCTAGCCTCTCCTCATCATTCCAAAGCTTGACCTTTAGACCAAGCTAGAGGTCGAGAGCAAACACACAGTTTACAATCATCCCTTTGGGTCTTTACCATCTCCACAGCCCTGAGTCAGTTTATCTGTGAGTAACAAAATTAGTAACAAAATTTAGCTTTGCTGAAAGCTAATACAAAAAATTTCCACCACAAAAGAATACAAAGTGGTATTGAACTGAAAAATGCGGTTCAACTCCTTTTTCTGGTAAAAAAAAAAAAAAAATTGTCTTAAATATACCTAAACACATTTCATATTGCTGGATATCCGTTGACAACCACCAATGTTGTTGGAACTGTGCTTTTAATATAGTGTTACGCAATCCTGACACTCCAGGCCGTGGTTGGTGGAAGAGGCAAGAACAGGAAATTACAACCTACTCATATTTTCATAATTGTTTTAATTTTACATTTATTAGTCTACTGATACATGTTGCACAGTAACCGGACCTGGTTTTTTATCAACAAGCCAGTAACGGGAGGTGTTGGTTTTGAAACACAGTTCTGTTAAGAGTTTCACTTCTTTCACTCCTGTTTCCTCCCAGGGCTGTGGAAGACCTCAGGATTTTCTGTGTTTCCTTTCCAGAGTCACTTTGCACGAGGAATGCTTCCAGGTGCCTCTCAAACTCTTGCCAAAAGAACTCTACGTGCATTGCTGGTCACAAAGACAATACTTGTCGATGTGCAGATGTAGCAGCGGACAGCGTGGAGGAACTCTGCAATCAAACTTCTGATCCTTGCTCCTCAAACACTTGTCTTCAAAATGCTACCTGCTTAAGCTCTGCTGGAAACTTCAGCTTTACCTGTGAGTGCCCTGCTGGGTATGACGGACCCACCTGTGAAATAGCCGTCAGCATGTGTGACACAAACCCTTGCGAGCACGGAGGCACGTGCCAAAACAGCCTGGCTGGGCCCACCTGCCTTTGCAGCGCAGGATACGCGGGCACGCTCTGTGAAACGGATTTGGACGAGTGCATTTCCCAGCCCTGCCACAACGGAGCGGTGTGCAGGGATGGGGTTGGTGAATACTCCTGCTACTGCGTCCCAGGCTACCAGGGCAAGCACTGTGACCTGGAAGTGAATGAATGCGTGTCAGATCCATGCCTGAACGGGGCAACGTGTCTCAACCAGATAGGACAGTATGACTGCGTCTGTCCACTCGGGTACACGGGTGAGTACCATTAAAACAACTTTTTGTTTGCGTCATGGAGAACCATCATAATTCACGTCCCAAGTTCAGCTCCCCTACCCCAACACTTTAGTCCGAGCTGTATTAGCACCTTGCCTTCAGCTTCGGCACCAGCAGCTGTCGGTGCATTATGGGTTACCTTGTCACTGTGAATTACTGATATCAGACAGAGAAGGGTTAAAGAAATCTCACTACAGAGCAGTTTTGTGAACATCAAGCTATGTCAAAGGCCTAGGTTAACCTTCCTTTTAAAAGACACTTTCTCAAAACGCTTGTCCTCAGAGTGCTATACATCGTTTTCAGTCCTCAGACACAACCTATGTTTGACAGGGTTAAAAATTAGATCTCATTAGACTTGCTTGATTTGCTAATCATTAAAAACTGTACTCTTAAACCTAAACATTTCACATTAACTTACTCTCCTCTGCCCTTCCCAGAAATAGAGGACTCATTTGCAACTAGAACATTATGTAAATTAAATAAAAAGAAAAATATTATCAGGTTGCCAGACTCCCTGTTTTTTTTTTAATAATCCCATTTTATGTGGCTCCATTTTTTAAGGTACAGGTGTGAATTTTCTTGCCTACTTTCTTTACTGGAGAGCACATAATCCTTGTGGGAGATAGCCCCTTTCAAGTTTCGAAGCTGTATTGAGGGGTAGGACTGCGATAGGCAGCACACTGAATCATTACAGTGAGAAAAGGGGAGGTATTTCAGTGATAGATTGCCAGTCAGGTAAGGAATGAAAAAGAAAGCGTCCTACAGTGAATGGGGAAAAAAGCCAGCTATTGCTTCAAGTGATTCAAATGAATAAGAAATAAGAGATGTGGTTTACAGCTCCATCCCCAAATCCCCATGCAGGAGGGGAAGTCAGAAGTAACAAGCAGCTTTCCCTTGTCTGACACAGCACTTGTTGGAAGCCAGCCCTCAGTTAATATCCCTTATGAGCAGGGAGAATGTTATTTGAAGGAAGCTTGTTACCTTCCCGCTACCCTGCTGCTGCCAGCGGGTGTCTAAGCCCAGGACAGCCAAGGAGAAAACTACACAACCGGGGGAAAGCCGAAGAGCAGAAGGAAGGAAAAACCTATTAGCAACCAGCATGGTTACTCTGCAATGATCAGACCCAGCTCAGACCTCCTGTTGCACTCAGGAAGCTGTATTTGTTTAACTGGCACTTTTAGCGGGGTCCAGACCTGGGTCTGTAGCGCAGGAGCTCGGTTTGAAAAAGGCAGAATATACACCTTAGAGACAAAGAGAAAGAAAAACATAATAAAATAGTAAAGCCCAAACAAAAAAGAAATGAAGATTGAGATCAACACAAACTGCTGGAGGAAACTCACTCTGCTGGAGTCGCTCCACTTACATCACGAAATTCTGCTGTTTCCCAGGCTGGTGCTCTCTGCTCTCACCAAAACCAGGCGATGTCACCGGCTGCTCCACACTCCACACCAGCAGAGTTGAGAAATGAGGAGAGAGCCAAGGACAGAGAAGACGGCTGAAATACAAAGCAGAAGAGGCTCTAAGTGTTTTGGCATGCTGCTTCTGGTAGCAAAGAGACTAATCACAATAATTCTATAAAGGACTAGCAGGCTGTTCCTTGAGCAGTAAAACACCGGCTTTTAAAGACTACTTAACAAAATGATTTGTCAGAAGCGTTCTTTTTTTGTTGTTTTCTGCACCTTGCTGCGAGTTGTGCTAAATGCACAAGCCAGAGGGATTACTGGATGAAAGCCCCGAGGTGTCCCCACTGGTAATAAAACCCCTCATTTACTCTGTCAGGGGATCTTGCCAACCATTATTATCCCGACCTGACACCATGAATTACTGCGGGAAGTCATCGAGCCCCATCTCATTTCCCTAAGATGTTAAAAAGGTTAGCTCTCTTCATACCTAGGTAGAGAATGTACAGTAAATCTACGCTAGTAATAGTAACCAAATGCTTGAGTTCCTGGCTGCGGTTGCTACTTGTTTCGTGGACTATGACTGCTATTTTGTATGATTGGTGTGCTGCAGCACTTCTTAAAATAGCTGCGAAATGTCACACATAATTCTTACACAAATTGAAGAGGTTAGAAAGCACCAAGAGCCAAAGACTGGAAAATTTAGCATGAAATCCGCAGTTTCTAGGATAATGCTCAGCATGTGTGAAATTATTTACAAGGCATGTGTCACACAGCTGTTAAATAATGAAGCTCAATTGGTTTGTTGAAGCTTTGCTGGCTACCTTAATCAAATGTGGTTTTTCCTCCATTGCACTAATTGCCCTTGCTTTTAATTCACCCCAACAGAGCACAGTGTAAGATCCTGTTATTACCCACAGCTAGATATGTTAATTACCTCGCTGGACGCAGTTGAAGCCAGTCATCTATTGCCAGCAAACATTTCAGAGTGAACTATCAGGGGTGCCTGATAGTTCCAAAAAGCAGTCAGCCCAAGACAAGAGCTGGAGAAAGTGCTTCCATGACAGATGCGATAGGTAAAATCTTACTACGATGTAAACATAGCTGGGATGAACTCTGGACAATATGAAGAAATTATTTCTGAAAGATCTTTAAGTTCTCATTTGGTATTCTTAACCATGTGTGTTCGGCATGCAAACACTTAGAGTAGGTGTGTCACAGGTGTTAGGCACTTAAAGGCAAGCGGAAGCATGGCAGCCTCTGCTGCGCTTCCCAAAAAGCTCATGGCAGTATCATTGTGGATATCAATAGCAAATGGCATTGTCCATCCAGTAGCAATCACCAACAAAGTGGAAAGTTTCTTTCCTTCCCCAGCTTTCAAGTTTCAAACCAGCGGTCTGTGCCTCACCCCCCAGCCAGCCCAAGCAGAGGATCCAGCCCAGGCTACAGCTTGCAGCTGGGACTCCCCACCGCAACACAGTGTTGTGAGGGGATCCCAGCAGTACTGGCCACGTTTCAAAGGGTTTGCAGAATAAAGTTTAGCAGAGGGCACATACGTACAAGGAGCGCTTGCTGAAGTTCCTGACTTCCCGTCTCCAAAACCCTTGACTGGATGTAGCCCCACTGCTCTCCCCCCGTTGCATCTGGTTAGTGCAGTGTTGCAAGACCAGTAACGTCTTCCATCTGTGCATGCACACAGGTAGCTGGTGGTTTGTGTGCAAAAAGGACCAGCCTTGCTCCAAGAAACTAAACTCTTCACTCTAGTTTTTGATGAACTCTCTTCTTGCCCTTTCAAAGCTGGTCCCTGGAAAATAGCTTTCCGACACTCTCCAGATGACGGCATGTAAGATTACTGTATACAGATTGAGGAATTTTGGGACAATCTTCTGTACCTGCTGTGCTAGAACACAGCACTACAGCCCAGAAGAGCGGAAGAGGTGACCTGGATACCAATTTCTAGCTGAACTAAGAACATGCAGGTCCACCTGGAACTACACTGAGCCTGCAGACCTCGAGCATCTTCAACCAGAAGGTGACTTTGCAATTTATCTGTAGGCAGGCAAGCCTGAAAATGTTGGCTGTATCTCTTTCATCCTTGCCTGCATTTACTTTTTATCGACTGGGACTGTACAAAGAAGTGCACAGTAGGACTCCTTTAAAAAGCAAGCAGTATAAGGAATAATCTTAGTTCTTCAAAGAAACCACAAAAGTTATAAATATCACTTACATTTACCTGGCCAGTCTTTCAATTCAAACCACTTGTGTGTTTCTTGATCTGCTGAAACACTCTGCCTGCTCTAGGACAGGACACCTTTGCTCTTGATGCTGTAGCCCCGTGCAATAACTGTCAGGGCTTGGTGATTCCCCCCCCCCCCCCCCCCCCTACTTTCTGGCATGTGATGTTTGGCATACAGAATATTTACAACAATCTTAGACTGAGATGCAAATGCAGATCTAATCTTTTAATCTCTCTTCTTCACCTATGAGCAAGCCTTACAGGAGATTCAGCAGAGGCTAGGAAGGAGTTCCTCCCGTTTGCACGGCGTCGGCTGGGTGCATTATACAGAGAGAAGCTTTCTACTGAGGCAACATTGCCGAAGGCGGGTTACTGGGCTTGATAGATTAAAGACATGAACCAAAACAACACCACTATGTTCTCATGTTAATCGTCAGGCTGTTCTCAGGCCTGTAGTTTTAAATTTGGCTGAACTGAGGATCAGTTGAACAGGGCTTGTTTTGTCACATGATTTTTAGTGTTGGCGGTAAGCTGTTAACAAGCTCTGGCAGATTTACGGTCACTAGACAAACTTCTGCAAACACATTGTTTACAATTACAGCGAATTCGCAGGGCACTGACCAGAGAGGGATTGCTCGCTGTATCTGGATGTAATGCACGTTACCATAACGCCATAAGGGAGTGTTCCTGGGTGAGGGTCTCGCAGCAGGCTCCTGCTGAAAGGGGTGGCTAGCTGTCAGTGAACCTGAAACTGGAGGCACAGGACCAGCGACTTCACCCATCCAGCGGTCTATATGTTGTCTCTAAAATTACAGCAATAAGGTTTCATAACTACTAGAAAGGTGAACTTGCACTTTTATGTTTAAGTATAATGACAAATAGCTATGAGCTAACATCCTCATGTTTGATATTGGCTTGCTATTTTAGGATATTTCCAGGTATTTATCTAGAATATGAATTTTAAATTTGTTTTAAAGATTCTACCTTTCAAAAGTGTCAAAACAAATTGGTGATCAGCAATAAATTAGCAATGGTGCTAATCTTAGGGTTTTGAGAAAAATATTCTTAAAATGTACAAAATCCGAAGCAAGGCAGAGCTGGCAAAATTGCCATAAAGAAAAAATTAGAATTGAGATCCTAAAGAAATTGCTGAGACAACACCCATCATCAAAACGTGTCTGTTCCTATCTTTTGAAAGCCTGCTCCATCATCTTATAATGAAAAACTCAACTTTCCTAAAAAATGGAACCCATTCGCAGGGCTGCAAATTCTCTTAGAAGTAGTAAATCCCACTGGAAACTATTTACAATACCACTGCTAATTTGGCAAGCCAAGTAAAAGACAGGGAAGTCCACTTAAAAGCAGCTTCTTAATTGAAATTTGCCATTTTGCATCTGTTTTGCGGCTGATCCTGTTAAAACAAATTGACTTGGCAGGTGAAAACTATTTAAAAAAAATCACTATTACTCAAAATACTAAATAACTGCATAAGTGTACAAAACCCCGAAATAATCAAAGCAAGAGCTGCAAGGCATTAGTTATGAAATTCTCTTAGTATCTCCTGGACTGTGCTAGAGATTAGAAGGAGTGTATATTTAACCTGCTAACTATCATAAATAGCCATAGACTAATATTAGCACTGGTTTAATTGTGTCACTTATCTCTGAAGAGCAGCTCCAAGATTCTGACCTGTTGCAAACACGGCATCATAGACCAATTTATTTACACATTGCTGAGACTTAAAAAAACATTAAGCGATAAGCCACAGCTAAACAGACAGCTCTCCAATGAATTCAATTAACTGTGCAGCTTTAAATGGACTCTTCAGAGGTTATTAAATTAGTTGTCACTTCTTTTTTATATAAATATGATAGTGGCATGTTTAAATAATCTGAATATGAGTTCATTCTGTTTCCGTGTTCAAGCTAACATCAAGAGTTGTTATTCTACCCATTCTCGTGAATAGCAGCTGGTTTGTTCTTTTGTAAATTCTCCCAAGCCTTGAAAAAAATTACTCTTGCCACAAACATTGAGGAGGACATACCTTTTAAAAATAAGCAATTACTTAAAAAAATAAAAAAAGATTAGGTGAATAGTGTACTTCTAAGTTTGGGGTTGGCTTGTTTTCTTTGCTTTGGAAGGTACAAACTGTGAGCTGGAAATAGATGAGTGCTCGTCACAGCCGTGCATGAATGGCGCAACCTGCCAGGATTCCCTGGGGAGCTTCACCTGCTCCTGTGCACCAGGCTTCCTCGGAGACCTCTGCGAGACCAACATCGACGAGTGCGCCAGCCGGCCGTGCCTCAATGGGGGACAGTGCGCCGATGATGCCAATGGGTATGTATTCTACAGCTGGGTAATGCCCATGGGAGGTGCTGTTAGTTCCTCTGCTTGCAGACGTGAATGCTACGAGAGCCTGCCCTGATTTAATTTTAAATTACGGATTTCACTCCTTGATCCTCCGCTGTTTTCACTTCAAATTTGAAAAGAATTAAAGAGTGCAAGTCTGGTGTCAGAGCCAGTAGGACAACAAAACCTTTCTGGCAAAGACGATCTAGTGGCACATCCTTCACATTTGTACTTTCACTTTAAATATTTACAACGCATTGTTTGGCCCCGAGGACTGTCATTTACAGATGAATTCTGTTCCTAACGCTCATCAAACTTTAGCTTCCAAGAGAGATGTGAATGTATAAAAATCGAATTTGCCAACAGCAGCTGCCCACACTGACAGAAGCATTAGAAAAGAGAAGCTGAAATAATAGTAACCATAGTAATAGATATCATTAGGAAACATGTCAGAAACTTTACAGGCATACAGAAGAACAGCTCCTTATTCACAACACCCTGCAATCCATGGGCAAAAGAATAAAAATAAATGAAGGTAAGAGAAAAGTGAGCTTCTCCACCTGCTGTTAACAGCCCCACACAGAGGTCCAAGTGCAGCCCAGGCATTCATTCACTAGTACCGGCTTTGCGTGCCCAGCATGAGACTCCTAAACTGAAAATACATACGTATAAGCTCTCAGAGTTTGTAAGTGTATTCATGCAGGTTCTCCTCTCACCAGTTTAAGATCCGTCCTCTATTGTGTATTTTCCAGTTTTTATAAAGCAGATTTGAAGATTTTTTGTGCCCCCAAAATCAGCCCAAAAGTCCTGTTAGCAAAAGGCAGGCTTGCCTTGAATGAGGAGGGGAAGAGACCATGTTCTGGGAGTGAGCCTTTGTACAGCGCGGTGACACGGCACCAACCGCGTGGAGCTCCTTTTCAGCATCACTGAATGACTCTGAAGAGGACAAAGCAATTTGTTATTTTTCCAGTGTAGCTCAAGCATGACAGAAGGGAGAGGGAGGTCACCTTGCACCCGACTAGGTCTCCGCAGACCCACTCGGTAACCTGCAAGCCTTTCGAGAATAACTGCAGGAGGTGAGCAACTGGGGTGCTCAGTCAGGTCAGACTTAATCCTAATAATTTTTCTCCTGGCTTTTAAAGCTGAGGTACATGCAAGACCAATTTTAATGGGCTTGTAATACTGCAGGATATCCGGAGAACGATTGGAGCTCTTACCACATTTGTTACATGGTGAAAAGGGCTGGGCAACAAAGCAATTCAAACCAGAAGGGTATCTAGCAATTTCCTTTGTCTTTTTGTATTTTCTGGGTTAAATGAAGAATTGTAGTCTTTAAACAGTGGTTTTCACTTTCTGACAGTAGAGCTGAGGCTTTTGTGTGTGCCATCAGCTCTCACTAAAATGTGTGAGGCAACAGATGTAGCATTAAAAGCCATAAATACAGACACCAGACCAAATTCTCTCCCAAATTTCAAACTGATGTTTCATGAATGCAACAAAGTAGAACTTATAAAACAAAACCAAAACCAGTTTCACATTAATGAACTTTTTTTAAGGTGGGGCTTCACATTAAGCAGCTGGTTGTGAATGTTCCTCACTGGTCTGTGATTCTGGACCAAAGCATGGACTAAAGGAGAAAAATATCCTTCAGCACAAAGCCAAACAGCACCAAACTGAAGGAACACGGGGGAACCCCGTGAAGAATACAGCAGAAGAAAGAGACTTCTGTTTCGAGAACATACCTCAGAATGAAAATTATTTTCTGATTCACATCTTTCTAATTATTTTTTATATCCCAAATTCAAATGCCACCTGGTCAAACTAAACTCTGATTTTTATTTAAGAATAATCCATAAACTAGTAATAAACTGGCCTGCTGGAAGTTTCTGCTTATGTACCCTTAAATAGTGTAATAAAAAGTTTACACAATTTGGTCTGATAGACTGCAGGTACCAGTTGTTCTCTGATGTTCCTCTATGTTCAACAATTTCACTTTCCATATATTTGCTACAAGACTAAGACTTGGATATTAAGCACAGAAATTATCAAATAAATATACTTATCTCTTGTGCAGCAGGATTTTTCATTATTTCAATTGTACATTAACGAGTGTATCATTTTAATATAAAATACAACAGTATAAGAATAATTTTTTTTGTTGCTGATAATTATTATTATAGAATCATAGAATGGTTTGGGTTGGAAAGGACCTTAAAGATCATCGAGTTCCAACCCCTGTGCCATTGGCAGGGACACCTCTCACTGGCCCAGGTTGTTCGTTAGACAAAGAACATCCAGGCGTGCACATTTAACACAGTTATCTTGCAAAGGCCTGTCTTTTCTTTTGACACGTACAAGTTGACCTTATACCGCTAAGCATAGGAGTTATGTATTTTATAATAATCAGCTCACCTGAAAAAACCACAAACACAAAACCCTAGACGTTACTGATTACCTGCACATTGTTCATTTCTATATACTTGTTTGCTTACACCTAAACCCATAGTAGTAACGTTATCAAAAGGAAGCTTGAATTACTGTTATTACTGAAACTATGCAAGCAATTGACATTGTTGCTCTAACCTAACACTAAAATATTTTCTTCAAAGCGAAAACATCACTTAGTCAAGGAACAGAAAATGCCTTATTTTTTTTTTTTTTGCCAATTCTCTTTCTACTAGTCCAAGAGGGATACTAACACACTTACTGCCTCTCCCCTTTTCACTTTGTGAATAATGTTAAGCCTACAAAAATTGCATTGGAAATGACAGAAGCTTTTTTCTGCCCAAATTAAAGAAAGAAAAAGAAAGAAAAGACCAATAATTCTTGGAAGAAACGATCTTTCAAAACCAATTTGAATTCACAAGCAGGTTTTTTTCCCCCAGACAAAACCACATATTTCAGGAAAAAGGTAATTGTTGGTTCCCAATTTCTGCGGTTTCACTTAGAGCACCAGATGGTGGTCTTGAGCCCGGACTCAGATGTGCAAACTTCTAGCCAAGGCTTCACAAGAAGCCTGCCCAGGGTTGGGAACAAAGCCCAGACCTCCTGACTTCCAGCTAGAGTGAACACTGCATTCTGTGTTGCAGGTACAGCTGCAACTGTACTGGAACGGGATTTACTGGCCTGCACTGTGAGACCCTAACTCCCTTATGTTGGTCACAACCGTGCTACAACAACGGCACTTGTGAGGACAACGCTGACAATTACACATGTCACTGTTGGCCAGGTAAGCTCTAAGTTCTCTTATAAACAGTGTCTTTTCTTGGGGAGTAGATATGTCCCCATTTTTTTGATGATAGAATAAAAGGTTGAAGCTATATAACCTTAAAATACTCTACGGGCTGGTGTTTAGATGGGCTTCACTCATTATGGGTCAGAGCCCTATGGGTTCTCTGTTCCAGCTGAGGATTGGTTTCCCTGAGCAGCAGACGTGGGCAAAACCAACAGCACCAATAATATGGAGTCAAGACAGGAATAAGCCGAAGTTGGGATCCGTCTCCCAGTTGCTTAATCCTTCAACCAGTGTGATACACGAATCACTGCTACAGCTGACCCTTTCTTAGGGGTCATAACCTTTAAACCAGTCTAAAAACTTACTTTTCAATGCAAAATGTTCTCTGTTTAGGAATAAAAATTCATCTAGCTCTTATGTTGGGAAACTGGTCTCCTTCATATCACCAGTGCAAATTCTGTCTAGCAGCGTAGGGTGAAACACGCTGGGCTGCATTCTCTACCGGCAATGCTGGCATAGCCACAGTGGGGACACAGACCCCGCGCTCTTGAGAGATTCTGAACCTTTCAGCACACAGCCTACCTACAAAAGGTCTCTCCAGAAAGTTTGTGTCCTTACGGAGGATGCAGGACCACAGTGCGCTGTGAGCAGTAAATGCCACAGTGCTGTTGGACTTCATGGTCCTTGGTATGTTAGAAATGGAAAACTTAGGCAGAACACAGCATTTTCCAGAAACCGGGGAGTTTTGTGGCACTTCAAACTCCAGATAAAGCACTTTACAAACACCAAATGCTTTAAACGCCTTGCCCTCCTCTGTTGTAGGGCAGGGTGTGAAAGAGAAGGAAAACTTCACACAGCCTAAGAGCACATCTATACCAAAACACTGTGCCTTGTTATCCATGCTGATCCCCATATTGCTTCCTAAAAACCCCAAAGACTGCACAGCACAGTGAAGCTCGCGCAGAATAGCCACAGCAATGTCCTGCTGCCAAGACCAGACAGGGAGCTGTGAGGAAGCATTTTCACCTTCCAAAAGCAGAGGAAATCTAGAATCATAGAATCATTAAGGTTGGAAAACACCTCAAGGATCATCAAGTCCAACCATCAACCCAACACCACCCAACCCACTAACCCATGTCCCGAAGCACCACATCTACACGTTTCTCGACCCCTTCCAGGGATGGTGACTCCACCACTGCCCTGGGCAGCCTGTTCCAATGCCCCATCACTCTTGCAGTGAAGACATTTTTACTAATACCCAGCCTAAACCTCCCCTGGTGAAACTGGAGGCCGTTTCCTCTTGTCCCATCACTTGTTCCTTTAGAGCAGAGCCCAGCACCCACCTCACTGCACCCTCCTTTCAGGCAGTTGTAGAGAGTGATGAGGTCTCCCCTCACCCTCCTCTTCTCTAAACACCCCCATGTCTCTTAGCACATGACAGAGTCTGAAACCAAGTGCATCGAATATTCCCAGCGTACGCTCACAATAGTATTTTCGGGTCTGGAATGCACGGATAGGAAGGCAACTCAATGCCTTCTCCCGGCTCTCCGCAGGCTATGCTGGTTCCCACTGTGAGGAGGACATTGGGGAGTGCCGCAGCAGCCCCTGCCTGCCTGGGGGGGACTGTGTGGAGCGCTCCTGGGCCAACCGCTACGGCATCGTCCCTGGCCTGCCACCAGCCTTCAGCTACGACAATGCCGAGGGCTACATCTGCAGCTGCAAACCAGGCTTTACAGGTAAGATCCCTTCGGTTGCAAGCTTAGGAAACGATGTACTGCAGGATCCTGTTGGTTAGACCTGGCTGTAAATAAATCTTTACAACGGGATGTGTTTCAAGATGCCACAGTGAGAAGGGTCCCTCTGGTGGTCACCATACACATCCCAGCAGTGGTTTGTACGGAATGAAGGGAGATATTTGCACAAGTGGTGGATGTAGCAAGAGTTCCAGGTACCCCTCAGGCAGCTGGAGAGAGACGTGGCCTCTTCCGCTGCCTTCTCCACAAAGCTGCATCATTCCTGACCGCATTCGCTTGAACTGCGCCAACAGCTTCACTTAGCGGGTGCTGTGTCATGCGTTTGAAATTACCTGAATGAGAGCAATGAATAATAAATGAGAAAGTATTGTCATGAAACAACACTCCTGAGCTTTCGGTCTGTCTGTCCATACACTCCTCAGGGAATTCCACCTAGCAGCGCTGGGCACTGGCAGGAACATTTCTTCATCTGATCGCAAGGCGACGTTTTGTATAAATTAGGAAGTGGAGCGTGTTGGAGATACTTTACGGCTTAAATGAAAAATAATTTCAAGCTGTGTGCATAGCTGTTTTCCTAAGGGAATAAAACCTATCAAAGTTTCAGCTAACCATAATCCTAAAAAAGGTGTGTGAAGATTTGCATTTAATACAGCCTGCACTATTTAGCACAGCCACAGACAAGTTGGGTTTGGATTGTACGCTTCCTGTTCTACAGTATTTTTCTGTCGACTTAATTCTCTTGTTCCTTCTAAAGGAAAAAATAATTAATAGCTAGATTAATTTAACCAACCTTCAATTTCTCATTTCATTCATCCCCTGAGCAGTTTCTAAACTTTCCTCCCAGTAAGTTGCATGACTGCTGTCTCCAACATAGCAAGTGTAAAAGTATATGGAGAACACAACTTTAACTCTGAATTCCCAATTTATTTTTCTTCAAAGGGGCTTTGAGACTTGTTTGCTTTCGTTCCGTCCGTTCCCTTAACTGCCCTTCCCTATCCTGTCACTAAGTGTTGCTGTTGTTCTTCTGTTCTACTTAGGAGAATATAACATAAGGCTTCTGCTGAGGCTTGCTCTATTCCCCAGGCTGCCCTCAGCACCCTTACCTCTCCACATGCCACTTCTTTCTCCTCGCTTCCTTCCAGTGATGTCCAGCTCCCACATTTCTGTCCTTCCCCGCTTGCCCTGTTTTAAAAACTTCTGAGCTCTGTGAGACAACTCAGAAGGCCTTTCCTTGTTTACTTACCATCCTTTATCCTCTCATTTCCTTATCAGTTGCCTTCACCTGGTTTGTTTGCCTGATTTAGGTGGTGATTCTGCTGCTTTCATTCACATGGAGGGGTCTTTCACTCCCCAGAGAGTACAGGCAGACTCTAACGGGTCTGAAAGAAGAGTATCAGGGTCTATTACAATCTACTAATCTTAAATCAGTTTTTTTCAGTAGATAAACTCCTCAATCACAATGCAGGACTCTCTCAAGTATGACTGAGAGAAGTCTTGGAGACCCTGAAATGTCTGCTGACTTCATGTGCAAGTTACATTACATTTTTTAAAACCTTATGTAAGTTTGTTTATCCACATCCCTGTTAGATGCTATATATGACTCATCAGAAAAAAAACAAAATATTTATTCTTACCAAACAGTGTGCCCAGACAGCTGAAGGCAGAAAGAACATGATCTTTAACAGAGATGCTTGTAAAAGCTGCATGTGAAATGTCCCTCAGTAACATGATGCAAAGTAATGGAAAAACAAGGTTGAACTTGCTACTCTTGTCAGCTTCCTTCCCTGCCTTTGTTTTTCAGCAGGGGTTAAGTTTCAAACTCTTTTTTTTTTTTTTTTTTTTTTTTTTTTAACTGGCCCGTGTGAGATGCAACATTGTCAAGCAATTTACACACTTAATGAGAATACAGCAGGATTGCTCTACCTGGCACCTAGCATCCTGGGCTCCCAGGCTTTGCTCTAACAGCCCTTAGGACAGTGCAGCCAACCTCCCCAGTAGCACTGTGCATTTCTCTCTGGCCCTTCTCTTTTCCCCAGTCAATCTCAAAGCAGAAAGTGCTCAAAATGAGCTTCAGCCTCCTTGTATGCCAGAAGCATTGACATGAAAAACCTATAGTGTGGAGTGGAAATAGTCACTTCTGATGGTGATAAGTAATTTTGCCAGTTATAGCCAAATTAATAATAAATAAACTATGTTTTAATGGGAATTAAAGAAGATTTAGGATTAGAGTTGGTAGCAGTAGTGTGATTCAAGGTAGCAGATGAATCCCTGATCAGGATCACTCAGTATATGGGTCCTTATATAACGTATATGAACTAACAGTCAGCTGGAAAAAAGGTCAGATCCTTTCATCTGGGTGTCAGTACATTTCACTGACAGTGAGGGTCCTACATTTCTGTGACTATAGGTCAGGAGTTCTTCCAGCCTTAACACCTGAATAGTTGTGTTTACTTTAGATATAAAACCTCAGATTCCTATTGAAACAGGAATTCGAAATCTTATTTTGCCTCTTTCCTCAGTAAAACACTCATAGAACATTATAATCAGACTTCACTGTTGAGGGTAATACGAAGAAATAATAATCCACATACGCTGCGTTGTGAGAGCCTGATACAAAAGCAATGAATGGAAAGATGCCATTAAATTGAGGATGGTTGCCAATTTTGCAACAAGCATAAAATGGCATCTTTGAACTTCCTTGATAAGATTGCAAAAAAATTACTGTAATTCAACAGAAAAAATAATAATATCTTCCTTTTAGACTACAGTTTTAGCCCCAAGGGCAGGAGATCAGGGAGCCTAAGCACATGCATATGTCAGGATAAAATATTTCCGCACCCAGCTGGGAGAAAGGAGTAAATATTACCTAGCACTATCTTGTTACAGATAGTGATTGTTCAGGTGACTTGAAAAATAGTCAGTAGTCCTAATAAGAGTCTCGGAAGGAACAAATCTGCAAACAAAATTATTTACACAATTTAAATCTTAAAAATAAAAAATACAAACCCCAGTCTGAAGACTTTATCCCAGCTAGAAACTCTTAGGGGCCATTGGTGCAGGTTCAGTGAAGGGTTAAACTTCTCCAGCTCCCTCTGAAATCAAAGGGTTCAGGGATACTCAGATTTCAAGTGGTCTCCGTACTTCTGCAGTAGCAAGTCCTAGATGTTTTTATATTACCTTGGTCAGCGGGCCCCCTAGCGCAACAGTACTTTTAATAGATTGGGCTTTCGGTTCAAGGGCTTGTGATTTGTTACTGCTAGCTAAAGGCAACAGCTACCCTAGAACTGTGTCCTTTCATACCATGGATATATTGTATTGCTCTAACACTGCACATTTTTTCAAAAGACTGCTACTTGAAAGGTTAAACTTTTCACTTTGCTCATGAAAACCTGTGGGAAAGGAGGGCAGAGCCATGGACTTGGTAGTGACTCATTTCACCAGGTTGTAATAAACTTAACACCATGTCAAAATTAAAGAGCTTCTGAAGTGGCAAGGTCTATCAAGTGACACATTCCAGTGCTGAACTGAGCCCAGGGAGTGGTGAGCGTGCAATGCGGGCGGGTCCTGCTCCCTGTGCCTCAAAAGCCACGCTGCCCATGGTCCCCAGGTGGGTCAGTGCTTCTAGCAGGGGTGCAGACCATCCATTTCGCTTCAGCAGAATGAGTGTGAGAGGAGCAGAGCCCACTAACCCATTTGTAGGCGGGGTGCCTTCTGCCCACTGACGTGCAGACGAGCACTGGCTGCTGAGGACCTGGCCGCTTCTGGTGCCTCGTTATCCGCTACGTGCCAACTGTGCCACCAGCACTCCTGCTTGCTTTGGCATCGTGAATTCCTAAGTGGGTTTTTGGCCTTTTTGTTTATTTGTCTTGTTTTCTGTTTTTCCCTTTTAAATTTCCTTGGCCCTTTTCCCAGTCTGTTGGACTGCTGCAAGAGAAAATTATACGATCAGACTGGTGTCGTATGCCTATTGAATTCCTGGCATGTGGGAACGAAACCGTCTCCTGGAGCCAGAAGATGAGGCAGATAAATGGCCAGTATGGGAGAGTACTGAAAACTCAACTAACTAAAGAAAACCTCAATCCAGACACTGAACTGTGAACATCACGGGACCGGTGCTTAAAACCACAATAATTTGGACTCTCATCCTGCCTGTAGGCCACGGTGAAAGAAAAACAAAAGCACCCAGGGCACTGGGCTTCCACTTCCCTGCGCATCTTTAGATGCTGCTATAGGCAGCCCACCCAGCAGATGACAGGGTAGACTATGTCTCAGTCAGCCATACGCCTCTCCCTCATAAATATTATTTATGAGTAATGGGTAGGATAGTAGGAATGTTATCACTAACTTGGGAAGCTTAAAATGCATAAATATATTTTAATTTCTTTATTTTTAAAATCCTCTTCTTAAACAGAACAAGAGTGACACAGCTGGCATCTTTCTTAGCTGTATAAAGCGATGCAAGTCTTAGAAAAATGAAATCGAGCAGATGAAGAGCAGAGTTTTCACCTTGTCCCCAAACTACAAATTTTCTTTTTTTCCTTTATTTCCTCATCTGTCCTTCAGCTGTTCACACCATGGTGGTCAATCATTCCTCCGTTACACCAGGTTAATTCTCTTTATTTCATGGCCCATCATCACAGTTTTAAAGGTTATTTCCTCTTGATGCTGAGACCTTAGAAAAAGACAAGGCTGTCCAAGGAAAGAATGAAGATTAAAAAAAAGGAGGAGATAGAAAAAGACAATTTTTAAATTAAGAAGGTTTCAAGGGCACCACTCATCTTTTCAGTGGGACTCAGGCTTCTCCTGCAGGCAAGGGAGGCACTCAAGTTCAAAACTAAGGTCTGGGGGTACTCTTAGCTAATTATTATTCCCATACATGCAAAGGTTCAAGAAGGAAAATGCTGCTGCTATCAAGCACCCATTCAAAAGAAGCTGGTTTAAGGAGAAATTCCAAATACAAGTACTACACATGTGAATCACTGAGAAACAGAATTACAGCTTGATGTATATATAGCCTTCTCACCACTTTGGAACTGCAGAGAGGCTGGAATGGGCATGTGAACATACATCTTTTCCACCCAGATTTGATTCACAGTCACAAGTTACTGCTTTCCTGGGGGTATTTCCCCAGTGCTGTCCTATCTCCATGGCAGACTCTATGATCTCTATCTATTCTTACACTCAAAAGCACAAGGGGGAAGGAGGAGGCTACCAGTTCCCAGCCAGCCTCTAGCAGCCCCAGCATTACAAATCCAGGGTAGGCAAGGGCTGTACCAACACAGCACGCCTTCAGGGCCTGGCAGGCACTCTCTGCCTTTAAAAACCCTACACAAAAGGGACAATTAGCACTTTAAAGTACTTTTTTCCATCTCTACTAAAGCTTCTGATCTTGAAAGAGCATTTGGACATGTTTTTAATGATTCTGTCTTCTAATACTACTTAACGTTTCTTATATCGCTAGCATCCTGGTAGGAGGTGTTCACATTGTCATCAGAGTTGGTTTCTTCTCAGTTTTCCTCTCCTTCTCTACTTTTGTCACAGAGTTCTTCCTTCTCTTATTTTTCTTAATTTTTGGAACTGGTCAGGATATTCGCTTTGAACGACAGAGTGTATCCTTTAGCCCTGGCCTGTGGACAGCTCTGGACAAAGAGGTGGACAGATTTGCGGATGGTTCTCACAGGCTTAGCTCCCAGACCAAACTCCTTGTTGGGTTAGTCTCATTAGTCTTTCCCTAGATAATCCCCCAGGAGGAAAGTCGAGGTTGAACTCACAGTTTGCACACTCTGTACCATAATGGCCACATGAAGGAAGCAAACTTCAGAATATTGCTGGCAGCACTGAAATTAGGCTATATCTGGAGGAATTTATGAATTTGCCATTCTTTTATCAGTTTCCATTACAGAATTCGTGGGACACTTCTATTTCATTTCTACTGCAGGTAATACTCCTCTTCAACAACTAAGGAATACCATTTAGTACAAGAAAGTGTAATTTTTACATTCTTCAGCCATACCAATCATCACAGCAGCTAAGACCAACTTGTGTTATTCACAACAGTTCTTTCCTTCACAGGCTATATCTTGAGATACTTTGTGAAAGCCTAAGAGCATTTCTTGCAAAAATTAATCTTCTTATGACTTAGCTTTACCCCTGCATGGCAGCAGAGTGTGGGAGCGATGGTTTAAATGCACTGACTCTAGTTGTGACGGTTACCTAGTGTTTATCAGTGGTTAAAGAATTCCAATTTAGTGGGAGACGCTTCAGAAAACAGCAGCAGGTATCCCTCAGTGTTACTGACACCACTTGATAATTTTTCTGTATTTACCACAATATCCTGCAGCTTGGCTTTCACCCCACTAAAATCAGAACATTTCATGAACACAAGCAAATTCAGTCACACATCGTTACTGTGAAGTATGTAAGTATTATCCCCACTTCAAAAAAAACCACAAAAAAACAAACCAGAAAAAAAGACCAAGGTCCCACATGATCCCACATTACCTTATGAACGGTGGAGTCTCACACCAACCCATGGAGGATGTGTCTGTACATCATTATCAGACCCGGGTACCCTGTTTAACGTGCTCCAAGTAGAGACTGAAACAGTTTCAGATCCTAGGTACAAAATATGAACCTAGCACGGGCGCTGACTATTCAGAGGACTCCTCTTAGTAACACACAAATGTAAAGATGGTTTAGATTAATTTTTTTTTGGCATTAGAAAGATGAAATTAAAACACTAGGAAGCATCTACCATTATTATTTTCAGAACATGCATAGAGTTTTATGCTTTAAAATTTCACAGCTGACCCATCATTACTACGATTTATTTTCTGTAGTTACACTGATAAGTTGTATAATGTAGTCCAACGTGATTGACAGAGCCTGCAAGCAGTGGATATTTTGAATCTGGCACATCTCTCTGTGTTAAACAGTGTTGCACATCAACACTTTTTAGCATTAAAAGCTTTTTTCCTTGAAGGGAAGGAGGAGGGGATGAATGGCTTTTAATGCATAAGCTCCCAGATCTTGCAACACATAGGCAGATAATGTCCTCAGATTCAAGGATTCTGTAAGTCCAGTACCTGGTAGAAAGTGCTTTAAAAAAAAAAAAAAAAAAAAAAAAAAAAAAAAAAAAAAAAA
>WKFP01013332.1:121013-242391 GCA_011057875.1 Pterocles orientalis | reverse complement strand
AAAGAAAAAAATGATTAAAAAAAAAAAAAAAAAAAAAAAAAAAAAAACCCAAAAAAGACAAAAATAAAAAAAAAGAAAAAAGTGAAAAAAGAAAAAAAAGAAAAAAAGGCAGTTGTATATTATTTGCAATCAGGAATAATGCTTTTCAAGCACCCGTTATTTCCCTGACACTCATTCCTGGTGGGTCATTCCATCATCTGATTGACTACTTGTTAAAACCAGTCTAAATATCCAGTAAGAATTTTCCTCCTGGGGCCTTCTTCAGGCTCTGTCTACTTACATTTTTGATTTCTTTCATACTACTGTGAACAAACCTTTCCTAGCCTTTTTAATTGCCATACCCCAGATATTTATAGTCTCCTACAATCCAGTTTTGCTACCTCCTGGCTGAGCTTATGAACCCACTCAAATCCGTCTTTACCCATTCTCTCCAGCTTTTTAATTTCGTGCTTGCTTTGCCCAAGACCAGCAACACGCTATGCATCCTGGAACCAAGCATAGGACTCACTTTGCCCTTCTCTTCCTGTGTTGAAAAACCAGTAATCTTCATTTTTGTAATATGAACAGAAACTGCTGTGTATCTGCTGATATATCACACCTAGCATCACAGATAAGCCTGTGTTTCCTAAAGAGAGTTTCAGACCCTTACATAAGGTTCCCATAATGCCAGTGGCATAAATGACATTAGTTTTTAAGGCATAAAAGTCACCTCATCTAGGCTCAGAAATGTCAGTAGTAATTACAGACTTTGTTTTCAAGTATAATCAATTCTTTATTTATGGTGTGAAATGTTTTTTACCCTTTTGAACTTTCGCTATTCTAAGC
Organism: Pterocles orientalis; assembly: GCA_011057875.1. Taxonomy (NCBI): domain Eukaryota; kingdom Metazoa; phylum Chordata; class Aves; order Pterocliformes; family Pteroclidae; genus Pterocles; species Pterocles orientalis. Next base: position 241,566 of record WKFP01013332.1, on the reverse strand, counting down.
CAAGCAATATTGTTGGCATGTTCCTTTAAAAATAATTGCTTCTGGACTGAGAAATTGAATGTCAAGTTCCAACTTGATGTAAATTAAATAGGTTACATTAATAGTCTGGCCTGTGGTAGGAGTGAGTGTTTCGATTCTGGGTTTCACTTCAGGACATGACCTCTTGATCACACAGGTCAGCACGGACGGGGAATATTGAAGAGGTACCCTAGGCTGACACGGGGAAGAAAGTGTCTTGTACTGATGTATCGCAAACTGCCTGATCCATTAAACAGAAGCAATATCAGACTCCACAGAGAATAAAGCTTAGTTGTCATAAGTCATCATGCCCTTCAAAGAAAAAAGCAACAACAACAAAAAAAAAACAGAAAAAGAGTTGGAAGGAAAATCACAATGATGGAAATCCTCAGGGCTGTCATGTACCCATCATCTTCTAAACCATTCTGAATGAATGCTGAGCCTATATACAGGGGGAACGAGAAAAGAATCCACACATTCTTAACTTTTACAGTACGTCTCAAATTTCCCACCTGTACCTGTTACAAAAGATTATTTACCAACATATGTTTTAAACTGGAGAGCAGGATATTCGTACAGCTGAGCCTCACGCTTCTGTGGCCAGGTTTTAAAAAGAACTGCACGCCTGAGAGCAATCACGTTCACAAGATCAGGCCATATATTCAAGGGGAAGGAACAGGTGAATTGGGGAGAAGTTTAAATGTGTTTTTAGTTTGAAACGCCATCCCCTGCCTTTAACATTTACTTCCATTTCAACTTCTGAACAAGTCCAGCTCTCTCAGCCTCTCCTCATGACAGATTTTCCAATCCCTTAATCATCTTCACAGCCCTTTGCTGGACCTACTCCAGTACATCCTCTTCTTTCTTGTACCTGGATAGCCCAGACCTTGACTTGATGTGGTCTCACGAGTGCTGAGCAGAGATGACCTTGACCTGCTGGCATCACGCTTCCCAGTAGAGCACAGGAGACTGTTGGCCCTCTGTCCAGCTTGTCCACCAGCATGGCAAAGCTCCTTTCCAGCCGGCTGGTCCCCAGCATGCACTGGTGGGTGAGGTTAATTGTCCCCAGGTGCAAGGCTTTGCAAATCCCTTTGCAGAACTTCCTGTGGTTCCTGAAGCTTGCCTGTTTCTCCAGAGTGTTGAGGTCCCTCTGAATGGCAGCACAACTCTCTGGTCTATACAGAACTCTTCCCAATTTTATATACACCCATGTATACATATATATATATAATCCAATTTTAATTGTTATTAAATAAAAAGAAATAACTTTAATGCTTTTGTTAGATTGTCCTCAGGAATTTTATAGTTTGCTGGCAATTAATTGTCAGTGATGAGTCCCAGTTCTAAGGTCTTCTCAAGGACATAAAGAGTATGTTTGGACGCTGAGGAATAGAGATAAGCTAGCAAAGTGAACACCAGAATTAATTTTATGTGATATACTACATAAAAGCTCTGACATGAATTGTTCCCTGTAGCATCTAGCTCATAATTATTCAGTTTTTGCTAGTAGGAGGAATAAGTGCAAAAGCCTAGTATTTTTGTGTCTCCTCATTTGCACTGTTTAAAATCAACTCTGAGGTGACTATCATAAGGCACAACCTGCTTCTGTTCAGGTGCCCACATTGACTTTGATTTTTTCATGTACAAGGAGAATTTCCAAGAAGTCAAGCTAGCCTTTTACTGTTCACCTGGGTGCTGATCCCTTTTAAAATACTGTTTGAATGAGCTTAGAAAAGGACTTCTGTTGATTGTGTAGGGAGAACAGGACTAGGGAGAGCACGCTCTTTCCCTTGCTGATAAGGAACTTTGCACTTTCAATAAACAGCCTCAGAGAGAAGAAAAAAAGCCTAGTACGGACAGCTAATTTATGCTGAGAATTAACTGCTAGAAATAGATTCTGTGGACCCGATTCACATTGCTCCCACCGCTGTAATTCTTTGGGTCTGGCTGTGTTAGCAACACGACACTGTTACAGAGAATCATAGTGATCAATACGGTTATGGCTGTAGTCACTGTCCTGTGGGCACTATTCTTTCTTAACAAAGAGGGTTCAGAATCTGTTATTAGGCTTGTTTGTGAGGCCAGAACATCATTGTACATCCCCACCTATAGTAACAGAGGAAGAAAACGATTTAAACGCTGTACTGTGAAGATGTCTGCACAGCTCCAGAAGTTAACTGTAGCACATAAAGACATATAAAAACTAGATTTATTCTAGCTAAATTACATACTCACAGTATGACCCAGGAAATCCCCCAAGAAGGCAGCCAGCAGTCCATTGCAAGCACACACAATCCCAGCTGAAGTCCATGCTATCCCATTGCCACTGGGATAAAATGAAACTAGATTGGATCTCACGATTCCCAGCTTCCAGATGTGTTAAGCATATGAAATCTTGGATAAACAAAGACAGTTTAGGTGAATTTGCCCTAACAAACTACCGTTGCAGGAGAAATCAACAGTGCTGCTGAAGTGAAAAGAGGCACGATTTGCCACTCCCGTTGATAGGGAACCAGACGGATTGATCAGTCTAAGGTCCTCTGCATCCGCAACTGCTCTGCAGCAAGTCACACCTATTTACACCAGGAAGAAAACATACAGCAGGCAGAGTAACTGCACTACAATAAAGTTGTAGAAGTGAATAGTTCAGGGTAAAAGACTTGTTTTTCTGTGTTTAAAGTGATAATAAATTGTGTAGAGTGATATACTGTAGGAACAGAGGAGTGTAATTATACCCGGCATAAATACAGATCATATTCGTCCTATTTGCACAGCTCAAAATACACCCAGCACAAACATGCTGTGTATGTTCACACATTCATACTTTGTGTTTTTCTGTTCTCAGGTCTGCATTCTCAGAGAAGCTCTATAGGCCCTATTAAAACTATAATTTTCTAGCCTGCTGGCTTTTCCAGTTTGTTTCAATATGGACTGACACCGAAGTTATGGAAATACAGTAACTTCTGCGTGTTGCAGAGATTCACATTGGTTTTAACAAAATGAGAAAAATCTTGCAAATGACTGAAATTTTCCAAAGAATGTTTTTTCAAGGCAGAAGCTGTTTCACACTAGACAGCACAGTGGCTGTGCTTGCCTTCCTCAGTTAAAACAAAGAGGAATCAGCCAAGAGACAAGGTAGAAAATCCCTTTTAGGGGAGACTAGACACAGCATACATTTCTCAATGGATGCGTTCATCAACAGCAAACACTCTTTTAAAGGCCTTAAGTGTTTGGGGGACTGAAAATTAATTTGTTTTCCAATTCCAAAGTGAATCATATGCTCCAAACAGATTTTTAAGGCAATGAAACACGACCTTGTATGATCTAATTAAACAACTCAAAGGCAGCGGTTGTTTTAAGATCCCTCTGTATACACCTCTGTTCAAATGAGCACATATTATCTGTATGTACAAGCTCATAAATCTACAAGAAATGCAAATCAGATCATTAATGCTTTGAATTTGACAGTTCTAACACAGTTTTCTAAAAGGTAAACATGAAAATTTCCTAAATTATATATACTCCTTTTGCAACTTAATGAATGCACAAAAAACCGTACTGGAAGCAGAACACCAACTGTCTTTCTTTGGCTTCCAAATTCTGGTCCATAATCAGGTTTAAACTAATCAAATTCGGTGAAACATACTGTCGCAGTTTCTTCTCTGAATTATGTCCTGACCCTTTGAGTGGAGAATTCAATCATATGATAACCTTCAAAGGTCCATTTCAGTCTAAATTTTCCTATGATTCTATCTCAATTTGTTACATTTTGTGAACTGACTTCACTGCTTCAGTGCACATGATTATTTAATTGCAAAAAAACCTACAACAGGTTTTTTTTTCTATTTTTTTTTCAATCTTTTATCTTTGACATTCCTCCCGTGGCCTCCTTTCTCCACTCTCAGTTTCAGCTCAGAACTGTGTGTCAGCCTTATCTCTGGTCCGCAGTCTTTCCAAGCATCCCTCACATTTCCTATCTAGATTAATGGTCACACACATACACACTCGCCTCTCTTACTGCGTGTCTAACAAGAACACTGTCTCAAAAGCCAGCACAAGCATCTTTGGCGGTACCATTGATTTCTGTATTTCCTTTTTCCCATTCACATTTTTCTCTACTTTTTCATCTCTTTAATCTCAAAATTCTTACCTGCTATTTTTTCTTCTTCATGGTATCCTTCATAAGTCACCTTTATGCACTTTAACCTGACACACCCTGTAATGGCACTTCCCCTCCTCTCGCCAACCCTTCCTAGCTTGGATCAGTGACGCAGCCACAGCCAACTCAAGAAGGATGCTGCCTGGGAAAACTGGGCTGCCACCATTTGATTTTCTTTCTTACCTCCATCAGTCAAACACCACAGCAGCTGCCCCTTTTATCTCTGTATAAAGCTGACTCTAGAAGTAGGGGAATGAAAGGAAAATAAGTGCCACGCAGGGACATATTTCTTCACCAAGTTTTTCTTTGCTCTAGATTCAGACCCTAATCCTACAATTGGATCCACATGGCTGGTGGTGTTAATTGAAATATGGGATGAAGGTGTAGGCTACAAGCAGCAGTTTTGCCATGCTGCCCTTCTAGGACATGGCCCCTTGCCATTCACAGGCTATACGTGCCTGACCTCTGGCTGCGCTGCTCACACAGCTCTGCCTAAGGAGCACTCACGGTCTGCAGAGCAGGCTCATGAAAAAGGCTGGCTGATCTACCTGGAAGCTGAAGGCAATGCTTAAATCAGTCGGCTGTTTCTAATATTTATAAAGTAAAATAAACACACCAGATCTCACTAAACAACTAATCACCTACAGCATGTACATAATTTTCTTTTTCTTTTTTTTAAATGAAAACTATTTTAGGTGTGACAAAACGTGAAACAAGTGGAAAAACATTTTCAAGTACTTTTGCTCTCAGAAAACGTTTAATGATTGAAGAGATTAAGGGATTGGGGATTTTTACTACTTCAAAAAAAATTACTGAAAATTCAAACTAGTCTATGAAGCTCCAGGCCAGCAACATTTAAAAAGATTGAGTTACAACATGCCATTCTGAATGTAGCACGTTATGAATTCCATATCCCTCAGCCAGAGTGACATATTTAATGATTAAGCCAAGTCATTCAACTCTATTTCAATTCTTTTTCCTAGCCAGTACTAACTTTATATGTACATTTCAAATGGCAAGAGGAAAAATAGCATAATGGTGAATTTGTCTGCAATAAAGAAATAACTAGCAAGGTCTTACAACTTTACAAAATCAGAGTTCTGTGTGAAAGGTATCATGTGCAAATTAGCCCAATGTTAGCAAACGCTTACTATCCGGCTGTTTTAAAGTATCCAGTTTTCCATGTGCTCCAGCTCTGTCCTGTATTCTCTCCTTCATTTTACATGAGGCTTTTCCCGCTAAGACGGCAACGAAAATTGCCATACTAGATCAGATCACTGGTCACATTAAATTCAACATCCAATATAAGCCAGTTCTTTACTGAACAAAAAGAAAAGAAAAAAAAAGTCTATTTAAATACCCCTCACTTGTTCTACACTGATGCACACGAGAGTGAAACCTCCTTCCTGGCCTCCATGACAACTGATTTATGCCCAGAAGTGCAAGTTTTAATTACGATGACATAGAGATGGTCAATTTATTTCCTTGCACTTACTCACTCATGAACATGCATTTCCTCCTTCCAGCAAAGAGTAATTATCTCTTAGCAATTATCAGCACAGATGTGGCAAAGTTAGAATTTTCAAGATTGTCTGCTAAGAACTGGAGCCCTGAAGAATATGTGCTCTGCCAGATCTTTCTGCTGGCCGTGGGATTAATGAGTCCCTTGAAAAAAGTTGTTTCTGCCCGAGGTAGGATTTTGTAACAGAAAATTCCAAACCTCTAAAATATAGGTGGAGGAAGTCTTAATGCCAACTCTTTGTTTTCATCTTCCATAAAGCATATTCTAAAAGATACACTACAATTCAAGTTTCTCCAACGTTTACTCCTACTTGCATTTTATACCTACCTACAGACACACATATGTGCATGTACAGTTTGAGACATTTACATCTTATTTGCTGGGGATTATTTTATTCAAGGAAGTCACAGAAACATGGAAAAAGCTGAATTGGAAGGGACAGATGTGCAGGTATCATTTGGACTATCAATGTGTCTAAGACAGGATCGGCTGACCCATGTCACACTTTGCACTTTTGTCTCTAACCTATTTTTAAGGATCCAAAATAGATCTTCTGGCCCCCAGTGGATATCTTATGCCAAGGCTTTGTTGCCTTATAGCATTAGAAATATTTTCCTGAAGCTCACTTGGTTGTTCTTTGGTGCAGGTCAAACCCATGATTTCTTCACTTGCTTACTGTTGTCTGAGGGAACAGTGTGCTCCTTTTCTGGACTGAAAGACTGTTCCATTCCCTCTTTTTGTCTTTCAGCTAAACAGCCCTACTTTTTCAGCCTCTCCTCACAACCAATATTTTCTAGAGCTATGATTATTGTCACTGGTCTCCTCTGAATTCTTACCAGTTGATTCAAATCTTCCTTCCAGTGTAGAACTAAAAGTGGACTCCGTATTCCCACTAAGGCATGACTAAGACTGGAACTATTATTCCACCTGATTGCTGGTTATTCTGGCCTGAGACTAAAGAAACTGAATGAGTCCTTCCAGAATTGAATCCAGTATTTTTCTCCATTTTCTTATGTTAACCTAGAAAGGTAATTTTGTCTTTAACACACTCAAGTTTCTCTTAACCCCGCTTTATGAGACAACACAATAAGCAAACTTTCTCTACCATCATCCACATCTTTTATGAAAAGACTGACCAGAGAAAACCAAAATATTGTAGTTTACTAATTAAATTGTCCTTATCTCAACCCACGAGTCCTCTTTGCCATTTACCTCTTTAATTCTCTCCCCTATAATTGGGTGGGGGCAGGGACTGTGTGAGCGGGGGTGTGTGGTTTGGCCCCCAGCCAAGGGCCAACCCATCACACAGTCCCAAACCATACTCAATAGAGTTTGACAGGGAACCTCTGACAATTACTTGCTGGGCAGGATTACATAAGTTTTATACCTACTTTATGGTGTTTTCATGTAGATTTTTCTCCTTGGTTTGTACATGAAAATGTTATTAAAGAAAATATCAAACGCTTATTGTAATTAGAGTAACTGCCACCTTCCGTAACCCACTTGTTCTTGACATGTCTGTTCAAAACACCCACTAGCAGTTCTGACATGCCTTCAAGCATTTTGCTAAATATCCTGGTATGAAGTTCCTCTGTCTCGGAGTGTCATCAGCTCCATGTTTTCACTGGGCTGCAGCAGCGTACACCTATCCCAAATTGTTGACAGTTTGTATGTTCAAAATCTTACCTCGGAACATTTATCAGGGACTGACAATTACCAAGAACCTCCAAATTTTGCTTGTTATTTTCAAAATAAAAATGCATATTAAACTTCAAGTGGTAGCTTGAGACATTTGATAAGCACTACTAATAAAGTACATGCATACTAAATTATCAACAAGAACTTTATTTTGTTTCAAGCTTCCTTACTTACCTTGCAAAGACTCTAGATGACCTTCTTACCCCGTGCTATTTGAATTTAGTATGGGAAAAATCACTCGATGCCTGTATCAGAGTCTGGAAGGAGCAGAAGTTTTCTGAGCACTGCCATAAAATACAAATACAAAATTGTATCCTGCACATGAGTTTTTTGTTGAACCTAGAACCCAATTTGACACAAGGTCAGAAATTTTGCAATTAATGAATCTAGGGATTCATTCTAGAATTTTCTAGAGTTGAGGGAGAAGAAGGAATTGAAAAACACCTTTGTCGAAACTCAACATTTTCTTGGGGACAGGCTGAGACTTCAGGATGCATTGCTGAAGTTTTAAAATGGGAAACTGCCAAAACAAATACCTGAAGCCACAGCTGGCCATATGCTGGGTGGATGGTAAAAATACCAACCTGGGGAAAGACTTTCTTGCTTCATAATTATTTCACTAATTACGCAGAGATACTGCTTTAGCAATATTTTAAGCAATTTGCCATGTAAATAAAGTATCATGAAAAGGAAAAAAAAAAGGCTGTTGCTTAAATTTTCACAGAAATAAGTAGTTCAATCTCCTGAACTTTATTTCCCTCTCATTAAATTAAGTCCAAACCAAAATGTCTTGTTCAAGAGCTGTAGAAAGAAAATGTTTTAGTGTTTTTTCCTGTCTTTAGTACACTCAAAAACATACAGACATACATTTCCTGTAAGGAGAACAATGAAAGCCAATAGAACAAAAATACTTTATAAAATAAAGAAATGAGATACAATTTTAGGTTTTTAAATATCTGCTTATTGAGATGTACAGTTTCTCTGAATGACAGAGACTGTGAAAGCGTTGATGTGGGTTAATAAATCTGTTGAAAATGAAAGAAAATAGAGTTTTAAAACCAACACATTGTAGAACAACAAAAAGTGACAAATCAGTTTTTGAACAGATACTAAAACTATGCCTTTCTGTGTAACATATTCAAAGTCCACACTTGGACAGAACACGCTGAAAGAGAAGTTACGTAGGATGCGTATCGATTGTGTAAGCACTTTAATGAGCCTTACTTTAAGCTGTTTTGATCTGGCTTGGGTGAAATACACCATCAGACGACATCAGCAGGTACAGAAGTGGAGCAAGCTAATCCTGGAAGGGAAGGCTTCATACCAAGAACTGGTTTGAATATTACAGAGACTTACTTTGTGGACTGCTTAAACGTTAAACAATCTTTTTCCTTCGGATGACATTTTCCTTCCGAAAAAGATGGTTGCAACTAGGATACAGGTTTACATCATTTTAATTACAATGTTTACAGGTAAACATTTTCTTTTTGTATGTGCACTTAGACTGTACTGAATGTGTAGTATCTACCTGGACTCCTTGCTTGTACTTGGTATTTATATAGTGTCAAGGAACTTGAAAGGCAGTAGGCTGTAAACAGACTTCTAACCAAAGATGTGTATCAAAAGTGTAACCTGGATAATACTTTTATAATTGTGTAATCAAAACGAAAATTCGTAGTGTTCAACAGAATTATCCTTCAATAATTGCTTTTGTCATCCTGCTTCTGCAGGAAACCTTTACTGCAGAATTTGAAACAGATAGTTTAATTAAGAGGTTAACAGTTAGGCAATAGCTACCCTACAGTAACAATGTGTAAGTGAAAAAAGGAGACAGATGTGCCTGGTGTTATCAAACCGAGGCAAAGGAACTGTTTCATCTCTGTTTTGAATAAAACTTCACAGGATGAAAAAGTAATCACTATCTATAAAAAAACGGTAAAAATATTCACATCTGAAATTTTAGGTAGGTGTGTGATATATTTAGAAGAGAAATTGCTGAGTGATTTTACTTGACTCTTTGAAAACACAGTATGTTTAGCTGAGCTAATTCATGTAACCACTGAAAAAAGAATAATAGTTCTTCTTGCACTTGCTTTTGGTACGTCTTACATCTTTTGAGAATATTTTTTTAAAAACTTTTCCTCCAACCTGAGCTATTTGAACTGCTTATACAGTTCTATAAATATTGACTAATCCCTTTATCTAGAGCGCTTTTATCTTGAGTGACAGTGGTCTTTGCTTGTGTAGCAGTTGGCAGATAACAAGCAGTATCAACACTGCTTGTAAGAACAGCTGATTTATTTATTTTTCATAGGAAAAAAAAGGCTTACTTGTCTTTTCGTGTGACCTATATTTTTGTTTGTGCTAATGTTAGTATGAAATAGTGGGCATATAGATGTAAGTGTATACATGTACATATTTATATACACAAACCCCACAAAAATAATTCTTTTGCAACGTATTATTAACATCATTACTTAAAAAATAAGAATTGTATTCAGACACTGAAATGCTTATGAAATTACACATATTTGAGTAGCTCTATGATAGGCACTTTGCATTTCCTAACTGATGTTATTCATTTTCTACAGGCAAGGAATACACTAACAATAATATATGTGCCCCCTCATAAAACTCTATTTCTTTGTTAGACATTGATGCTTTTATTGTCAAATGTGTTATCTAAATTTAAAGGCAGAAATATATGATTTCTAAAGAAGTTTAGCATTCTTATGACATCATGTCATTAATTTTACACCTGGTTTGATGACGTGGGGAACACAGACACTAAACATCAGTGTGAAGTTGGATTCAGTTTGTGCATCGGTTTCATCCTTTCCAGAGACCAGTCACTATTGCAGGGTGCGACTCAGACCACAAGCTACAAGGCAAAGATGACGCCTCGCAGGTGCTGTGGGATGATAAACTAATACACACAGAGTCATGAGGCGTTCCTGAAAATGCAGCAGCTAAGTACCTAGCCATTCACTATGCTGCTTTTTCTGTGAAAGGTTTTACTGGGGCTCCCAGTCTACAAATCCTTAAGCACGCTCTGACCACTGTGAAGCCCCATGACAAGGCTACAAGGCTAAGAACATCCCTAATCCTACTGCTTCTAGGCTGCGCTGGTTTTTCTCTCTGACACAAAAACCCAAAGAGACCTGCAGTCCTACAGCCATCACATTAAGACTGAGTTGTATCCAAGACCTCTAGACACATTGTTCTCAATGTCAAAACAGGGAAGGGAGCAATATCAGGCAAGAGATGTACTGAAACCTGGACCGAAGCAGGAAACAGCTCCCAGGAACTTCACTTTTCATACACCAGAATGGTAAAAGCAGGACAAGTCGCTAACAGAAATTGCCACAAACTGGGTAAAGCAGACATCACTCTGGCCCCCTGTCAGTAAAGATTTGGGAAGCGCACTTCACTTTGAGAAAGTCAGTCTCAATGAGTCATATTTCTGCCAGATGCCACTACACATTAAGGTATAAATAGACATCTCACGTTGGAATAAATCTAAGCCTGGCTGGAAAACAAAGAGAGACCGCTGCGGTAAAACCCCAGTGCCAGACCAGGGAGCCAGCACTGGCTGTGTTTGATAACCCAACGCTTCACGTGGAAACTCTATACAGAGCTGAAGACTGATGAGCGAGCAGGAGAACTGCTGAGAGAGCCTTTCACATATGTGCTATGACTGCCTCACGCTCTCTGATCTCTAAACCAAATCTCAGCCAACTCTCAGTTCCCTTCTGGCTCTCCTGTAACTCTCCGCTCTCTGAGATGGGTCTAGTTACAACTGTGACTGAATAAAGCAGACAGGCAAGGAATTAGCCTGAGTAACTACATTTATCTGCTGCTGTTTGAAGCAATTCATTGTGGCTCTCTGTAGTTTTTCATGAAAAACGGCTGCATTTTGCTGTAAAAATAAAGTTCAATGAGAATTTGTATGTAAAGCTAGGTGTGGTGCCTGGTACCTAGCTGCAGCTCTGTGAGTCCCAGCATACCTCATCATCTAATTTACAGGCACCACTTTGGCTGTGGGGACAGGCATAATTACACCTATTAACTACTTTGTGCTGACGATACGAGTTTGAAAACTAACTGCAAAGTATTCCTTATTTTTCTCTAGAATAACTGTGAAAGGAAGTGAAAAAATTAGGAGCTACACTTAGCTTGAGTTTTCAACAAAGCATTTGGATATTTTGACTGTTTCCAATGGAGATAAGAAACAGATTTTCCCTGATCCATTGCATACATATTGGTTACTTGATTGCTCAAGGGAGAAGTTAGTATAATTATCACTTTATAGATTAACTACAGCGCAGATTAGTTTTACAAGAAGAACAGATTTATTTTTCTTTGTGAAGCCTGATCCAGTAGACATTCTTAGGTTACATCCATCAAATTATAGTGAAGTTGAGGTGAGGAACTCTCCTTTTACCAGAAGCCAAGCATCATAAGGAAGAAGAGGAAATACGAGCCTGTATCGCCCATCTTCTATGGAAGCGCTCTCGTCACCAAGCACTGACATGTTTGAGAAAATATTCCTTTCATATTTTCATGCTTTATATTTTGGCTAGCCAGCTCCTAGTACATACATCTTGCAAGGATGTTCACCCACTTGTCAGTCTGTACCACTATATCATACAGGACTTATACATGGCTCTCACCTGGAGGTTGCTGCCCCAAAACGTTGCATATGGAACCAGGACTAGTCTGTAATGCTTCTACTGTGTGAATGAATGCGAGAGAGAACCACAGACCGGCAGGCTATACTCCAGCTCGTCAACCTATTGTAATATGAATAAGAATTAAGCAAAAATTCTTGGTTTTTTATATGTAATAAATAATTCAGTTCCTCTCAAAGCATTCTAGATTTCTACCACAGAATAAGTGGGAAACTTGATTGATTGCCTCTTTTGGAGGTGATGTTTGTCTCAATTTCATCCCATTGTCCAAATCAAAACTGTCAGTTTGGCTCTTTTCTTCCAAATGTGATTATCACTCAGGTGATATATTTATATAATATTTCACACAAGAAAACCATGCCACGTGAAAGGTATTTTTATGTTTAACCAACCCTCATGGCTCCCCAACCCTAACCGAAACTTGTGAGTCAGTCATCTCTTTATCAAGATGCTCCCCTCTAATTAAAGATAATTTAATAAAACGTTATTTTTTTTTTTAAAAAGTCATTTTGGGCTCCAGTTCTCCAATCCAGAATGTCTAACTCTTTGTTTATTCTTCAGGTACTCACTGTGATGAAGACATCAATGAATGCTCCATGAACCCTTGCCAAAATGGTGGAATCTGTGAGAATTTTCCTGGGAATTACACTTGCCATTGCCCACCTGCAAACAAGGAAGGGATTTATTACGGTGGCTGGAACTGTACAGAAGTCCTCCATGGCTGTACTGATCACCAATGCCAAAACAACGGAATATGCATCCCACATTTAAAAAATGGGCAACATGGATTCAGCTGCATATGCCCAGCTGGGTATACTGGAATACACTGTGAAACCATCACCACGTTTTCTTTTCAAGGAAACAGTTTCCTTTTGTTGAAGAATCCCATCACCCCTAAAAAGGAATTTTTCTATACTGTAAACCTGAGGTTTCAGACTGTGCAACCTACAGCTTTCCTGTTTTACCGAGGGGACAAAAACACATTTACGAAGCTGGAGTTACTGAACAGCTACTTACACTTATCTGTGCAAGTCAATAACCAGCCACAGGCTCTTTTGCATATTTCACATAATGTCAGTGACGGAGAATGGCATTCAGTGGAGGTAACCTTAGCAAGAGCTGTTACCCTTCATTTACTTGACAGCTCTTGTGTAGAATCATGTCTCAATAAAACGCCTGCTATGATTCATAACGATCATGTGATGCTTGCATTTCAGAGCACGTTTTTGGGTGGCTTACCAGTGGGGAACATTAGCGGCAACTCTCTACTTAACACCTATAATATACATTCTGCACCTTCATTTGTAGGCTGTCTTCAGGACATTGAGATAGACTCGGTTATTATTACTCCCGAGAATGTATCACCAGAATCATCTTTAAATGTCAGGATAGGATGTGTGAAAAAGGACTGGTGCGGAACCCACCCTTGTGAGAACAGAGGACGCTGCACCAACCTGTGGCTGAGCTACCACTGCGATTGCTACCGGCCCTACGCAGGGCCACGCTGTGCAACGGGTAAGGGAATGCTGTTGGTGTTTGTGCTTTCAGTGGTTGCTGGAAACGTGATTATGGTCAATCCTGTTTACCTTGGTGATGAAACAGCGTGACTGTTAGGATCTCTGGAGCTTCATGTCGACCAGTAAGAAAGTGCAAGAGGTTAGTAGGAGCACACATTCATTCTTTTCTTGTTACTTTCCCAGGAAGGCTGCTTTTCAGCCTGACCAAAAAAAAAAAAAAGTCACACTGAACGGGTAGATTCCACTCATCCAGTTTTTAAATCTTCTTAGTTCTCTTAGCACTCCATAAACTCTGGAAAACTGTAATTCACTGGAGGTTATGCACCCCCAGTAAAATTTAGAAAGCAACCAAGTCACTTGGAGTTTAAGTCTTACTTTCAAAGCATTCTTTGAAAATTTTATCCTCAAGCTCTCTAGGCTTTTATAAAGAAATTCATTTAAGGCAATGAAAGGCAAGCAAGAGTACTGCAAGTTAAAAAAAGACAGATTCCCATTTTGAAGAAAGAAGGAGATTACACTATTAACTTAATCTGATTAGCCCAAGGAGAAGGCAGGGCTTCAGCGGCTGGAAGTGGGGCCATCCCTCACCCAGCCGGTCCCAGGGCAGCTCTGGACACTCGCTGACGAAGGCAGCTGATACCGGAGAGCTCTTTGGTGACCAGAGGGAAACATGCCTATGTCGCAGTGAACCACACTCAGCAAACAGCCTCCTTGGAGCAGGAATTCAAAAGCTGCAGATGCCTGTAGCACTTTCCCTGCTACAAACGCCCTTTCCAAGCACAGGCTGAGGCTAACGGAAGGATAACAGGAGGCTGCTGCCCACCTCCCTGCTGCGTGTAATCCTCCGGAGCTGCAAATACAGAACCCCTCAGGAACAATTTGGGGTGGACTTGGCAGTCCTTCCTCTGCAAAAGTTTTAGGGATTTCAAACAAGCAGTTTAGTCCAAGAAAAATGTACAGGACTGAGTCTTCCCCGCAGCGCCCTTGCCCCTGCTTCCCTCTCTGCCCCCTTACTAACCACCTACACGTGGGTGATGATAGCAACGTTTAGACAGGAAAAAATACATCCATACACATATGTATGCATATATATTTGCCAAGGGGGCTGGAAAGAGCGAAGTGCCACAGCAGAGCCACGGTCAGATTGGAACGGACAGATCCTACGGCGGTGCGAAGCGGTGTGGCTGAGCGGCCGCCGGGGAAGGTACAGTGACTGACCTCAGCTGAGCAACTGGCCCCTGGGGCTTGTTGAATGCATTGCTGCAGAGAGCTGTAGCTTGAAATACATTTCAAAATGCTTAAATGCTATTTCATTTTGTATTGTATACTTAAGAGTTATCAATATTTTCAATAGTTTTTGTTCTTATTGCAAAATGTCAAAGTCTGAGAGGTAATTGTAAGAGACTTCTTTGAAGTCTAGCTGTAATTTATCCAAAGATTTGGAAAGCAACTTAGGACTGTAGGACAACATCTGGTAAATATGTTTGCCTCCTTATATGAAGTGAAATTAAAACCAGTCAGAGCCAGGAGAGGCTTATACTGGTATTAGAACTTTTGAGAATGATTAGAAAGCATGCATTATTTTCTTTTTTTTCCTGCTGACCACAATATTCCTTGCAAATCATGGCACCATGCCATTTTGATACATAGGTTCTAGATATATGCCATATTTAAAAGACTAGGGCAGGTTTCTTAAAAGGCAGAGTGAGGGAGACTTGCAGTAAAGGATAACATAAGAAAAGCTAGTGTCTTTTTGAAGAAAAATTGCTGCCAAGTATTTAATTGACAAGAGGCAATATTTTCTCTACATATACAAAATAACAAACAGATGTTGACTCGTTCTGATCGGCATCCAGATGTTGTGACCCAAGAGGTTAATATTGACCAAGGCGATGCTAACCATCTCATCAAACAGAAGATCAGATTGATATATATATATTTATAAATAGAAATGCAACAAAGTAATTGTAAACATGAAATACCTTTTTGAAGATTAATGCTGCCTTCTAACATCGCAAATGCATAATCCTAATTCCAGCAGAAATTTTCTTTTTACCTGCATGAAAAGTATCTCGGTCTCTAGTACCACCTTACACAAAAGGTATAACCTAAAGAGATTTCATGCCTCAAAACACCCATTTTGACAAATATTTATTTCTACGTATGAGAGTTTTAACAAGGATATGTAGATATATAGATAAACTTATAGAATTAATATTTCAAATTAAATTAATTTATGAAGTTGCCTCTTCAGGAACAAGCAAGGGATTTATTCCTGTTGCTAAATAATATTACCCTGCCACATAGTAGTGCAGTGTGGTTATTAAGGGTCTGTTGGGGCTTCACAGTCAGACCTCTATTTTCATTGGGTTTTTTAATATCGTCATAAAAAAAAGTAGGGCTGCAGGCAGAAACTTGGCCTAGAGGTCTCACTAGGAGTTTTACTGCACAAAAGAGGACTGACTCTTCAGCTCTGTGAGCATTAAAAAAATGGAAAAAAAATAAAGTTTGTTTTATTATTTCTATGAATTTGATATATTAAAAAAAAAGCTCTTGAAAGTGTTTAGGCAGGAAGTCTATAATATTGAGGACAAGATCACAAAATTTAAAATGTAAAAATAGAAACACTTTGTTGTGCTTTAATGAGATGATTAATCAGAATAAAATACGGTTTGGACTACATATTTTGTATCCTTACAAGTCTGAAAATCATTACTGAAAATAAAGAGTAAGGGAAAAAGACAGATGGTTTTGGTTTAATCGTTTTAATTGATAAGCACCAAAAAAATTAAAAAAAAAAAATAAAAAAAGAGAAAGACTTACTCAATCCTGGACCATTTTCCCCCCACAACACCATAGCACTCACAGGACTGAGCAGCACCAAATAGGTGCCCTGTTTGCAGATTTTACACAAAACGGGTTTTCTGAGCAGTTTTCAGCTATTTCTATGATTGGAATCAATGCAAAAAAAAAATCACAAAGTTCCAGAATTATGCTAACTGCCACAGTCAGCAGAGGATCAAAGCAGCTAGGTTCTTTTCAAAATAATCTGAGGACCAATCCAGGAAACTGTAGAAATCTGTCCTTGTTTAACCATTTGAAAACACAGCATTACACAGAACATGATAAAGGGGGAAAATACGCCCAATAATACAACATCTGGTCCTTAATGCCACAGCCAGGGAAGCCAACAGGAATTTTGAAATAGAAGCTGTTTACAGCTGGATCAAGTCTTTTTTCATCCATAGATACCAGCACATCTTACTGCCAGAAGTAAATATTACCAGAAATAGCTATTTGACCATTGCGCTGGCTCCCTTGTAGTTTAGCCCTAATTGTTTTATTTTTCTCCCTTCTCTCTCTCTCTCTCTCTTTTTTTTTTTTTTTTTTTTTTTTAATCTTTTTGTATATCTCTAACCTCAAGAGTACGTTCCGGGACGGTTTGGATCTGAGGACTCTTCAGGCTATGCTGCTTTTTCTCTTGATGCCACTCAGAATGAAATTTTGAACGTATCAATGTTTGTTCGAACACGCAAATCTTCCGGCTTGTTACTGGCTTTGAGAAACAGTACTCGCCTCTACGTAAGAGTCTACTTGGAAGGTGGGAAACTCACAATGTCAGCTCTAAATTCCATGAAGTTATTAGGGAAAGACTCCATGAACGATGGAAACTTTCACTTAATAATATTAAAAATAGAACCAAATAAGATGGAATTGTTCCAGTCCTCTCAATACCTAGGCTTTATTTCTACTCCGGTACGAACCATACAAAGTAAGGATATTCTTTACATTGGAGGCCTACCAGATAACAAAGAAACTGATAGAAATGAGAAGTATTTCAAAGGCTGCATCCAAGACGTAAGAGTGAACAACCAGCCGCTGGAATTCTTCCCCATCACCCATCCACTGAATCCTCTTATCAACAGAGCTCTGATCAATGTCACCCAAGGATGCACTGGTGACAACCTCTGCAAGGTAAGAATGATATTTTCCGGTGCGTTTTCCCATTGTTATTATGGGGAATTTATTTTAACTTTTTTGTATGTTCCCATATGTTATTTGATGATAATGACATCTTAGGAAAATATGTAAAAATGCTAGAAAGAGCAGATTTTGTTGAGTTATGCTACAGATTATGAATATCAGCAGCAAAATGTATTTGCATAGGGGAGAATTAAAATATTTTAAGGTTGAAATACTATTTTTTACCAATTATTGAACATGCTGTGCTGTGATAGTGCTGGTTTTTATCACTTTCCATCTGAAATAAGCAGAATTCTCCTTTTTGCGAAACAGTCCCCCATCCTTAGAGTTGGGAGTCCTCCAGCTTTTTTTCTTACTCAGGTTGTCTCTTTTCTTTCCCCATAGTCCAACCCTTGCCACAATGGTGGTGTGTGCTATTCGATCTGGGATGACTTCACTTGCACGTGTCCCCCTAACACAGCGGGGAAGGCATGCGAGGAAGTCAAGTGGTGCGAGCTTGGGCCCTGTCCTCATGAAGCGCAATGCCAGCTGGTACACCATGGATTTGAATGTAGGTACATTTCAGTTCATCCTATCATCTCTGGAGAGTAGAAACAATAGAAATTTTCATCAGCATTTCCTTAAATCTTAATATTCACTGCCTTTAAAGTTCATTCAGTTATTACTTCTGTATTAAAATCATGTCAGTTGTAAGTAACATTAACGGTAAGAGTCTGCCCTACCCAACCCAGAAATTTTCAAGCAGACCCCCCTGACACAGACACTGATGTTTACAGGACCTTTGCTTTTGACTGACTGAACACAACTTGTCGAGGTTGTTCAATAGATCAGGACATTACCAGCGTGTGAGCGCATCCCTCATACCTCCGCTGCAAAGAGACAAGAGGATATCCAGTGCTGGGCTAACCTTAGGAAATCCTCCATCGTCCTGAAAAGATAAGATACATGACATACATTGCATTGCTTGATTTCCTTAAATGTTAAATATCTTTGAAGAAAGTCAGTGAGCCATCCAGTTATTCAGCTAGCACCTTCATCAGCAGCACCTGCGTGCCAAGCAGCCTGTTAGTTTGAGAACTGGTGGCCACTAGCTGTCTTCAGAACATTAGCCACCCTGCTACAGAGCTGTATTCTTAACTAGTTGGTTTCTTAGCTAGAGCATAGACTGTAGGTAGGTCTGCCAGCCTGGTGGTTCCTGGGGTTTAAGCTGAAGCAGAAAGAACTTTTTCCCAAGGGCTGTGGCTACTGTTCCACCTAGATGGCTACGTTTAGCAAGCCCTCTAGCAAAACATCAGCTGCAAAAAAGGAGTAACAGTCAATACAGGAAGGTGATGCGGGGAACCTGGTGTAACAGCGAAACTGTATGCCCAGTGTCACAACTGAAGGTGAAAGCACATCCAGACAGCTTACTGTGCTCAGGGCTTGGTAAGAGTTCTGCAAGGAGTATTTGAGCTTTTGAGCTTCAAAAAACTCATCTTTGGGAGACGTTGGAAAAATTAGAAATCATTTTGAAAAGCTGAGTTTCATTTTTAGTCTAGTTTCCTCCAAGGAAACTTCTCCTGTGAGAAAGACACCACATTCGATAGGCGATGCAGTTACACCTCCACTGCCTTAGTGTCAGGATATACAGCCAATAATTTCCTGCTGGGACACCTGGGGGCTCTTTCCACCAAGACTTACCAAGCCCAGAGATAGTCAGGAACCCACTTATCTCAGCACCAGGATCTCACAAAACCAAATTTGCCTGAAGTACAGACAGACGACTTTCCTTCCTCTCTCTCCTCCCTGTCTATAATCCTCATGAATCTCAGAATGTGCAAATTTACAGCCCAGCGAGTTAGTGAGTTTTAGTTGAAACCATGCTAATGAGCGATGCCAAATACCTTTGTAAAGGTGTCCATAAAACTGCCACAACATTGCCCATCGATTTTCACTCGCAGCAGTACAAACCAAACGCTGCTGCCCTCCCGGTCCTGCCAGCACAGGCTGGGTGCTCTGGGTAGGGCTGTGGCAGCGCATACATAAGCTGGCTTTAAATGTGACAGGCACAATTTTGAAGGGGCTTTTTTGCCAACTGACTTCAGGGAAATCCATCCTGTTTCCATCAGGGAGAGTAAATAGTGATCTGGTCAAATGCTTTCTAAAACCTCTTTAGTGCTTTTTCTAAGAAAAGAGGAATTGAGAACAAAGGTTCACCCAGTCCAGACCTGTCATGGGGAATAACTAGTTGCCAATACTTAGAGAACAAATGTAAAATGACAAATATATATTTTCTTTTGAAATACAATCATGTCCACCTCCTTCTCTCTGTCTAAAGAGGAAGAAAAGAGATACCACTAATTTAGAATTATATCTGTCGGATTATAACTGGAGATGATGTACAGCAGCACACTTTTGATGTCAATACAGCTAGTGCTGGCACTGCTCTGTAATTTCTATAGCCATAAGTGGCCGGGAAGGATAACTGAAACAGCGGTGGAATTTGATTGATTTTTCCAGAAAACCCAAAAGGGCTTAGAGGACAGGGAGGATGGGGCACTGAAGAAATATTGTTCCACATGCATTGGTTTAAAGTTGGCCTGGTTTCTCAATTATTATCTTTGCACAGGTCTTGCGAATGCAGTGTTTAGTGGCCGAAGCAGTGCGATATTTTACAGAAGCAACGGAAAAATCAGCAGAGACCTCACCAGTATCACATTTGGCTTTCGAACTAGGGACACAGATGTGATACTGCTGTATGCGGAGAAGGAGCCAGAGTTGGTTACCATCAGCATTCATAACTCCAAACTACTCTTTCAGTTGCAAAGTGGGAACAGCTTTTATAAGCTGACCCTTGCTAGTTCGTTCCCTGTGAGTGATGGGAAATGGCATCAAGTGACCATCTCTATGGTAGAGCCTCTGTCCCAGTCCTCTAGATGGCACATTGATGTAGATAACAAGAAAGACACCACAACTAGCACAGCTGCTGCAGGGAACCTCAACTTTTTAAGAGAAGAGACAGACATCTACGTGGCTGACAAGGCTTTTGACAGTCTGGATGGCCTGCGAGGATGTATGAGCACCATAGAAATCAGTGGCATTTATCTCTCGTACTTTGATAATGCTGACATCCCTACTACAAAACCCCAAGAGGAACAATTTCTCAAAATATCTGCAAAGCCTGCTCTTACTGGCTGTTTGCAGGTAGATGTCTGCAGCTCATATCCCTGTATGCATGAGGGGATATGTGAAGACTTCTATACTTCCTACCGTTGCGTATGTCCCAAAGGATGGACTGGCACCCATTGCGAAGTCAACATCGACGAATGCTTTTCAAATCCCTGCATTCACGGAAACTGCACTGATGGGATCACCTCTTACGAGTGCCATTGTGAACCTGGTTACACAGGGGTGAATTGTGAAGAGGACATAGACAACTGTCGTGGCCACCAGTGTGCCAATGGAGCCACTTGCGTAGACGGGATTAATGGATATTCTTGCCTGTGTGCTGGTAACTTCACGGGAAAATTTTGCAGGTACTGTAAACAAGACAGATCCATACAATTTTAGCAGGTGCCTCCTAAAGGATTGTTACACCACTGATGCCTCCATTTTAAATGCACATTTAATAAACTGCACACTGCAGACCTGTATGTTTATGTATTAGCCATGGCTGCAGAACTAATGTATAAAGTCATCCAGATCAATGAGATGCAGACTGAGACAGTGGAGAGACAGCAGCTTAGGCAGAGACTGATGAGGCAGTGCCAAGGAGGCAAGGAACAAAGCACAGCTCTGCTGCCTGCCTGCGTCAGACGAGATCTCTGATGACAAGATTGCAAATCCGCCAGAGCTCTGAGACAGATATCTTACATCATTAAAAAAAAAAAAAAGATTTAAAGGGGTTTGAATCTCTAAAACTATACCATATTAGAGTAATAGAGCTCTAGAATAAGAAGTAGTTCTAAGAAATTCAGAGCTGGCGGGAAAGGGAAAATAACAGAAGGGTTTGTAAAGCAGTTTTTCGCCCCCCTCACAGTATCTTTGCCAGGTGGGTCTTTTTCTCCAAGGTTGCTCTCTCAGCCCAGCAGTCCCAGTGGCTGCAGACACCACACAGCCCACTCTTCCCATCACTTCTGAGACTCCTCACATGCCTGCTTCCTGTTCTTCTCACACACTCCTCTATAAAGCCTGCAGGTTCTTCCCTGGCATCTCTCCCTTCACTTGTCCTTCTCTGCATACCATAAACTCCTCCCTTCTGAGCATGTCCTGCTGCTCTCAGAAAAGGCAAAATTCTTCTCCTACCTCTAAAGGACTCCAACAAACCCAGTCTACTGCAGCCCAAAGACAAACATCTTTGTGCTGCCCAGCCTCAGCCTTTTAAGCTATAATGACACAATTCTCAATTTTTGTTGGCTTTTTTTGAGTAGTGAGGACATCCTGAGATTTGAAGATGATGCCTTATATGGGCCCAATATGGTTAATTTTGTATGCTAATTCTCTCTTTTGAACTCTTCTACTAAACTCCCCAGGTATCACATAGATCCTGACCTCCATGGTCCCTTCCCACTCAAACTATTCTATGATCCACACCAGTAACATAAGTAGAGTGTTGTGTGTTGTCCTTTTTTTTTTTTTTTTAATAATTCAACAGATCTTAAAAGTTAATCAAAACACGTTTTGTGAGTCTTACACCTCAGTTCCTGCTGTCTCTCCTTTGGACAATACATCAACCAGCAACGCTGTTGCTTCCCTGGTGCCGTTGCTGCCTCCCACTAACCACAAATAGTACCCCGAGGCACCAGGCATTGTCAGTACACACAGATGTGGGGTTTCCAAGGAGGCATTAGGTGTATGCAGCCCCTGAAATTGTGTGTTCATTTACAGGTAAAACATCCTACCTTTTCCATGGCTGTTGAGGAGTATTTCCCAGCAGGAGCACTGCTCCCTCTATCTGAAGGTGAACAGCCCTAGATTCTGCATTCAAATAACAAATTTGCAAGGTGGATCTAAATATTTTCCACTCAAGCAGTGGACTAGAGCCAAAAGAAAAGCTGAAAGAGCACAAGACATCCAGAAACAAGGAAAGTGCAAATAACAACTGCCCTTGCTGTCTTATTCACCTAGGTACAGAAGATTACCGTACACGGTTTGTGGGAACGAAGAGAGAAACCTCACGTGTTTCAACTACGGCAACTGCACCGATCTCAACGGCGAGCTGGCGTGTGTGTGCCTGCTGGGATTTGCTGGAGAACGGTGAGATGCTGGATTTCCCCAGCAGATCTTTGTGGAGCAATTCTTCCAAAAGCCGTTCCAGAAGGGTGCAGAGGGTAACAGCCACAGGGGTTTTGCCCTCCTGCAGAAATACAGACAAAGCAGCTGGTTCCTTGCACCAGTGACTCTGAGGGCCTATAAGTATAGCAGTTCTACTTCTAAAAATATCACAAATTGGTGCAGCAATATTCAGTCCAACATAGCACCATTAACTTCAGTGCAAGATATTACTTCTTAGACAGCATTTTACACTTCTACATGCCTGCTTTTTTTTTTTTAATTCCATGCCCATTCTGTATATAACAAGCTATAATGTTATCTTTCTATAGGGGGGACACAAACACATATATCCCCCTCATCTATAAAAATCAGCTACAATACACTGACACACAAATACGCAAAACTGTTTCATTGTCACACGTATGAATATACAATTCATTCTCCCACAGAGATGGTATGAGATAAAATACATGATGGCACCAAAGCTTGGTACTTTGATGTAGGAAAAGAGAATTATTATTTTTAAAAGTTTAGAAATACTTTTTAAATGTTATAGTTTAGTCTGAAACAGAAGAGGACTTCCTCTCAGTGAAATTCATATCTTGTAGTATGTTGTCAAAAGTCACTCACCATTTCCTAGTGTTCTGCAAACAGCTCTGGAGCAGGGAGGCTGACCGCCTCAGGGCATTAGGTGCTGCAGAAATGTAGGAAGACGTTGCCCCTGTCCTATGATAGTCTGTGAAATTAGCATCACCTCAGAGTAT
Source organism: Pterocles orientalis (assembly GCA_011057875.1). Lineage (NCBI taxonomy): Eukaryota > Metazoa > Chordata > Aves > Pterocliformes > Pteroclidae > Pterocles > Pterocles orientalis. The sequence goes on along the minus strand of WKFP01013332.1, from coordinate 217,960 downwards.
AATATCCACAAGTTCAACAGGACCAAGCTATGCTGGCTCTGCAAACACAAAGAGGTTTTCAACAAAAGGTTTTTATTCTCTCCAAAACTTATTAACCCACTGATTTTGTGAAAACAGTGCAGCAAGCTATAAAAGACAGATGAAATGAAAATTTCCACCCAACCAATGCACAGTGTAGTTGCCAGACACATCTGGTTGTCCTGTTGAAGTCAGCCAGAAGGTCTGTGTACCACCTCACAACACTCAAAAAAGGTGAAAAGATCAAATAAAATATAAAGAAGAAAAAGCATATTCTCAAACACTTATTTGGTGTCTATATTTCTTCGTACTTCAAGGTAGAAGGAAAGTACTTTTTCATTCTTCTTTCGCCTGCCAGACAACTTGCTAACTACAGCTTTAGGAAGTTACATCCTCCTCACATCCATCCCACTGCCTAGCAAGAATCTCTGTTTTATGGTTCTCATGGTTCTCATATTGAACGGCAGCCTTATACCAAGGATACCGGGCTTTAACTGACTATCACAGCAAGGCATTCTTCTCCAATATCTGAAATTGACTTTTTGTCCTCTTTTTCTCCAAGCTGTCAAACCATAAATCACTTCTGTCCTTGCAGATCTTAGTATAACAATTGAGAAAACTGTACCCCTTCTTTTTTCCAGAACAAATACAAATATATCAGTTAATAAAAACATGAAAACCCAAACCCTTTTGATATTTTCTAACAGACTGATAAAGCAGGCATTTTCCTTTAAGACAATATTTCATCCCTCGGAAACCCATTAATGCACAGTATAGACAAAATAGTATCTTTCTATGTCAATTAATTGACTTGGGATCACAAAAAAACGAACAAACTTAATAATAGGTGGAAAGGGAAATGTGAAAAAATTACTCTTCACAAAAGGAGACATAACTGTCTCTTGAAAACATTTTTTTTTCATTGAATTCAGGCTGGGATTTTCAAAATTACCAAAGGGAGTTAGGTCTTCAAGTGTTCTTGGAACTCAGTTGGATCCAGGTGCCTAATTCCCTGGAGGATTTGAGGGTTTTGTTTGTTTGTTTGTTTTGCATATGTAAATTCATAGCACAGTTTTTATACATCAGATTAATACTCTAATTTAGCTTTTTGAAGTATGTGAATGTAACTTACCATTGAAGGAAACTGTTGAAACTCTTTTATAGATTAATAAAGAAAATAAGCTAAAAGTGTCTAATATAAAGGACAGTGCTTCTCTAATGTAACGCTAAAATTTGTTGTGTTGTTATGAATAGGATTGAACAAAGCAATTCCTTACAATTCTCACACTCTTCTTCAAGAATAAATCTGTCTTTATCTGGGAGAATTAAGATTAACTGTCAGCATTATTTGGGAAAAAAGGGGGCAGGGAATTAACGATGAACTTCGTCAGAGCAGCAAATCACCAAATCATTGCTAGTTTTCAGGCAGTCTCACACATTCCTCATCAGTGTTGAATTGGTTGCCTTGAGAAATTACAAGAAGTCACATTTCTTTTATCATCAGAACTAACTCAAAACCAGTTAACAGCAATATTTAAGCTTGTAAAGCCCTGTTTCGCCCCCTTCTTACCATTCTGGGAGCCCACCTCCTCAGAGGGGCTGGATAATAGATTCTGCTGGGCATGGATTGGCATGTCAACTTGAGAAAAAAAAAAAAAAAAAAAAAAAAAAGAAAAGCAGGTGAACATCCCTAGGAGCACTCAGCTGAGAAAAACAGATATTTGTTTGACTTGCATCCAGACTACCGAGAAAGAAAATGTGCCCTCAGCTCCCCAGAACAATGAAAACGGAGAAGCGAGCTGTCGGTAGGACTTGCGCCAGATCTAGCACTAAAATCACACACAAACTTTAATTTCACATCACTAAGCACCATTAACCATGACATGCTTTATAGAGATTAAATTTCCAGCTTCACTATCTGTGTTTGAAGATAAGACAGGAAGTTGAGGATTTGAGTGTGGCTAATCAGGTAGTTAATAAAATCATAAACACATGGAAACGTACCTCAAATTTCAAATAGAGCATCCTAGTCTCCCTTTCCCCAAAAGCTTCCGAACTCAAAATGTGCTTGGTCGATGCATTGGATTTGTGATTTCAGATGCTCACTATTTGCAGTCTTTCTTCTAGGTGTGAAAAGGACATTGACGAGTGCAGCTCCGACCCGTGTCTGAACGGGGGCCTCTGCCAGAACCTACTCAACAAGTTCCACTGCCTCTGCGACGTGAACTATGCTGGAGACCGCTGTGAGATAGATGTAAGCGACCTCTCCTTTTTTGTCTCATTACTGTTGTGGCAGAATCTCTTTCAGCTTCTCTCCTACCTCATTCTACGAATGGATGATGATCCAGCAGTTGAGTGGGGTGAACAGGACGACTATTAGCAGTCTTGAAACTTTTCTATTTTAATGCAGCAGAAGATGCCTTTACCAAACATCTTAGCAAAGCAATACAACCATCAGAGCTTCAACAATTGTTTTCTATTTCTTTGAAGAATTTTCTAGGAACCGCTTTGGATCTGGTTTAATTCGTTCACTTCATTTTAGAACGAATGCTAGCAGACCTGAAAAAGTCTTTCATCCCACCTCCACCAGAGCATTTCACCACATACACACTGCCAGTAGGCAACAGTGGGTCACACCAACAGGCAATACATATTAACGAGAACTATAAGATGTGCTGATGGTGGCATTCAAACCCTACTGCAATGGGTGGCAAAGACCCACTGCCTTTATCAAGGCTAATTTCACCCTTAACTCTTACAGATTGTCGCTGTCTTTGCATCATCACATGACATGTTCATTGCTGTTTCTTTGGCAGTTTGGTCTCACACCTCTGAAATAATATCTGACATTTTTTGGATAATTAGATAATAGTTTGGATTAGCAGTTGGCAACATGCTGAGGACAGTCTCACATCCATTTGAATCAGTGGCAATCCTGCACTGAGATCACTAATCTTGAACCTTCACCTGGTAGCCTGTACACCTCCAATATCTTATTATATAATAAGATAAATATAAATAAAATACAGCCATCCCAATGTACATCATGATTCCTCTCTCAAGAAAGGGCCAGTAAGTACATCAGACTTTAAAATCATAATTTGTTATTTGTTCAAAGATTTCTACAACTTTGAGTAAATCTATGTTATCTGCCAACAGATACAAGTGTCTTCAGACAAAATTACAGTGGTTTTTTTCCTTCTTAGGAAACAACCAAGGTCATTCAATTGTTTGGTTGTTCACAGATTCTTTAAAGAATGAAAATAAGGGACCTGAAAATTATGAAAACCAGGAAGGTTAGCAAAACATTTTATAGCAAAATATCTGTGTAGTTACCTTTGAGAGTGTAGCCACAACTGAAGTACATTGTTAAATACAAAAAAAAGTAGTGAAAAGTGAGGTTCTGTTTCTCTGGACAATTCCTTAAGGCAAGAATGACGTAGGAATGGTGCAACCATTTATTTGGGCATTCATGATCGTATTATATCTGTATAGACTCTGTACTCCTCTTAGTCATTTAAATAGTGCCCTTGAGTGATAATCCAAAAGAGTAAGCGTGTAAAGATGCCAACATTCCAGTTTTGCCACAGCAGAATATAGTAGAAGTGACTGCCTGGGAATTAAACTCCTATTTTTTTTATTTCCCACCTTTCATAAATGTCTGTTATTTTTCTGAATACCATTCAGTGCATAATTGCAGCAACACTAATGTTATTAAGAAGTCTATTCCTATATTTAGGAGGGAAAAAAAACAAACCAACAAACATATTCTTTTTGCACATTTATGGAAAATACCATGGTTCATCCCTGTGATATGTCACGTATTCCTGTCTCAGGCACCTACCTTAGTATGAAAACTTAACCAGAATATTTTTGCTTGCAATAATTGTATTACATGAGGATAATTTATTTGCTGTCTTTATCACACCAGAAAACTGATTGGGGTATTTTCTTTGTTCATATCTTATTTAAAAAAAAATATTCAGCTAAAAGTTCCTTTCCTCTTTGTAAGCAAACAAAAAAGACATGGTTAGGATGCACCTTCCAGCACTGGGGATGAAATTAATGTAGCAGTGTCGGAAGCGAGACTGTGTATTGTATTGGATGTAGGGCTTCGTTGTCTTACTTACTGAGAATCACATGTAATATTGTGAATTATATAACACAGGCAGAGATAACAAACCAAAAACCAAACTGCAATTTGGATTTTTTTGTCAAGGAAAATACAATTTTGGAAAATTGGTTTGGTTTTTTTTTGTTTGTTTTGTTTTTTTACTCCAGATAAAGTAATGTGATCAAACTTACAATGTCAGAGGAAAAGATTTTTTTTTCATGAAATCAATATTTCTGTGTGAGATGTTTGCATTTTGGTTTAAAATATCAAAGTAAGACAAAACAGAATGAAAACACTCACCTTGGTTTTAGTTAAGATGTCAATTTTCTTTTATATGGAGAAATTTGAAGTAACAGCCAAAGTATTAGGTTGAAATTATATTCCAAACTGTAGTTTTCATTTCAACCTGGCTAAAAACATTACTTGGTTTGGCATTATTGAAATGACAAATTTAAACCCCATCACAAATCGATATGAAAACTATCCTATCATTTCAGAATGCAAACTAAAAGCAGAGAAATAAGAAATCTTGAAAGTTGTAATGAAAACAAAATGATGCTATGAACCAAAGTTGTTAAAGCCAAGTTTTTCTTAAAAAAATTCAAATTTTAAAAATCACAACAGATTTGGGTTTTTCTCACTGGGTTTAGTTCAGCTCCCACATAAGTAAATCAAACTGTTACATACTTTACAGAATATGGATAGAATAAACAAAAATTTCATCCTGGTATTAATGTTGAAGACAGACAGAAAGCAATACATGTAATAACAGTATGTCTGACATACTACACCAATGCGCATAATATGAAAACCAAAGAATATATCTTTTTAGAGATTCCAAAACTCTCTCTTTTCAATACTAGAAACTTCATATGAGTGCTACATACAATATTAAATACAGGTTTTATGTGGGTGGATTTACAGAAATAGGCAAGTTATTAATCTAGAATATATTATCAGAGCCTCACTTCAGTCTTTCTTTTTTCCGAGTACGCACCTGCAATTGAATTCTTTCCTTCCTCTAATGCCTTGTCATCATGAAACATCTCCTGACTTCAGAAACGCTTCTCCTTTCCTCTTTGTACTTCTGTATTTCTCAACTACATCGTGCATGTGTACATAACTTTCCTACCTTTATACGCAAAATAAACCTTCTGCCTTGGTCTCTTCAGCCTGCTCCTCATTTTCTGCTAATGACTCTATTCATTTGCTTTAAGTGTGCTGTGTTTTCTCAACAGTTGCACTTTACAGGTACACCACACGAAACCCAAGCCTGAGTATCCCCTGCGTGTTCTCCGGGAGCGCTGACCCTGCAGAGCCCGGCAGGTGCTCCCCAAGGAAGCAGTTCAGCTGCCATAGCAGTCACCCATCAGGGGTGATGACTCTGCTGCACACCTCTTGGTACTTTACAGAGCACAGCTAAATAAACAAGCCTCCAGACCAATGATTCAGAGGAAGATCTTTTATTCACATGGATGGCTTCAAGTGACTCTTATTACTTGGTTCCCCCTTAGGCACTGTTAACACTTACTAAACTGTTGAGCGTCACAAGTTGATGCTTTGATGGGTCATCCACTGAGCTCTCCCGTGCACAGGTCTCCCAGCACACCCAGTGAAGAACAAGACCTTATATTTCTAGTTTAAAAGGTTAAAAAATAAAGAAACAAATGCCAGATTAATTGAAATAACTTTCTTGAACATATATATTTTCAAAAGCAATGCAGGTGTTGGACAAGTAAAGGGAAACAGCTAGAGAAGCAAAAGCAAACATGAAAAAACAATTGGATTAATAATGACAGTAGGCACTATTTTTTCTTGGAAATATATCCAATTGCTAAGATTTTTTAGAATTTAGGGGGTTGAAAAGACCAATATTTATGTTTAAGATTAAGATATAACAGCAAGATCTTCATATACCTCCAATGTTGCAATTTTATTGTAAATCTTTTGATATTTGATTTTTTATTTAGAACACAAACTCACAGTTGAGTTCGTGCTTTTTGTGAGAATCTCAAAACCAAAACAAAACACAAGAAAGTAAAAAAAAAAATTCTGAAAAGAAGGGAAAAACAAAAGACAGTGGTGATGGGAGTACTAAAAGGAAGAGCAAAGAGATTTGCATCAGCAGCTGATGTTGTACGTATACGTTAATTCTCTTGCTCCCAAAACAGTTAATTTTTAAGAAACTAGATCCAATACTCTGTTTACTCAGTGCATGTGTCTACAGTATGGTGGTGAAACTAAAAATAGGAAAAAATCTGCTTCAAGCTCTCAGTGATGAAATCAGGTTTCATCCTTTTATTGCAAATATTTTCCCTGGCCTGACACCCAAAAGTTCAGCCAAGGGAGCACTTTACTTGTATCTATTAACTTTTAGCACTTGAACTTACATTTTTTATATCTTGAGTTAGTGATTCTCCCTAAAAAGAAGGAAATTTTTTTTGCAATTAAAAATTATTCAAAATTTCTACTTCATGAAGCCCAAACCCTGGTTCTAAGATGTATAGCCTAAAAAAAAAAGCCACACAAAACCTCTACCAAGTTTTCTTTCTGTGTTACTTAGATTAGTACCACCTGAAATCTGCCTCGAGAGAGTAAAAAAAAGAAAAACCAAAACCAAAACCAAACCACGCAGATTTTGATTGTTTGTTTTCTTTGTGTTTCAAGAGTGCCCTGAGGCCCTATTAGGCTCAGGAACATATCCTGCTGTTGCTGCGTTCTGCTTGTGCTCGGAGAAGGCAGACGTGTCCCCGCACCAACTGGCCAACAGCTCAGTCCGTGCTTTGAAATTGTTCCTTGAACGTTACCATCAGCTGCACCTTTGGGAAAGCACTTCCTCACAACTCATACCCTCTCCTATCGTACATGTGAATATACATGAAACTTGAAAGCGGTGGCAGATTTCATGTCCCAGAATTAAAGTTCTGCTTAAGATAGTCTATGTGCCCCGATATGCACCTCTGTTGCTTTCACATCCTCTTCCAGATGGTACCATTCCATCCTCCTGGGCACAAGGACAAGCATCATGCACTGGAGGTTATGATTCACATTTAATGTCATTAAAAATACACCGATAAGCATGTAAGATATGTTCAATATTGAATCTAAATTCAATAAAACTCTCCTAGGCTTCCCTAGCACAGACACACAGAATTTTGATTGAATCTGCTCTACAGCGATTAGTTATGTATTCATTAACTGCAAGGGTTAGTAATATGAGCAGAGCAAATGATACTTAATTACAATAATTAATGCCTGGTGATTAATGAATAATGCATTCCCTAGATATTTACATATTCATACTTATAAGGCTATTAATGGATAATTACCATTTGACTAAAAGATGTGGACATCAGAAATGTAACAACTACACCGTTTTCCATCAATCTCACTGTGGCCTTACCCGTTAGTTTTGCTCTTGTATATTTCTATCTTGCAATTATACATGGAAATACACAAAAAAGAGTTTGTTTTCAAAACCTATAGAGCCATATAATGGCAAATACAGCCATGCAGGATAGTTTTCACACTGCATCAGTTCAGAGCGAGTATTCTCACTGCTTTTATGTCTTGAGGTTGCAAAACAATTTAGAAGAATTTTAGGATATTATTTGAAAAGAAAAAAAAAGAACAACATTTCACCTCGTCTTTCCAGCAGAAAACCTCTCAACGTCAGGAGACTGAGTGCAAGAGCAGTATTAGTGTTTTACTTCTTCAAATGCCAAAAAAACTCAAATAACAAACACCAAAAAAGAAATTCACACACCTGTAAGGGAAAGTATTTGGTGAAAGAACTTTGTGATCAGTATAGATTCATTCTTGTCCTGAATTTATGCTCTTTCCTACTGCAGATGGCTAGGGTACTTCCATACTTCAGAGATGGTTTATTTGTGAAACCAGGATAGCAATACTGTCAACACCTGCAAGCTGAAATAACAATTCTGCCCTAGGTGGCTTGTGTTTATGCTCCAACACACAGATTTCAGGCTCCATGGAAGATAAGTTGCCCTACCAAGCTTGGAGAAGGTTTTAAGAGCCACGGAAGGCCAAAGGTATAACACAAAATTTAAAAAAAAATTAATGTTAAAATGTAGTTATTTTAAGGCAACGTAATAATTATTCTTCTTAGCCTAAGCTTGAATGCTCAACGTTGGCACCACTAAGACAATAATATTCAGCCTCAGGGGTGTGGCAAAATGAAGAAGTGAAGCTGGGTCAGTCAACTGAAGCTGAGGAATGCTACCACCCTGATTTTCAAACAAGTCACCCACCTGCTGCTCCTCCACAGCACCAGCTGAGGAGCTGTGGGTGCCCTGGGCCACTGAAAAGATTATCCCAGCTGCCATAACCTGCAGAGAGTGAGCAGATGGTCTCGCCATACCAAGCAGTCACCTTCAGGTTTCCCTCACACTGCGGCTGAGCAGCCCATGACTCCAGGCAGCAAGACCAGGTCAGGCCACTGGGCAGCATCACAGCAATGTCTTAGTAAGTGAGCACATTTGTATCAGCTGTGGCTTTCGTCTTCTCCAGTGCTCCTGTAGCCTGTTGAGAAAGACTAATATGTACAATAAAATGTCTTCAAAATTAAACCATTTTTCTGAAATTCCCTATCCTGCGTAGCTAACTCCACGCGCTTGAGGTCCTTGCGTTGCCATAACACAACCTCACGAAACCAGAGGTACATAAAACCACTCCTTCACATCCTCTAAAACGACACGGAAGCCAGTGACACTTAAGGACCAGGTGACAGGAACTTTTCAAGAACTGATGCCCTCAGCCTCCAGCAGTCACGCCAATCTAGCCAGCCCATGACAGACTCCTGCCGGCTTTCCTTCCCAAGGGGGGAGCAAGCCATGGGTTAGAACCATCAATGAGCAGAATCCCACTCTCACCGAGTTTTCCTGATGCTCCTATGATCTAGACAGGGACCTGACTGTGAGAAGGAAATAAGCACTCTGGTCTGTATAACCCCTGTTCTGTAAGCATAAAGGGGATTTATTCCCTGGTACTTCTGATTTCTTCTCTGTAGTACCTTACCCTGAGAAAACCCTCATGATGTCAACTATTGGGAGAAAAGCACTGTACAGCACAGGTAAACTTCTTACAGTCTAATGATGGGTTATTGAAATAACATTATTTCATTGTCTGAAGTCAGTTTTTACTATTTTTATTAGCCTAGCAGAGTCAGCGTAACTCAGTGGGGGAAAAGCTGGGATTTATTTGTTTTCACATCATTCGCTTGGTTGTAGATCACTCCTCATGGCAGAATTGTTACCACCGATGGTAGGAGTCAGAGAGCCCAGCTTTAGTCCTGTGCCAGGTCAAACATGGGGTAAGAAGAAATATCTTTAGATTTGTAAAACGAGCAGCTCCGCTCTGGAAGTCATTGGAAATGTCACAATGCCATTTTTACAGTTTTTCAGAGCAGAACAACCCCTTAATATCCTTTGCTATTTTCTATTAGGCTGCGTTCGAAACACAGAATTTACCTAAAGCTTCTGAAAGGATATTGCAAGAAACACATTTAATACGTGTCATAACATAAGGTCCAAAAGCATCAGGATGCAAAGCCAATAAGGTTATCCGATGCGTCTTAGCTGGGAAAGGCAAGGAAGCTCCTCACAAGGCCAGCATTACTGCATGCATCAGTGAAAAGCAGTTGAATATTTAATGCGCATGGTAAAGATAAGCAGCAAAGGGAGCCCTGATGACATACGACAGCATAACACTCTGCAGTACAGGAATCAGCTCAAGCAGGGTATTCACATAGCACATTTAGTACGCAGATTAACACATTTTGTCTCTGCACTGTCCTTTATGTTGCAATGGCATTGTTTCCCTTTTTCTCACCTTCTGCTGTTTTCCCTGTGGACTCACATTCACATCACATGGGCGTTTACTTCAGTCATTGCCCACTTTGCAACGCGTTCCTCCACTCCATGCCTGCATTGTTCATCAACTAAATTTTACATCTTTTTTCTCTGATGGTTCATGAGACGATGTTCTTTTCTCTTTTCTCTATTTTTTTCTATCTTTGAATAACGCGGCAGGCTTAGCACCAAGGGAAGGTATTCTGAAAGTAGCTGTAGAACAATTAACTCATAAATATAAAATAATACTCTACTTTTGCCTTTTTTTTTTTTTTTGAAGAGCAGGAACAAATACCTCTGTCCTCCAGTTATCTCTCTAGATAAAAAGTGTAACTCTGATCTCATCCTAAGGACTATCCAAACACGAATTAACATTTTGGTAATTCTAGTATTTCTGCCTCTAACACCAAAACTTTGCATGTTTCCCATTTACTTTGCTTCTTAAAATACAATTGACAAGAAAATTATTTTGCTGCAAGTATTGAAAAGTTTTGTTTGTATTTTGGTGTCTGTTTTCCTCTGAAAAATAGAAATGAAGCTATGTTCAGTGGTAAATTTTGGAAACTTTATTTTTTCAAAAATATGGATATTTATCTAGAAAATAGCAAACAAGCAGGGATACCCCAACAGCAGGTGTTAATGACCTATCAGATTCCACTTCTACAGATGAGATGCTTTTTAATGGCTGGACAACTTGGTCAAACACTGACTGAAACGAGACCATAAACCTGTTTTAATTCCATAAATCCCAAATAGCTGAATTGACCAAAAGTTTCTAAAGAAAAGAAAATTCCAAACTCACTTTCAACTGAAAAATATAGTCTGGGCTCTCACTTGAGTACTTACGAAAAGAAAAAGAAATTAGGCAGCAGTTAAGGAGTTTGTGATGGAAAAGGGAACTTACTCATGGTGGCAGCAATCTCTTGGGATTCAATGTTTATCCTCTTCACTAAAATTAACAGAACTGAAACATAGATGTGAGGCTTTACATGGAATTTATTTCCAGACTAGGATCTTCAGAGGAAGTTTGTTCACCACCACTACAATAAGAAAGACCAAAAGATACCCACAGCTTGGAACCATTTGTATACATATAAAGAATGCCAGATAAAGGGGAAATACGGAGGTTTCCCAAGTATTACAGGTTAAGCACTTCAGAAAAATCTACCCACACTTACTGAGGTGCCTGGGTGGGAACCATGGTCCTCTATGGTATTGACAAATACATCTTGTAGGCTCGTGTTAAGCATATTGTTGGTTTCCAAGGCATTAAGATTAGAATCAAAGCTCCATGAAATTATCATGTTCCCAGATAACACAAGGCTGGCATGTTAATCTGCATACGTATGTCTTGATGAACTGTGCTTGTAAAGTACATTCTTGTGCAGAGGATTTTTCAGTTCTTGTTATGAAATTCCATACTTAATAACGTCTGAAAAAAAATTTGCACGCTTTACTAGGCTTGCAGAATATTTTTCCACTAAAAAGCAATAAAAAGAATTCCTGTTCCTGAGGATCTGCAAAATATTTTGGTTTCCAAAGGTCAGGAACACTGATCTGTTTTGATACACAAAGCCACTTAAATGAGAGACAGAGCTTGTTACAGAAATATCTGAGCTTTGTACCAAACTGTGCAGCAAATACAACAGTTCTTAAATTTATTCAAACAATATTTGGCAGAGCAGATTATTCCATTTTCAAGAAGAATAAGAGCATTGAAGTAAAAAGTGCGACACTGCTGGAATTCAGTGGAAAGGACAGAAGAAACAGCAGCTTTACCAACCTTTGTAATTATCTAGCATGAGCACATTTTGCACCACTGCAGACAACTTTGGTTGTTGATGGACCCTGTGAAATGCTAGGGCAGGGATTCTGGAGATTATCAGGCACAGAAATAGTTTGTGGTCTGGTTTATGCATGATTGAAATGGAAATATTTCCGGTTCTGCCTGGTGCAGCACTAGTAACACTCACGCGTTGCACTCTTCCTATCTCCCGAGGAACAGGACCCTCTGTTCCCTCTTCTCCAAGCAGTCATCATTTGTGGGCAAAATTAAAGGTGCAGTTGCTTTCCTGATCATCCTGTGACAAGACTTTTTCTCCCCTGTTGGCTTTTTACCAGTTATCGAGGAAAAGGATGCCTGGTCTGAACGCAGTAAGCCTGGCTGACACCTGGAAGCCACTAATGCTGAAACACAAAAAAAATCTCCAAACTTGCTCACAATTCAGATCCACGAGAAAACACAGTGTAGGCATTGGGAGGGCCTGGCAGCATCACGTCTTCTGCGTGGCTAATTTTGGTTAGTATCCACAAATGCAAAAGCCTGATGTTTGGTCCTCTTAGGCTGTTATAATTTTCTAACCCCAACGGCTACCATCCTGTGAACTGAGGCAGCATATTGCACGCAAGAGTCAAAAAGGACACTGGTATGTCTGATGGAAAAATCCATTTGGGTCCTTTCTTACTTAATGGTTTCCTTTAATCAAACAGAAAACTCATTCAGGCCAGAAGAAAACTCTTGGTTTCCATATATATGAAAATGTAACATGTCCTTCATGGCAGACCTAAGCCCACTAGTAAAAGGTGGTGTCTCCTGTCACTTCCTACAGGTGTGGAAGTTGTTATCCCCACACAAACTGTTCCCCATTCTTTCAGTATACGATAGAGTCAGGGAACCTCAGTGATTGCTGAGGATCTCTCTGGAGAAGGCAGAGCAGAGATGACTCCCAAAGAAAACCTCAGTGCTCTCAGCGTTGCCTGTCATTCCTGGAAGCAATCAAAAAAAGGTGGTTTTGGAAGAGATCCTGGAGGCACAAAGTGAAACTGAAGGAAATTAAATGACACAAGTAGGAAAATTGCAAGTAAAATGGATTTGTACAAATCATACAGATGGGGACACTACTGAACATCTGGTCTGTATCTTTGCTCAGTATGAATGACTTCATTACTCCGTGTGAATGCCTGTGGCACATCTGTAAGGTGTAGAAGTTGTATATCTTGTCCTTTACTAGGAACTGAACAGAGAGAGGGAGAGACCACAATCTACCCCAGGATGTTTTAACAATTACACTTAAAAAAATAAAGCATTATTGGTATAACTCGGTGCTAAGCAATAGTCTCCAAAACAGTGAAGTTCTTCAGATGGAGTTCACACAGAAGGCAGTCAGTACTCGCCTACTGCCCCTCCTCTGGAGAAGCACTCAGCCCTGATGCATGGGCTGGTTGGAGTGTAAGTGGCCTGGACCCAGAATCCAAAAATGACATCTTTCACCTCAAGAAAGTTTTGAGTCAAAAATTCCTAGCTCATGATCATTTTTTTCATCCCATCTCAAAGCCACTGATGAAAGAGGAGGAAGTATTCTTCCAGAAGAAAAGACTACTGTATGACACATGGGACAAAATTACACATAACTTGCTTGGGTTTGTGGTTACCTTACTGATCTTGAAATAAGAATGAGGTTGGGAATATTTTGAGGAAGCATACCAGTGTCAATCAGAAGAGCTATTCGGAGACATAGAAAAGCATCTTGGAAATCACTTATTAACTTATTAGTTGAATTAAATAGCTTATTTGTGGTATAAAAAGTAAAGACAGTGAACAAGCAAATACTCAGGTCTGTGGGACTTCAGAATGGGCTTTTGGCAGAGGATGAACTATTTTCGAACATCACAACACAACTGCAGCCAGGTGCCTTAACAAAATGGGTCATCCTTGGGTTGAGGCAGTTACAGGCAATGAGAGTGATGGAGCCAAATTCTTTCAATATCTGAGACTATCTAAAATCAAAGCAAGACCCTTCAGCGGTCTTTAATCTGTCACAGTCCCATGGGCTTGGAGCTGAACCCTCAGGCACTAGGACACTGGAGTGAGGACCGCACTCAAGGGTATTTTGCCTCAATAGGTGTGTTAGAGCCTGGGCAGGGCTGCACTGACACCAATACTAGGGACTGATCACAGGTATTTGCTCAGCCAGTACAAGGCGACTAAATTCAATTAGCATTTCCACCATGGGTTGCCTAACTGATCATGAGCTAATTGTGTCTCTATTTCGTGCTTCAGTTTTCCTCTCTGACAAAATTGACCCACTTTAAAGGGCGATCTCCAAACCGAACACTAGTATTTAAGAAACATGGTATCAAGGATGGAGCAGAGAAGAACGCACCACTTAGGCTGTCTTTCCAACAGAGGACAACTCTAGTATCTGAGAAAGGTGGAATCAAAAGGGGAGGTGTATCCGAAACAGCTGACACCCGCAGATAAAGGTAGATTTTGACTTGATGCCACATACTGCAGAAAATGCTACTTTCAGCCTGTGTTGAGGAGCCCCCAGATCTGTATTAATCATCTGGCTAGAAACAGGGTCAAGTTGCACTTGACTCATAGTCAATGTGCCTTGCCTTGGAGCACCAGAGATAAACTCAGTGAGCTGAGCCAGCATATTTTTTTTCCTGTCTCAAATTAGTAGGATCTTTAAGAAAATCTTTGGAAAGCATAGGGAATCTTCTTCAAAGAAAGACATTGATGAGGCTGCCACTACTTCCAAACATGTTAATCTCTCTAATCTGAAGTACAATGTATTTTCTGTTAGTTATCTTTAGGTGGCAGTAAGGTAAAAAGCATGAAGTGGAAAGTGAAGAGAAATCTCTAACAGAAGTTTGGAGACCTTCTTCTCATGTATTGTACTGGCTATGACATAGAAAAAGACTTCATAAACCAGTTGCATCTTCAGCAGTTATCCATAAAGTAATTATTCGAGTCGGCTTCATCCAGATCACATTCAGATGCAAACATGTTGAATGCCAGCAACATTAATAAAATTAGAAGATATTATATTAGGTATGCAGTACTTGATCCAAGAATCCCTGAGGACAGAGCTGTGGTTCACAGGTGGAGACAGTCATCCATTCCTATCAGCAAGTACACTAAAAAGAAAAGAGCGCCAGGAAACAATAAATTCACTGACAAATAGAATGTCTGAATTAGGATTAAAACAGAGTTTCAAGGAGTAGCTATTGACACAGATGTTTATAGAGTTTTGTTTTCATTTACACTTTTCATGTATGCATCTCTTCCAAAGTCTTTCCTGAAGCTAAAAGGTAATGATGTTTGTTGTCTGTAATCAACTTTCTTCTACAAAGAAAAAAACAGGAGGATAAAACCACACTCAAAATTTTTATCAAGGAATATAATTAGCTAAGTAAGACAACAGTGTCATGTATAGTGCTAAGGCAAGTATTATGTAGCCAATAAAGGTCTATCTTACACCATTAATATTTACAGTTGGAAGTATGAGATGGCTGCAATCAAAGTGCTGCACCCAACAAAGGCTAGCTGTTGACTTGATATCTTGTTGTCTGACAGTGTGAAACAGTCAAATAGCTACGTACTTCACCACCACTTGACAGCATAATATTAATGCTAGGTAGCAACACATGGCTGTTTTGCAGGAGCTTATCACCAAACAGGGAGAAGAATTTCACAGAAGAGTTTTGAGACTGTAGGCTTAGCTTATTAGCAGCAAAGTAGGGATGGAAAGTATCTGGCAACTACAAAATAAAACGGGAATCATAACCTCCCTATTACACACCACTGGAGAGAGCAGTTTCTTATTCCTCCAGGAAGTGGGAAGAGGCAAGACTGACAGTGTCAGCAATTCTTGTGGAGAACCAGGACCTGGCGAGGGAGATAGATGACTCCACTTCATGTCATCATGGTCAGGGACTAGAGCCCACAGAAGGCGGCTGCATCTGTGTGTGATGCTAGTCTCTGATGGGTACCTAGTGCTGTTCTCAAAGATCTGATTACAGAAAGACAAGAACATCTACCACGAGCATTGCTAATTAAGGAAGAGATCTTTAACCTCTGCTGTTGTCTGCTGGAAAATGGAGTTTGGAGCAACCAGTTCTGTGCCCACAGTTCAGGTTGTGCAACTCCATTAAAGTAAACCAAAATGCAGAACACAGTCAAATCATGCCTGGTAAAAACAATGCGCATGGATACATATTAGTGCGGAGAGAAAATGTTCAGGTATTCACTTAAACAGGCTCTGTGCTTCCAGGTTGCGAATACCTCAGCAAATTTCCTCATATTTTTCCCTAATAGAGAAAATATCAGAGTCTAAAATCAGAGAGAGAGAGAGAGAACATGCAAAATTCAGAAAATCAGAAGTGTGCATTAGAAATGGTTTAGTTTCACCCTTGGCATAGTTGTTGATAGCCTATGCTGTTGTTTCCTGCCCTGTTCTCTTATCCAAATGCTGTCACTCCCGTCAGCCCCATCCTGAATGATATATCATCTTTCACATACCAGTCTGCTCAACACCTATGCAATCAAGGAATTCATTCTTCTTTCTCGTAATCCTGTTTCACCCTGTCTACTGAATCACTCTTCACCGCTCTTCCTTGGGACCTGGCCTGCCCTCCTCTTCAGTACTGTAGCTTCTTTTCCTATTCTTCTCCTGCTTTTGGGTTTAACCTGCTGACCCCCTCCCATCCATTCCACTCTCCCATGTCAACAGGAGCAGACTTCCTCAAAAGGCCACTACTGTGTGTTCTTCCAAATCCCTCTTCAGCTGTGGCAGCTACACGGATGCGGCAAACTCAGCCGGGCAGCAGGGCAGAGACAGGGAGTCACCGTTTTCAGCAATAGTGTTTTGATTTTAAATATCACCCATTCCTTCCCGGAAGATGCTTGCCTGGTAAGGCTTTTATCCACCACCAGGATCTATTCACACCGAATTCGCTGTCTCAGAGCCGTAATGCAGTTATCCCCTATGGAGAGGCACCGTCTGATACACTGTGCTGCTACCCATATACAAAAATAATCCTACAAGATACCCCAAAGCACTTCCCAAACTGGAAACGGATGTTACACCCCTGAGACTGACACCTTTACTAAAACATTTGTCTAGCCTGTGATTCAGCAGCTATGGGACAAACTCCTTCTCGGCACGGTTTGCCTGGATTTGCACCAGCTATAGATTTTCCGTCTTATCCTTTCAGATTGCAGCAGATGGTGAAGTTCCTACAAGAGAGGCTGTCGACAGAATTTTAAAAGGCATCTCACAACAACACATTGGAGCTGCATGTTTAATCTGTGCTGCACCACCAAGATGATCTTAAAAAGAGCTGGAGCACACTTACAAAATTAGCACTGGCAGTTGCTGCGGAAACGCTATCAAGGAGTCTTCTCAAAGCCCACAGCTTAATGAGAGCTCACCTCCCTAACTGCCAGCCAAATCACTTCTCTGTCTATAACCAACACTCTTGGCTGAGAGGAAAGGCATTTAATACTCTGTCCTGTAAGACACTGATCCAGCAAAATATCTGATGGAGATTTTAAGGGGCTACTTATGTACTTCAGGCTTTTTGTGTCCATGGCTGAGCTCATGCGAAATACAGTGGCCAAAACCAAAAATATTTTTTCTTCTGCCTAAGACAGAGCATCCCAGATCTATTAAATACCACTGTTTTCAAGGGTGTACCACTTCCGTTAAATAGTTAATATACGTCAGACATCAATACTACAAGTAGTTAAAGAAATTATAGCTACTGCATGTAGCCTGATCTTTAAATAATAATTCTAAAAGTGAGCTTCTGAGTTTGAAAAGCTACTCAACCAAAAGGCTAATCTTGTAAATAGGAGGTTACCCGAGCTAAATGTCACTGCAAGTACTTGCATACTTTCTAGTAGGGGAAGAGAAGGTCTGTGTACGCCAATCTGACTGGAAGATCAAAACTAATGTGACTAACACCCTTGTTTAACCGCGGTCTGCTTTACAATTTAGTTGCAACGCTTTAGAGAACTCCATCTCCAATCTCCAGTTTCTTGCTCCACTATAATTAGAACAAACTTCCTCGTTAACTTCTGTAGTGTCACAACAGCGTGACTGCACGTGCCAGGAGGGAGGCTGTCAGAATTTCTTAATGAGGCACTTTTCTTGCAAGCCCAGATGAATCGTAGACTTCAATCATCTCCAACTTCTTCATTTTCTCACAGGACACCAGAGATGTAATTCTTCCTTGGCAGTAAATATTGTGTTTTTTCTGATAGTTGTAGTTTTGATCCTGGCTGGCAGCCAAACACCACACCACTTGCTCACCCTTCCATCTCCTGGGGATGGGGGAGAGAATTAAAGGGGTGAGTGGAAAAGAGACTCGTGGGTTGAGATAGGAACAATTTAATAACAGAACTACAATAATACTGATATTAATAATTATCATAATAATATGTCATATACATAAATATGCAAATGAGTGACAGAGTGAGACTGCTCACCACCCAATGACCAAGGCTCAGCCGGTTCCCAGCTCATGATCCCAGAGCAGAGAGAGTCCTGAACCTGCAATTCTGGGACAGAGATAAGAGCCTGAGCATCTGAGACCGAGAGCTGACTGAGAAAGTGAGATAACCCTGGTAGAGGGACCAGCTGGAGCAAGAGACACCACCTGGAGAGAGCTGGCCTGGATAGAGAGAGTGCTTCCAGACAGAGCCTCAACTCTATACTGGGCATGATATGGAACAGACCACTGGCCAGTCTGGGTCTCCATCCTAAACCTAAGGTCAAATCCTAGGCTGGGGCTATGCTCCCTCCCAGCTCCTCCTGCCCCTGCAGACACAGGCACAGCAGAGAAGCCGGAAAGTCCTTGAGTGTCCTGGCAGCAGCTCTGCCCATCAGTGTGTGATCAGCTTCTCCTCAGCACAAACCAAACACAGCCTCACACCAGCTGCTGGGAAGAAAGTTACCTCCGTCCCAGCTGAAACCAGGACACTGATCTGTAGCTGGTCAAGCCAGGCGATCATTATGGCTGCTAACACCAATTCTCTCTACATTTGTGCTTTGATTTCAAGAACTGTCAGACAGCTAAAAGCTGACATTTTCCAGGAAGGAATTAATTCCAGCTGCCACATTTCAACTAGGCAAACATTTTATACATTTTATAAACAAACATGTACTAGATAAGTCTCATTCAGGCTCTCCAGCAAAGGGGTTATCTTTCCTGCTGACATCAGGAAAACAACTCAGAGGCTAACGGAAGAAATAGCAACAGCAACGATGAAAACTGAAGACTACCTACAACTTTGTACATAGCATAGACAGATTTTCAGAGGACTGCAGAGACAGGTACCGGATGACAGGATAGCCTCCTCCCCGTGGACAAGGTGTCAGAGGGAGAAGTTCCCAAGATGTGGAGAGAAAGCAGCCGTGCTTACCTTGGGGTGTTGCCTGGCATGCAGAAGGCAAAGCCACCTGTGACCAGCACCAGAGCTGACAGGGCAGCCTGAACTGGAGCTACAGGCTGGCTGATGCAGAGGGAAACACTCATGTCTTTAAGCCACAGAGATCTTCATCAAATATTCAAGGCTCCAAGCCTGAATCCGTTCCTTCTACAAAATGGCCTTGTTCTTCTTCATTAAAGCAGCAAAACTAGAGAGAAACCCTGCAGCAGTCTGTCTAGGTCAGTTTTTTCTCTTGCTTTCTTCTTCTTGATTTCAGATGATTCAAATACTTTTCTTACCAGATAATCCTGAAGCTCGTTAGGCACCAGGTTTAAAGCAGAGCAAACATGGTGCCTTTCAGGAATGACTTCCTTCACACACAGGGCTCTGAAATGCGCGTGCCATAGAAAAGGCACTTTTGAAGCCCACAGGATAAACTGAAGACATGTAAAGTGGGCAGAAGGAAAAGGTTTTGGTGGCCTTACTGGTGAGAAACACCTAAGGTGCACCACAAACAGCTGCCTCCTCTGTTGCCACAGGTACAGGAATGATATGATAAAGCATAAAGAGAAAAAAGCAGTTACATGAAACAGGTGATAGAATTCAGAATTTAAAAAATAGTTTGCTATTTCCAGTGGCCTGTGCAGTGTTTGGATCAGCTGGATATGAATCTGGTCTGCTTCAATTAGTCCAAAATGGATTATTGGTTCAACCCAGCAGTCCAGTAACTAGGTCATCACAGCTCCTGGGACCTGGTGGCTGGTGTTTAGCACAAGCAGAGCAGCTACTTTCTACAGGCACTTGCTTGCGAAGGTGAGAAAAAGAAGCCACATAGAAAAAGGGACTTCATATGCCGCTCATTTAAGGTACTTCTACTGGAACAAAGTCAATCTGTAGATTTATGGCCACTTTACTGCTGTTGAAAACAAACTGTGGTCCCACAAGCTGGGGTTATCAGTGCATCTCTTATAATAGATTTGTGTATGACTAACTGGATCTCTTCTGGAACCACTGGGACTCTTATTTGAATTCAGCCTTTAACAGAATAATTTTCTGATAAGATGGTTGTAAATCCTCAAAGAAATAAACTCAGGGTGTCTATGGGCTTTTTAATCAAGTTAATGGCTTTTCTTTGGCTGCTCAGTATTGTCCCTATATGCTCCCAAACCATTCAAAGTAATTCTGACATGGATTAGGACCACTCAAGCCAATCGTCCCTCATTACTCTAGCAAATGGTTTTCATTTGGGGGCAGTAAATCCGGATGGCATGGATCAGATGTTCTTACCATGAATGAAGTGATAAACTCGTTAGTGGTGTCAGGACTCAGGATCCAGACACTTTGCCAGCAAAAGCTACAGTGGACGTGAGCAGCTGCAAAATTCCCAGAAAGCCCCGCACGTGGCAGAGAAAGGAATTCTCCAGGGTTTGGCAGCTCCTGTGTTTTAAGTCTCACGTTGATGTCTCTGTCTTGCAAAGCATCCAGAATCAGGCACATTTCTATGCAAGTACTGAAATGAAGGCAGATTAATAATTAACGCCCAGCAACAGAGGCGTGCTCCTGCTTTCACAGCACGCTACGCCTTTCGCATCCCAAAGACACGTACACTTGGTCCGAGTCCCACTTCCCCAGGCAAAGCTTGTGCCCAGGTAGCAGCATCCCGAGGGAGTTCGTGCTCCTTCTACAGGAATTGCTCCACTGGCACCACAGCTGCCTCTTCTCTCGCCCTGATCTGGCTCAGCCCCGAGTGCCTGTGGCCGCAATGCCCACCTCCCGGACTGACATAGAGCAGGATTAGATCAGCTAAGTCACGCTGATGTAAAACACACCCGAGGAAGAGGCCCCACGTGTTTTGCTGGCTCCCTTGGGCTGTTCCACTTGCCTTTGACACTTGGTGCACATGGAAACGTTCACATATAGCAAATCCCTAATGTTTCCCCATTATATATATTATTTTATAAAATAAGGGTCTGGAAGATGATTTGTTTGAAGATAAGCAGACACGTACCGGATTGATAAAGGCTGCTGAGCTTTGACTTGTGAACTGGGCCCTCCTTATCCAACCTGCTCATCTACAAAGCACATCATGGAACTGAGGACGAACAATCCATCCACTTCAATAACCAAATGAAAAGCAAAACCCAGTCCTACAATGAAGTTTCACTGTATCCAATGATTTCTTTTACCTAATATAAGTTCCCAAGATGTTATTATATTCCCAAATAATTTTTATCTATTAATTTTAAAAAAACCTAAACAATTAGTCAGCTTTGAAATGAAACCACCAGTGAAAAGCGAAAAGACTTTGTTTTTAAAAAAAAAAAACACTAATTTTTTTTTCTGCATTTCCTCCAGTTTTTATGGACAAAGCTATTCAACGCACAAAAACTAAATTTAAGAATATTTGCTTTATCTTCTTTTTTAAAAAAATTTATGAAAATAAATTCATCTTGTTCCAGCTGGCATCCAAAGACATATAAATAAAACATAAAATAACGAGAAGCACACTGACCTTCTAATGCGAGCAGACTTCATTTGTTGGTGTTACCACGGCACATGACATCATCTTGCTATCGACATTCATTACCATTATTATTATTTTGCTATCGACATCCATTACGATTAAGGATACAACTTTTACTGACAGCTACTCTATATTAGGGGCAGGGTAACTCTCACAGATGTTTTGTCACCGACTAGTTTTACACCGGCTCAGAAGATAACTTAGGTTGGAAGAATCCTCAGGAGGTCTCCCAGTCCAACCTCCTGCTCTGCGAATCTCTAAGGTATTGCCCATTCAGTAATTAACCCTCCTTCAGTTGCTCTACATGTATTTAGTCATTCATAAGCAGTGCCTAAGTTACATTCATAAGTAGACGTGATCACCATGTGGTACTTATTAGGAAGAATTATTTCTGAGAGGCTCTCACAGCGTATGGGAGTCCCATAGGCTTCCCTGACAACAAAGGTCTTTAGCAAAAAAAAAAAAAAAAAAAAAATCACTAAGTTGTTTCTCTTCATAAATTTCCAGCTGTCCTGGGGCTTTTTTGGTTTGTGCTGAGACAAAATGAAGTTTCCCTCACCTTGTCCTTTCCTTTCCAAAGCTTTTCCCAGCTTTCTCCTTCTGCTTTTGAGGCTCTAGGTCACAGAACACCTCTTGCGTGGGACTCTGCCACAGCTTTGTGGTAAACACACCGAAAAAATTGTCTGTTCATAGCAACTGGCCTTCTCCCAAGCAGTCAACTCATTAAAGAGATGTTAATGAGATAACCTGGGGCTGTGAGTAGCAGCCTGTGTGCTATGAAGCTGACAAATTATATTCCAGCACGGTGGTCTGACCAAGGAGCCACCAGCTGGGCACTGCTCAGCACCCAGCGCTGCGGGACACCCAGAGCCCTGTGGCTACGGGTGACCCGCCGCACAGCTGAGAACACCGAGATAAGCAGTTGCAGGCATGAGCAGCCCCTGGCAGTCAGAGGGGCTCTGCTCTCCCAGACGTCCCAGAGGTTGACAGCCTAGATCCATCAGTGGTGTTACCAGGAGAGCCTGAAGCAGTGATATGGGACCTTTATAAGCAAACTCCTTTCTTAAAGTCCACTCCCTACTGCAGAATACTCAGTAGGGTCAGTAACAGAAAAAACTCTTTTCCCCCTGTCTCAGCAGCACTGTGTTTCTAAAAATGTTACTCCGTCCTTATTTCAATCTATCATCATCACCAAATACTGTGATGAACAAACTCTGAGATGATGGGGGACAGAACTTTTCATTCTTTCCAGATCAGCCAGTTGATTTTCCAAATTAATTTAGCTGTGCAGCCATTAATTACTAAAGAAGCAGTTGATTTTGATGGGACCAGACTGCAGAGCCTTCTGGCAACGCTGGTTACCAGCTCAGTGCTCCTGCTAAGGGGGCTACCGGGACTGTACACTTGGGCAGTGGGCTGTTCAACCAGGGGACAGCACTTGAATGGCAATTTTTTTTTTTTGATCAATAGAATCCATCCAAAAAGATGACAATTTTTTTCATATTCAGAAATTAGAAGCAACATAAACGCAAAAATAAAGCTGGCCTATGTATGTGATCATGGTAAAAAAAAACACTCTCTAGACCTTAATCAGTGGAGTAACTTTTTTATATACTGGCTGAAGAGGAAGCATTTTGCCACAGATACAGGCAATACGTGCAATTTTCAGTAGTCTTTTTTCAAGTTCAAGTCACTGTTTGACCAAAACAAATCCAATGAATAAATAACAGTTATTAAGCAGAAACAAAAATTGGAAAAAAATGTGTAGTGGATTGCTACGGTGTACTACAGGTAAGGTTTCTGTAGTAAGTAACTATTGCAGAATGAAAAAAAAAAAAGGCCTGTTAAGATGATTTTCACTTGAGAATGAGATTTGGATATGTGACTGCATCTTAACAAGTTACAGAGCATTGTTCTTCCCAACTCCTTTGCATAAAGTGTTTCTTTAAGAAACAAAATTAACTTGAATGATACAAGTGAAAATGTCTCCATAGATATGACATACTTACAACAGGAAAGAGTATGGACTGCAAAACATGAGAATAAGTTCAGAAATTTCACATACCAGACACCAGGCATTTGCCTATGGCAGTGAATTTCTTTCACAAATGTCCTGTTCAACCCTAGGATCAGAATTAACTTGGAGTATCTTGATCCTCAGTTTCCCAGAGCAGAGAATGAAAATAAAAGACAGCTTCCGAGAATAAAAATTCCATTAAAAATTTGCATCCTCTCTAAGACAAGAGGAACAAGGGTTGTATAGTCTAACACAGTACAGAGAAAAACTGAGATCTCAAATATATCTGCAACACCATCTAAAGATGGAACGACTTTCCCAACCCAATACAATTGAATAGACCAACACGCTTCATGCCATCGTGTTTTAGGGTTGGAGTCATGTGGTCTGTCACCTGCACTAGATTACTTCTATTGGAAAGAATGTTTTTAAAATCATAGGAACCATATATTTACCCCTTGAGGACAGAGGAAAATATCCTAGCTGGTCACGCATCCCCTAGAGAAAACCCCTGAGCCAAACTTGCTTTTATTATTGTAGTAGGACCTTTCACATGAGTGTGGAGGTGGAGAAATTAAAAAAGAGGAAGGGTTGTTTCAACATTTTCCTTCTGGCATTGTCATTCTTCTGCAAAGGCATCTGGGCAGTGCGAGTCCGAGCAACGTACACAAGGCAATAGCATCCGCGTACAGAACCTCCATCACTGAGTGCAAACCGTCAAATGGTTCTCAGGACCATACTGGCACCTCCTTAGAAATTACGAGTAAGCAGGTCACTAAAATATCCTGTAACATGCAGCATCTAACCGGGAAATGGGCTTTGACCTGCTGTTTTCCATTTCTAAATATTTTGGGATTTGAAAGTTCACCCTCAAGCACACATTCATCTCTGGCAGTTCAGCTGTCACTCGTAATACAAATCAAAAGATGATGGATGGCAGAATCTGCCCAGAAGTTCCAACTCCTGCCAGGGTCTTCTGTCCGTAGAGACCACTTCTCCACACTAACCACATCGCTTCATTGGCTTACCTCACCAGAAGCATTTTTTAGACATAAAAGCACATACGTAGATGCATATAAAACGTTCATCTACCAACTATCAAATTTCTCTGGTCTAGAGCATATTTGCTTAGGCGCACTGTGCCTTCTGACATTATCACATTTCCCACTGCCACATGAAAACAGCAAAAAAAAAAAAAAAAAAAAAATCAGAGCATCCTTACATTCATCCTGTACTGTACTGCTTGTGTCTCTGCAGATGAAGAGACAACTGTATGTAGAAGAAGGGCTGGATGAATATTTTAAAACATATTTGTGGAAATATACTGATTAATTTCTCACTGCATAGATTTCAGTTGCACTCTTGTGCATCCTCTATACCCACTTATGTCATGCAAACATGCTGGTAGAAAAGTTTATGGCAGGAATGTCTGTAGAAATAGTACATTTGCAAAAATATTCACATAAACTTGATTCCTCCAGCAAGAGAAACAGAAATTTGACTGAGCATACATCCAGTCGAAAGAGCTCATGTTTAACTTGCAATAGCAAAGACTTGCAATAATATGTTCACAATCAAAGTAGGGATAATAAATTATTATTAATGTGATTAAACAAATAATTCTGAATTACTATTACTGTCCAAAGACATGTTAGATCGTAGGTTATTTTCAAGCAGAATAAGAAGCTGTCAGATGAAATGGGTCATTACATTAAATTCATCCAGCTCTGCCTGTATATTAAATATCCAACACTGTGTGTAATTTTCTGAAGAGGTGAAAAAAACAAATCTGGAGGGGCTAATGTACTTCTCTACCAATAAATGATGCTTCAAGCAGTAGCTCTTCTATGCAAAGCCCTATCCATAGAATGATTTTTATTTTCCTTCTATGGTAGGTCAAGTGTGTCTCAGTATTCTCTTGACATAAATTATATTGCAATTATTTCAATCCTTCCAGTTGACAACTGACTTGATCTCGAACATATTCGCCTCCATTGGCTCAGTAACGCTGGCCTTGTTATTGATCCTCTTCTTGGCAGTTGTGGTTTCAGTCATCGCTGCCAATAAACGGGCGACTCAAGGGACTTACAGCCCCAGCCGGCAGGAGAAGGAGGGATCCCGGGTAGAGATGTGGAACATGGTGCAGCCGCTGCCGATGGAAAGACTGATTTAGAAGAACGTGCTCCTGCATCCTGGAAGACGGCTGAAAGGGGACAGTGTACATATGTTAGATAAGCTCATTTTCATTCTGATGCCAAGAATACTCACTATAAATATTACAAGGAGTTTGGGCTTTCAATATTTTCAATATTTTCCTTCTAAGTTCAATAACTTTAAAATTTGGTAGCATTTAAGTGAACCAATGCCATCTATCACTGTTTTTGACCAACCCGTCCAAGGCCAATTTTTATTTGCACTGGAAACTCCAGCCTTGGTAATCTGCAGTAGGCATTACAGACAGTAACGGCTCCTGGGATACACACAAGTGCCTGTCTCAGATGTAACACGAACAACAGCTTCTCATTTGTGCTTTCCTTTGACTGCCTAGCAATCACTGCTGCAGAAGACAATGCAGAGAAATCAAATAAGCCTGTACAGTGAAGACATTATAATTCTGTTATCAAAGGGTTTAGTAGCAGAGCTGTGTCTCAGCATATTTGCTTTCACCTGTTAATCGGGGATTAAAAGGACATTGCGTAACAACTCTCCAAAATAAACGCTTTAAATTTAATTGGTTTTCTTTTCTCCAGTTCTCTCATTTTACCCAGTGCCCCTCCAACTTCTACTGATGTGCTTTCAGTTTCCACAAAAGCACATCTTTTTGTGAGTATAAAAGACCACGTCCTAAAATTTCCAGTGGGCACAACCTGACCTCTTAGGAGACATGGAATCTGAACATCCTGAGCAAATTCTGCACATCCCTGCTACTGCCATTTTCTCATTACAATACTATTCGATGGTCTATTTTGTAAAAACCACTCCCTCTCACATTGCGAGCATATATTGCTTGTCAAAAAGGATGCTCAAAAACATTTCCCAAAGCTCATGAATAATACCAGGAAAGAGGCAGAAGTGGCCTACAGGTAAAGCATTGGCTTGGAAGTAATGGAAGTGTCTCAACTCTGGTGACAAGAGGTGGTGCTTCTCCTGGAGTTGAGACCTCTCATATGATCATGGGCAAATTTTTTGTGCCTCAATTTTCCTCTTTTAGACCAGGGATGATCCCATTTAACTACCTTGTAATCCTCAGCAGCAAAAGGATTACAAGCGTTTGTTGAAAAAGAAACACACGCACAAAATGTAACAGAATAACTAGGAAAGTGTGGAAGAAATCTTGTCATGAAATAGACATTTGAAAATCTTCAAGGAACTGAATGATCAATCCTGTAGTAGGAAAGGTCATGCCAAAAATACACCCAGAGTTTATTTGAAACACGGAAGCAAATTTGAGCAGTAACGCATCCGGCTAATTTTCACGTGTAGTCAAGAAATTCAAGCACAAGCATTACTGCCACACAAACCGAACACACAGTAAAGAGGCAACAGAGTGGAAAGTTCCTGATGGCATTTCTTTCTTCCTGCAGTTCAGTTTATATGCTCCTGCAGTTGTGAAACATCCCAGACACGTGCATCAAACCCCAGACTGTTATTCCAGCAGCTCCATAATAGAGCACGTGCACTCGGTATCCAAGAGTTTAACTCATCTTGTTAATTAATGATCAATTCATAAATTATTCTGAATGAACCCCTGAAGGAATTACTGAAAATCAATGTCGCTCACATTTACTTCTGGATGAGATGATTAGCAGGAACTATGATAGCAAGCACGTTCCGGATTTTTTGCAATGTCCGATATCTTTCAAAACAAGGCACTAGAGAAAATGAGAGCGGATGGTAGAATTCAAGCCTTGTTAAGAGAGCAGAATGTAGTCACAGCAAAAACGCACAACGGATGTTCTTCTGGTCCAATTTACAGCCATAGTACAGAAGCTTATTATTTTGGATGCAACTGTTGTACAAATGCAGTTTAAATCCAGAGAGTTCAAATGGTGACTGAGGAAAGAATGGGCAAACAAGTTACCAAAAATACGAGGGTAGATAAGAGATAGCAGAGATTCAGGGAAGATCTTTTGGAGTCACGGCATTATGTGATAACAAATGTAATAGCTCTCAGTTGAAAGTCTTGGTTTAGCCCAGCATCCGCCCCCTGAGGTACTGCAAAGACATAATAAAAAGTACTCTCAAGTTTGTTAGGCATGATCATTTTTAGAAAAATAAATATTTGAAAAAAAATAATAAATTAACTCAAAGAGCATAGAGTTTGAGGTAGCTAACCACTCGGCAAACAAGACAGCAAAGAGCAGTGCATGAGGATGGGAGACGGGAGTGAAGCAGGAATTGATTTGGGCAGATTCTGACACACATTGCTCTAGGCTCACCCAAAACAAAAATGCAAAAGACCCAAAGACAAGGCCACTTTCTAGACAGAGGTGGCAAAGTGGGCAAAGACACAGGAACCACTGCGAACAAGAGGGCAAGTATAAGCAGAGAAGTGTTGTATGGCTACAGGCTGGGAATGGCTTGGGGGCAGAGAGCTCTGAAAACCATCTGGAAGCACTAATGGGGCATGAGGAGCAGAAGCAGCATTGAAACAGTAAAGTGGATGCAAGGAAGATGCTTCCCCGCACCTGCTTTATGTTCTTGGATTTCTTGTCAATGAGTTAAAGGAGAAATAAAATTGATAGAGATCTCAGTGAATAGCAGAGATGGACAAAGAAAAATCAGAAATCAAATCATTTCAGAAGAAGCAACAGAATGGTTATTATAAAGATTTAACTTTTGAGGTTTGCCCTTTCTTTGAGCAGGAGGCTGGACTAGATGACCTCAGCAGGTCCCTTCCTGACTAAATTACTATGTGATTCAAAGAAAAAGGACAAAAAAGAGAGAAAGCAGCTGAAGATGGAGGCAGTTTGCATGGAGAACTAACCTGAAGAAAAGCATTGTTGGTCATGGTGAAAGAGCAAGAATAAGGGAGTTGCTGGAAAGAAATTCTGCTCTTCTTGGTTGTTTCACTTTCTGGATTAAACTTTGGAAACAGTAGAAAAACAATTGGTATAGAGGTAGTAAAATATTTGAGAAAGTGTTGCCACCCAGAGGATCTACAGGGCTCAGCAAGGTAGCCAGGAACAAAGGAAGGATGAACAGAGAAGACAAAAGCCTGGAGAGTTTCCATACAGACCAAAGACAGCTCTGAAGGAACATGCTCCTAAAGAATTGAAAAGACACCCATAAAAGCACAACAAAGGAAAAATCTCACCGTGAAATACGAGTGTAGTTTGGAAAGGTAAGTCAAAAAGATGGAAGGCAGGGGAAAAAGCCTTTAGACTATGATTAGAGGAAGTCATGATTGCTGTGAGTCTCAGTGGAGAGGAAACAATAAAAATTAGAGTGGGAAAAATGCAAAACTGAGAGAAGAAAAGAAAATTAAAGTGGATGGCACTTGAGGAAGGTGGAGGCAAAAGCTGGATCGCACCAAGGTTGAAGCTGGGCTTTCATAGCTGTGAGACCATTAGGGAAAGGAGGGAGGACGATGGTGCGTCAGGAGTGAGAATTACCTCCCAAAGCAGATCTGTGTAAGACAACTCAGAGGGAGCATGTTTTCTCACAATGAAGGATTAAAATTTGAAATATTTTATGATCTTACAAGAAAAGGCCCAAAAGGCACAAATGTCCATTCTAAACACACTTTCTGAAAAGCTGAATTAACAAAGCAACATTCAAAGAGGGCAGGGAGGCAGACGCTGCAGCTGGGAAAGCTCAACGGCAGCCTGGAGACGCCCAAAAAGTCCCAAAGCCATGACTCTATTTCCGTGCTATAGTGATCATGAAATGCATGGTTAGGAAGAGTGACCCTTCTGGGCCACATCTCAACCAGGGAACAACAGTTGAAACAAAAGCGAATACATTATAAAGAGTGTCTAATACCATCTTTGTGAAACGTAAATTGTGGATTAGACTGATAGAGCAGATGTCAAGCTATTTACTGCTTCTCAGCCCAGGGGTGTGATAAAATGCAGACAGAAGCACAGACAATCAGGGAGGAGCAATAACATCTAAGAGGTGTGGAGAGCCCCCCCCAAAAAAAGAAAAAGGAAAAAAAACCAAAACTGGCTTCTAGTTTTCCCAAAAGAACTGATAACCTCCATTAGAATGGAGTTATCTCCACACAGACCTCAAATATTTCAAAACTACATTTGTTTAATCCATCTCACTATTTTGATTCGAAAGCTGAAAGTAAAATAATTTATTCATGATGACTTACAACCTACCCATTAAAGAAACAAATGCACAGTATGCTCCCAAACTTCACACATTTTAACTTTCTCCTCATGTCTAACAGCCTTCTGCAAAGAGAAGGCGCTAAGCTAGAGCACACGATCTGCTCTGCACCACATCCCTCTGAAGATACTCAGAAGCCGGTGAAGGACAAATCAACTTACTCCCCTTTCCCAGCTGGCTCCTTTGTCCCTTGGAAAGGGGTGTCATCTAGCCTGTGAAAAAGTGAGGTTATTTACCCTAGGCAGAATACAAATATTGCAGCTGGAATTTGGCCAGCTCAACATGATCATAGCGTATCACTGCATCACGTGCCTTCTCCTTCTTATGTAGGATGAACTGTTCCTTCTCTGTATGTACATAGCGTATTTATAGCCTAGATGGTGTATTCATATTACTGTTTTGCGGTGTACAGGATCAAATGGCCAATAAGTAAGAATTATATCAAGCCACATGCAACCTACATTTTTTTCTTTATGGGATTATTTCATTATGCACTTACAAAGGAAATTATCCCCAGGCCAGAATTATATTTGCTGTTTAAAAAGTCAGATTTTCCTTTTGGAATCGAGTGATCAAGAAACATTTTTCATACTTGGAAAGTGAACAGCTTTGTGCTTTGGTCCACACTGCCAGCCTCAGCACTGCAATCTGTGCCATCCTCTGACTGCATCCACGCCAGCTGATTGCACTGTGACCATCAAAGGGAAGTGTTTTGTGCCAGGTCCCAAGGTGCCATGAATCACTACAGCTTCACTGGAGCTAATTTATACAAACTGAGAATGCCATGATTTTTTTTTTTAAATTACTACAGTCTTTCCAGCACTATGGACGAGTGCAGGCAGACAAACGGCAGAGCAGTACCAATTTTTTTCACTTAATCTAAGTCCCATTTTCACAAGGTCCTTTCTGCTACTTCAACGGTTTCTCTGTTACTTTTCAATAAAGATCAATAACCTCAGAAACCAAGAGTTCTATTGTCCCAAAAGCATCAGCTAGTTGTAACCGAGAGCGTGCCCTCAGAGGAATTAATCCATACTGATGCCTACAGTTGTGCTGCAAGCTCCCTCCAGCCCAGCCTGCCTTGCCTGCTTTCCCAGGACACCTCCAGGTAAGACAGATTTAAGACGAACACACACTCTGTTCCTTCCCTTTCACGTGCCCAGCCCTGCCCCAAGTGACCCCCCAAGCTCAAGGGTGTCAAGGAGATGTCTGGGGTGGTCTATTCCACTGCTTAAAACAGGAGCATCTCTTGAGCCTGAACCTGAGGAACATTTCAAGAACCATGAAACTCGTGCTTGGCCATTATTTTAGTAGCTGGATATTACTTTACTTTCCCAAGTAATAAACACTGATGATCATGATCTGACCTTGCGGGTTTTAAATAGAAAACATTGCTTTTCTGCATTCTCTGGAAGACAAGTTCCACCACCACAGATCGATGTTGTGAGGAAGCTTAAGAATTCTTATTTGTTTCAACAAAATACTGTGAACTTTCCTGTTCAGTACAGCTGAGTGATTCAAAATTTTGCTAGTACGTGACTTACAGGTGTGATGCCATGCTAGCCTTCCAGCTGCGACAGGCTGCTCTCAGCAGAGGGTTCTCAGCTGGCAATCCTCTCCCTTCTGAGGTCTGCCAAAACTCGTGCCCCCTGGCCCTTGAGGAAGTGAAAAAGCATCTGGCCCATCCAGCTTTCTCATCAATCAGGAGCTAAGCAGCTAAGCTACAATTTATTGTTATTCTCTATGTCTGAACTCTGGCTAGTGATTATTGTCCAAACAGATGCTAATGGATAATAAACATAATATAAATTATGTTATTAAATAAAGAACACTGTTGATACACTTTTAAAAATGGCCATAACAAATAAAGTCCCACAGTAGAAAGCTTGTCTCCAGATAAGAGAGAGCCAAGTCTTTTTTCGAGCCAAAAATTTCTGAACTGTTTTATTTAATGTAAGCCCCAAGTCGCCTGCAAGTCTTCCTGCAGGACAAACCTTACACACGTAGTGTCACATAGCGTCAGGAATCACAGATCAGAGGAACTTGGCCAAGTTCCTTCTCCTGTGCTGTTCAGTCCCCCCTAAGCTAAAGAGAACTGACACCTCAGAAAACAGTTCAAAAAAAAGAGCATCCGATTAGACATTGTAAATCAATAAAGCCGAACAGCACGTAGCTGACAACACGAAAATTTTGCCTATTGCAAAACGTCACAGTTGAGTGAATGGATGGGGCTTTCATGCCGCACTGAAGCATGCACAGGCTTCAAACTACTGGCATGTGTCAAGATGCTGCAAAACCCAACATTTATAACAGATACATCTGGTGTGTATTTATTGGGAGCGGAGTAAGGTCTTGTTTAAATTGCACACATTTGATGTGGAGAGCGGGCAACACCCTATGCCTCCCAGTAAAAGCATGTTTTAACCTAAACTCCTCTATCTATAATGCATGCCATCAGGTGGGAAGACCTCTTGCACATCGAAAAGCCAGAGTATAAATTATGAATCAAGGCACAGGTGGAGTCTTGAAGGCCAAAGAGAGTTCTCAGTTCAGTGGTGATTTTCTAGGTTTAGGTTCCTTAAAATTATATTTATGGGATAAAAATGTATTGGAGATTTTATATTGTAACCAACTTGAGCAACTTCGTTATATTTCGACTTGGTTTCACAAAAGTTGATTTTAATTTCTGCTTTTTTCAGGCTGTAATTTTTCTTTCTCCCAAATCATTTGGCAAAGCAATCACATTTAGCAGCAATTCACCTAACACCGTCCAACACCAGCAAGGCTGACGTGTCCAAATCATGACTTTAAGTCATCTTTTTTGATCAGAGGAAAGCTACACAACCCTTCATCTGGTTTTATGCTCTTCACAGCACGGTTTAAAGGCAAGACATTTTTCTTACCTTAATATTGCGTGTGACCTTTCAGGTTTCAGGTGTAGTTTCAGCAAAAGCGCAGTTTTCATAGGCACGTATTGTAATAACTAGCGATGACAAAAATGTGTGTTTCCAATTTCAACCACTTAGTTGCAGTTGGCACCTGTGCTAAACTTGGCAGTAGAAATTCAGAAACAGTGACGGCAGTGGAGGCACCGGAGGAGCGAGAGCAAACTAAGCAGGCAGGTGCTGCACGCCAACGTCCATTATACATGCCAGCTGGGCTGCCAGCTTTTTCACCTGGGCAAACTGCTATGTGCACCGCAGCGTGTTTGCAACGTACACGTAGTCATAGCACAGGGCAGCCTTGGGTTAAATGGTTCTGTCCCACAAAATAAATAATGTCTTCCATGCAGCTGTAGAACAAGGTATTAACAGAATTTCAGGTGTTACCCTAGGTAATTTCACAACCTTTAGGGAGACGAGGAAAGCACGAGTCTGCAGGGAAGATGTGCGGGGTGTTTCCATATATTTTTGCTCCAAGTGTAAAACAGCTCAAACAATTCAATACAGCTTTAGCTGCTTCTAATTATCTCCTCAGCAAGCAGGCAAACGATGCCCAGCGACAAGTTGTGTGCATCCCATGGTGACCTGCAGCCAGTCTGGGACCAGCCCAGAGCCCCAGCGTTACTTCAGTGCCAAGCACAAGGCCCTCCCGCCAGGCTGCCTGCAGCACCGCTGTCTGAACACCACGTCCAGCCTTGGATACAGTGACCTTCACTGCAAGAGTGATGAGGCACTGGAACAGGCTGCCCAGGGCAGTGGTGGAGTCACCATCCCTGGAAGGGGTCAAGAAATGTGTCGATGTGGTGCTTCGGGACATGGGTTAGTGGGTTGGGTGGTGTTGGGTTGTCGGTTGGACTTGACGATCCTTGAGGTCTTTTCCAACCTTAATGATTCTATGATTATACGACCAAGGAAGATCCACAGAGACATCACCTCAACTCAGAGCCCAGTGACAGAGTAGAAAACACACAAACCAGGAGAGCATACAGCTGCACTGCTTGTCCTCCTCGGCTTCTGGCAGTGCACCCTCCTGTGTCGGTGACCCCAGCTCCTCCAGAGATTTCAACATTTCCTTGGGCACACCATTACGTCCTTCCTAAAGGTACAAACCCTCCATGTCCAGTTGAACTAGCACAGTGTCTAAGCATGTTCTTTCAGAGGGATCCACTGTGGATCACAGACGACCACGTTAAACCAGGGACCTCCAGGGAGAGGGAGGGTCTGGCAGGTTTTTGCCTGAGAAATGAGCCCAACCGAGAAGATGCAGATCTGCCTTTCGAGAGTGGCCCAGTGTTGGCACAAGCAATGAAAGCAGTCTAAGAAAAGATCACTTCAGTTCAAAACTGTGGGTAACAGTAACCACCGGACAGAAAAATATGTGGCTGTGCTCAAGACTTGCATGGACTAGATCAGCTTGTGGTGGTCACTCAGTCCTGGGATATATCTTTCTTGTGTCGTCTGCCGGAGATGTAGAAATTGTTTGTCAAATTTTCTGACATTGGGGAGAAAAGAAGTAAGGAGAAAAAAAACTATTACAGAAGTACTGGTCTGTTGACATTTAAAATGAAACAATGATGAGCATAAAAAAAAAAAAAAGGTTAAAAAAAAAATCCTGGGCCAGCAACCCAAAGGACCAAAGACAAATCACAAAATAGGATGCAACTAATTAGGCTGAAATGCCAACAATGTTCAATATTCAAAGTATCCATGGTGTCAGACCGCTACTGTGACCCCCAGTTCAAATATGCCAAGGGGAATTGTAGAAAAGCACTGAATCAGATAAGTTAAATACAAATATTTAAAAATGACATTTTAATTTCTACCTCACCATTTTAACATTTTCAAAATCGTTAAATAAGCATGTCGCCTATTCTCAGAGCAGGCCAAATGTCAGATGCTTGTATGTATTATTCAGCTGAACATTTTAAGTACGTAATCCTTCTCATTGCTAAACAGGTTGTATTATATTAACGGGTTATTTTCTAAAAGGAACAGTGAATAGAAAACCGCTGATACCATAAAATGATATATTACTGAATGCAGAGCCAGTGCTAGTACGGAATAGAACAAAGGTCTGCAGGGAGGATGGGGAGAGCAAGTACCCACAACGTTCTGCTGTACCTGTGACTTCTAAAGCACATTTCAAGGCACTGGGACCCACAGCCTCAGAAGTCATCTCCCACAATTTGAATTAAGTCGCCAATGCTGGATCACTCTCTAAAAAACTGGGCTCCAGAAATTTTAAGATGAGCCCGTCAAGGCTAAAACTTGAAAGTCAAATACAGTTTTTAATATTTGCCCTTTGATCAGTCCAGGCTGAGAAATGCACCCTCTGCCAATCTTGACCACACAGAAATGTTCCTCTTCATAATTTAGGAAGTGTCTTAAGAGAAATCAAATCAAGTTATTTTATACCAGGATAAAAATACTCACCTTGGAAAGTACATTAGATAAGCATTCATAGAACTATACATACCTGAAAAACAAACTTCTATAGGCAAACGAGTCTTGTGTAAGCTCTGTGTTGCAGAATACATACTGACTTTGCCTCATCCAGGATACTGAGTACTTTGCAGGACTTAGTTAAAAACAGATTTACAGATCTAAAAGGAAAAGGTTTGCAACCAAGTTCAACAGACTCTTCATAGTCCATGTTGTACCCTGTGCTGTCACGTGCTGGGTTTTGTTGCTGCTTTGTTCCTTACGTTTCAGTGACGATCACTTGAGGGAAGAAGTAGACCTGAAAAAAAGAGAAAATCAGTGGAGCAGCACACCATCAGGAATCTGTCCCTTTGACTTTCAGGAAGAACATGAAATAGGCAGCCACAGAAAGGAAATTATATATGTGCCCACAGCATACTCTAAATGGGCATCCCAAACTTCGCTTTTAGAACCAGTAGTTGTTTACGTTTCACACAGAATTTGTAACAGGACTGACGGCCTCTGGAGTTTTGAAGCTCAAGAAGCTGCTGGCATTTTTTCCTACTGATGAAAATCTGCAAACTGACTGTGCTTTGCTTTATCTGAATACCAGCAAACCCACAACATCACTTCAGGCATTGCTTAGGTTTTTGTTGTTGTTGATCACTCGTCACCTAAAAAAAAAAATCTAAACCCATGAATTTGATAAAGTTACTTTTCCTTTTGTGAACTTGAGGTTAACACATACACAGAGTTCTGGAAAGAAAATGAAATGCTTTGTCCATCATTCAGGTATGGCTGAAGCTGCACCCTGTAAAAGCTTCTTGCAAAACCAATATTCTCAGCTGCTTGTGAAGCACAAACCACCAAGAAGTTACTAATGAATAGGACTGTTTACGATCTGTCCTCCTAAACAAGTCCCCAACAAGACAGTGCTGGGAGTTGCATTTTTCCCTCAAATGCCGCAACTACTACTACCTGTGCTAGCTTTCACACTCGGGGTGCTACCATGCGACTGGTACACCAAAGCCTGAAATAATTTTTCACAAACACTGGCACAGGTGTATCGAGAGGAAGAGTCCTGCTGTACCATCTGTGCAAAATTTGCCAGCTTAACTCAGACTAACTTGTCTTACTACCTCCTCTTTTTCAATCCTTTCCCATGCTTAGGTTTGAAAGATCTTACTGAACCAAAACATCTGGAGAAAGCAACTGCACTCTCATGCCCTGAGACAACAAAATAAGGAAAGTGGGTGAACTTAACCTGAAAGACTTGTTCCTCATACTTTCTCGCTCCTTCTGCAAAAATTAAAGGTTTCTACATTTTGATAATGTTCCCCATTGGCTCATAAATCTGGCCCTATGACAAGAAGTTCATTGTCACAGCTATCTTTTTAACAGCTGAATAAACGTGGGCAAGTCTACTGGCAAAGGGAAGCAATGACTAAAAAATGTGCTATGCTTAATCCAGGCTGAGAGGAGACCTCATCACTCTCTACAGCTGCCTGAAAGGAGGGTGCAGTGAGGTGAGTGCTGGGCTCTGCTCTAAAGGAACAAGTGATGGGACAAGAGGAAACGGCCTCAAGTTGCACCAGGGGAGGTTTGGGCTGGATATTAGAAAAAATTTCTTCACTGCAAGAGAGATGAGGCATTGGAACAGGCTGCCTAGGGCAGTGGTGGAGTCACCATGTGGTGCTTGGGGACATGTGTTAGTGGGTTGGGTGGTGTTAGGTTGACGGTTGGACTTGATGATCTTTGAGGTCTTTTCCAACCTTAATGATTCAGTGATTCTATGTATCTGATAACCTGTTCATGATGTGTTATTGTGTTATTAGCCTGCCTACACTACATATAAACCATATCTTTGTCTTAATTCCTGATCACCACCAAAGCCAAGAGGTGCCTCCTGCATCAGCCTCTCTCCACCAGCAGCGAGAAGAGGGGAGTGAAGGCAGGTGACTCCGGTCATGCCAGTGACCGACCCAGCCACGCAGCCCAGCAGTGCCACCAGGCCAGGAGGGGCTGGAGTTAGGGGCCGAGGGGAGCAAGGAAGGAAGGCTGGGCTGTGTCAAGACCAGGTTTGCATGCTGGGGGTTGAAAAGGTGAGGTCCCAGCGACTCTCAACAGCACAGTCTGACCTTCAGCTAGATCCAGTCACAGCTATTACAGGATGTCGGGCATCCCTCTTCCCTCACTAACAGTATCCTCAAGACCTCTCTGATACTTGGCTTATATTTGGCTTAACAGTACAAAAATACTTGGTAATATCATAATTATTATATTTTTAATATCCAACGTTAAAGGTTCAACCCATAGCACCCATCAGTTATTATTACTACACCTTCTTCACAAAAGACATCAGCGTTGAACTTTCGTTCTATATAAACAGTAATTAATAAGAAAACATTCAGCTTTCTCTGTATTTTAGAAACTGAAATGATCATTCAATGGAGAAAAACTTCCAATATAATACAATATAATTGTACTATATTAACATATATGCCTAATAAGCACGAAAACACTATTCAGATCAACCCATCAAACAAGAACCTGCACAGCGAAAGAATTTTTATATTGTTAACTTTTATTTTATAGTACAGTGTTGGGCACTTCATGGCAATGTGGAGTTCACCAAAAACTTCTACTGATGCCACAAACTTGGAAGGAAAAAAAAAAAACAACAACAAAACACACCACACATCACAGCTCATCTACTACATCTACACAGTGCGCTACTGACAGTAGTCTAAGGTCTCAATTACAGTTCTTGAGATGACTTTGAACAGTAGTCCAGAGGGTGCAAAAGCATGGAGCAAATTCTTAGATTTGGTTCTAGTTTTATTAAAGGTCAGTGACTAACTAAATTTTAAAAATTGTTAGGACAATGCTGGTTGGTTTTTTTTTTAATCTCCGAAATTATTAAAATGATCAATAAAATGTAAAAACATCTTGCACTACATGCCTTTCCTATACATATTAAAAGCACACAACAAGAACATTATCAGGAACAGTTTTCAAAGGTCACTAAAAAAACATTCTGAAAAAAAATTAGAAGCACTGGGATATATAATGTTGCTTTGTTCTGTGTTGAGGCATTTCTCATCATATCTAACACAGATGTAAAGATAACAAACACAAATTGTAAGTTGGCTAAACATGTAAGAATTTAAAATTTCTCCTCCTCCTTAAAAATCATGAAGTAACAGACGTGATGTGCTTGTGCGTAAACTGCACCAAGACTAGCTGCTCCACAGTGCTTTATTGCCTCATTCAAGTATATTAATTTAAAGAAGTTCTCAAGGGAAAGCCAAAGGTTAAAATAAAATGTACATCAATATACAAAGAAATTAATTTACAAAAAATTAGAAGGATACTGGCAACATTAGCAGATATTTTAAGTAATGACTTATGACAATCAGGGATGTCACAAACTAAATTCTTAATACATATGGTCATCACCATGAACTCACCGCATTGGTGGTACTGAAAAGCAATGCTTAACTCCTCATCTTTTTATCAATGATAAACAAATGATCAAATGATAAACTAAACATAATACATTCTAATATTTAACCTTACTTCAATTTAACCGTGTTATAGTTTTAAGAACTACCTAGAACTACTGGCATGCGAACATTGGCTTAGGCCTTATTATTTCCATAAAATGTGACATCCATAATCATTCACAGTCATTGGAAATATACATTTGCCTCATTAGAATATATTCTTCATGTTTTTATCATACAACCATATTTCAAAGCTACATGTAATTTTACACATTTTTGAAAAATACCATTTCAAGGATCTGCTTGAAAAGCAGATGTGCACTACTACATTACTTTAAAACAAGGAGAAATATTGCACAAAATTCACTGAAGATTTGAAAGTCAACACATTTCCCCCCCATAAGCAAGTAGCTCCCTTATTTTTAACAGAAACAGAATGTCAATTCACACAGAATCCTAACAAATGTTAACGTGCTTGAACTCAATTTATTTTTCAAATGCTAATACTGTTATGGGACTCTAAAAACAAATGTCGTTAGTATTGACCTATTGTACAAGTTAATTTGAGTACCCTTTACTACAGTAAACCTCGGACTAACTCCCAGCTGTGTTATCTGCTTCATACTCCAAACCATCAGAAAATGGCAACAGCCCTGCCAACGACACGATCTGGCGGACGGCCCTCTGGACTAAGGTTGGCTGTGGACTCATCAGGCAACTCTATTCAGAAGTTTAGCAGCTTCCAGGAAAGACCTATCAAATACTTTCAATTGGCCACTGACTGAAACTGTAAAACAGACATTACAACGCAAATCAAGGAAGGTTTTGCACAAAACCCCCACACCAGCCCTTTTCCATTCCTTTATTTTCAACCACCCTGAAGATCATGAATTCCAGACCAGCTGCGTTCCATGCCCTCAGGCAGAGCTGAGGACACACTCTACGCAGCCCAGAATCTGTCAACAGATAAACAACGCTTGGCAAAGACATACACATCTAATAGCAGCAAAGAAGTTACTGAAACAACAAGTCACATCACCATTCATACCTTTTTTGCTGGTGCATTTATTTCTACATTCATTCTCCAGAGATTTGCCACCATGAGAACAGACAGCCTTCACCATCCTGAGCTTTGCAAATAAGGAAGCTGTTTGCCTCAGGTGTAATTTTATCAGCCACATTTGCTCACTCTGAAATTTCAGGCTGTTTAGAACATGCTGGATGGAGTCTCACAGCATCTGGACTAGAGCCTGACACCAAGAAAGAAGATGGAAAGAAAGGGCACCCTTGGCGTCTCCCTGCAGAGTCAGGGCGGTCAGCGGTCACGGGGCTCTGCTCTGCAGGACAGGGCACTGCAGTCAGTACCACCCAGGGGGTGCATCTGCAAAAGGGCCTCATGCTGGCACTTCAATTATTGCATGAAATGTTTCTTCAATTAATTACATGCATAGAGAAAAGAGTTTAGCTACTCCTAGCAATTCCATCGGATAGCTGCACCAACCAAAGATTGTTCTGTAGGGCTGAACAGGATTGATCGGAGGTGGAGCAAAAGAAGCTGTTTAAAAAACTGGCTGAACTGTTCTTTCATCTAGATTATACACCGCTTACAAGAACACAAGGTTGTGAACTAGCTCATTCTAAAACCTGAAAAGACATCCAAAACAGATTTTGGAGATCCAAACCACTCCTCTAATGGACTGGGTGGGGTTTTCAAAAGCACCCAGCATGTGTCTGAAACTCTGGCTGAATCCGTGTTACAAGGCCTGAAAGGGGACTTCAGCCAGTGCTGAGAGTTTCCAACGACCCCACCCAACCAGCAGCAGTGTCACTGAAATGCCAAATGACAGTGAAGGGTTCAGTCAACAAGTCCTATGACAATTTCTACAACTACACTTTTCCTTCAGAACGAGTATATTTTTTCAGAGCTACATGACATCCGGATACGTGGGATGGAAGATCAAACCACTGCCTACTCTACACTGCCTGCCCTCTGCATGCATAGAGGGTGGGCAGGGGTCACCTCTGCATCTGCAGCACCCTCCTTCCCTGAATATCTGCGCTGTTTGTCACCTTACATCTCTATACATTAGGATGGGAAGGCTTGGACTGGGACAACAGATTATCCATTCTGCAAATCCCACAGGGGATTAATTCCATAGGCAACACTATTTTTGCCTACATTGCTGGGTTGGAATCACTACAAGTGAGCTAGAACATTAAGCAATAGCCTGAAATCTGGATTTCGTCAAAGTTATTATCCCTCTTGAGGACTCCCAGGCTCTGCTTCACCACACCGCACTTGAACAACCCAGGAACACCTTTCTCCTTTTACTGCCCTTAGCTTTTTCCTCTCAAACCAAATGAGTGATACGGCTCATTTCAGGCAGATGCCTATGCAAAACAAACTTGAAGAGATTAAATTCAAGCCCTAGTTCGACTTTCTACATCAGAAATTTGTTTCTATGTGTAAGTAACAGTTTACAAAGCTTAATCAAATAACCTGATGTCTCCCTTAAACAGGAGAAATAGGAAGATTTTTGAGATCCTGAAGTAAAGAGATGCCTCCGAAGAAGACAACAGGAGCTCTGACTGAGCAGAATTCACTTCTCAGTGGTAGCTGGTGATGAATGTTGAAGTTTTTTAAAGACTTTCGAAGGATTTCCACAAACAAAAAGCACACAAGTATAAAACTTGTAAAAAAGTGCTGGACCTGGAGAATTTATCATAATATAGAACCCAATGTGGTAATAAAAATACTGTATATGTAGCCAATAAAAGGTTTTATATAATCACAAGGACAGAGAACAACAGTGTTGAACCAGAAATATCAGTTTGGACTTTCTTCTATTTGGTAACTGGTAATGCTGTCTAAATAAGGCACAAATTTTAGCCTTTTTAAAAGATCACTGATAGTAAGTGGAAAAGATTCAGTAATATTATAGAGCTAAAAAAGTACCTACAGTTAAATCCAACATAGATATAAGACTGAGTTATTTTTGAGCCCATTCAAGGTTCAAAATCAAAAAAGACACACTGTTTAATGAATGTAAACACTCTCGGTGCTTTATAAATAAGAAGGAAACAATGTGGCATAAGCACAGTAACATTTTGACTGAAATAAAAATAATTTTAAGTTGAATTTTTCCTTCCATCTTTCAGTTCATCTGTTTACTTCTTTTCAGCCTGCATCTTTACCCAACGAAACAGTGAACTACTGTCTTTACAATGCCTCGGTTTTGAAAGATTCCCCTATCAAAGTTTCAATTTTATGATCCTTATAATTACTATAAAAATATTAGCAGCCTCACACTGCTTCCACAGTTTTTTCCACAAAAGTGAGAATGGGACTATTTTTGTGATAACAGGAGCCCAGTGTCTAAACCTGCCCGTGGCAGGGGGGTTGGAACTCCATGATCTCTAAGGTCCTTTCCAGCCCTAACCGCTCCACAATTCAATGATTCTATAAATCTGACGTAAAGCCAGTAAGATTTAATCTATCAGAGAGACATTTTTGAGAACCATTTTCTGGCAGCATTCCAGGACTTATGTGTTTGATGGTTTTGAAAGTAATGACGCCATAATTTCTGATTTTTTTTCCTATTTTTCTCCTTAAGACATTAATACTGTTTATTATCTTTAATAAATGAAGAAAACAAAACATCATCTTATATGGAACCATGGCCAGAAACACCACGTCAGATGCAGAGGAAA
This sequence comes from Pterocles orientalis, assembly GCA_011057875.1. Lineage (NCBI taxonomy): Eukaryota > Metazoa > Chordata > Aves > Pterocliformes > Pteroclidae > Pterocles > Pterocles orientalis. The sequence continues at coordinate 175,278 of WKFP01013332.1, read as the reverse complement.
AGAAAAGGTGAATCTTCAAATTTTTATCAATAAAATGCAAGGACATGAATGAGTGAGAAGGGCTACAAGAACGAAAACCTTTGAAATCCAAAACACTCCTCTAGTGGATTGGGTGGGATTTTCAAAAGCACCCAGCATGTGTCTAGAACTCCAGCTGCAGTCTGTGTTACAATGCCTGAGAGGGGACTACAGCAACCTTTGTGTTGCCTGTTTTCTCATAGACATTTTTGGCAGCACTGTGTTTGGGTAACGTTTGGTACCAGCAAAGAAGCAGAGTCCCCTATGCAGAGTCATTAATACCACCTCTAAACAGGCGTCAGTGAGGTCGCTCTGCAGCCTTCTTATCTGAACAGTGCCTGAGGTACCTGGTCTGACCCACCTGGAAAGTTTAGAGCAAAGATTTAACGTAATTTTTATGATATTTTTCATTTTTAATAGTGCAAAATATTTTGCCAACTAACTTTATGTTATAAAAAAAAAAATCCACAACATAACTGTTGATATACAAGAGGAAACCCAAGAACAGACAAATACTTTGGAGTGCAGACCTCTGGCCATACAACCTCTAACTCCAGAGTAATGACATTCTCCAGCAATGCAGATTGCAGATGCCTTCAGGAATGTTCATGCTCTAATCAGACACAGATATTTCTATAAGATTTGCACTTTTACAACCTTTTACCTTCATTGCATCGACTGAAAAAAAGAATAATTCTGTAGGCTCATCCTCAATGGCAAGTACTGGCCCAGCCCTTCTCATTCTGGAACAAGCTAAAACTTCTGCATTAATAAAGCCAAGGTCTCACTCTGCTGCATATCTTTGGTAAAGCATCCAACATTGCCTCTGTAATGATATGGATCCATTCCCTTATGTCAGCTGCCTTGTAATAAAGCAGCCAAAAAACCCTTTCCATTTGTGTTAGTTAGAAGGAAAATTCATTCATAAATCTCAATGTGGCAACTGATACTAAACTTTGCTCCAAATTAAAGTGCAATCAGATCCAAATGCTGACCTCATGAATGAGCTCACTCAGGCCTATGCTGAGATTAAGACTAACCATCCATACCAAAGAGGGAAAGAAAGAAAAAAGGTTTCTGACATGAGTTTAGAAGAGCAAGAGAACATTCTTCTCAGGCACAGTTCATTTTATACCCACGTGCTGCTTCTGCCAACTGCATCGCAAACATCCTTCAACTCCAATCTACTGAAACTTACTTCATGCCCTACCTATCCTGAGCTATTGTGGAGGACAATGCATGTATGCTGAGATGGAGAGATGGAAAAAGAAAAGGGCATGGAAATTAAAAAAAAAAATTAAAAAAGGAAAGAGCTGCTCCACATAGCAGCAAGAATTTTCAGGCTTTAAATATCTAAATATTCCTCAGGAATGCTGCCAGGAGGAGGACAAATGCTCATTCTAAATACAATCTACATCAAGTCTGTTTATTACCCTTCACTGAATTTAGAAAAATATTTTAAGTTGTTCAACTTGGCTACAATGAGAGTTGGACAGACATAGTCTCAAGTTTAATCTATAATTTTAGTTTTCTAGTGTTACAAGTAATTTTCAGTCGTAACTAATAATTTAGCTAAAAATGACTTCTAAGTAACAGTAATCTGACCTACCCTCAAAAGGTAGCTACTAAAAATCTAAAGAAAATAGTTCAGAAGAGGCACAAATGAATTTTCAAACACTATTAAACCATGGAAATTAAAAAAAATAATAGAAATCAATTCCACTTACACTTTCCTTTCTGAGAGATTTTAGGTGAAACAGTCTACCTAGGGAAACCAGACGTCTTTAAAGTGTCTTAGTTGTAAACAGAAGTTAATAAATGTCACATTATAATTCAGCACTTCATGTACTTTACAGAAGAGAGAAAAGCATGTGCTACCTTTTCAAAGTCTGGAAGACAGGGCCACAGTTTTAGTTGGGAGTAAGTTCCAAGTTATAATCACAAGAAATTCCTTAACCTAAAAAAAGTTTCCTTTTCCCCCTCCTTTGCTGAAGCAAATTCTTGCCATGGAAAATCATTATTGCTGTTTTGTAGATTTGCAGCCATCTTCTAGGATAATTAAACCTCTTCTCAAAAGATTAAGGCAGTTATTATTCATTACAAACATTAACTTGTACATTTCAGACAAATCAGATTGCTTGGTACATTTCATGCTTAATGGGATTAACATAGTACCTTCAAAACCTGGTTACCTGTTAGGTGATACCTTTCCTGCTGCTTAGAGGAAGCACCATACACCTGCTGTATTTTTAACACAGAGACTAGCTAGTACCTGATTTAAGAGTGCATCCATATATTTAGTTCCATTTTGTGGACCTAACTACAGCCAACAAATGAACTGGGTAAACACAGAAGCAGATGTCCCAATGGCAGAAAATGCATACTCAGCTGAAGAGCATTATTTTATGATTGAGTTATCTCTTATTCCTTTTTAATCTTTTGGTTATCATGTTATATGGAGTTATATGAAGTCCTGAGTAGTCTCCCTTTAACTTCTGATGGGAGTCAAGTTTCTCTTCTCATAGATTTCTTATGTTTTATTTCCACTGCTATCCTTTGAAATATTTAAACCATAGTGAAAAGCAGAACTCAGTTTACATAACGATACCACTTCTTGAAGAAGCCCACCCTCTTCTGGACTTTCATTGCCCTCCTTCCCATCTTTCTCCCAAGGGACCAGAATGGATGGATGCTGAGCAAGACTTGCTGAGAGCTGATCTTCTGAGGTATTGCTTAGTGTTTCATTCCGCTTTGCATTCTTATAGGAAGAACAGCCTGTTTTGAAACTTTCTAGAGAAGCAAACTGGGCACTTGATTGTACTGGAGATGGGCATGTCATACTAGTGGTGTCCATCTTGTCAGTAACAAAGGTTTTGTCACTACTTTCTTCTTCCAGCCTTGAGAGAGATTCTCTATGGCCACCAGAAGAAACTTGCTTCCTTGGCGACGGAGGGAGCTGCTTCCCGTGGAGGACACTGTCATCCTGACCAAGGTTCCACTCTGCTTGGTCATTAGCACTACTGCAGAGCAGGGTAAGGTTGCTCTCACTGGGTGCATTTGACTTGTTCTGAAAGAAAGAAAGAATAGGTGTTTACAGTTAATATCACAAGAAATGTCTGTATGCTGGCGCTTTTGAAGGAAAAACACTGCAATGGATTTTGTGTGTTCCTAAATCATGAATCCCCTTTGGGGTTCAAGGTTACAAAACAACAACCTCAGAAACAACGTAAGAACAAGTGTTTTTACACTTCATCGCCAGAACACTCTGTCTCTCATCCTAAGGATAGCTTTCTGTAGAGAGGAAGGATTTCTGTTTCCCCTGTCTGTTCAGTCTTTGCACAAGCAGTTTTGACAGTGAACAAAGACACATTTTGCTGGTTTGTACCCATAATATGAGAAGGGGCTGGTCTGAAACTAAAACCAGATGGTATTTCCTCTTTGCTTCAGTTATTAATGATACCAGCTTTCAATATCAAATTTCTTTTTGGCCAAACAAACAAAAATGGGCATTTTATTAATGTGACCCTGGTGTGACACTCATAATACAAAATTTTACAAGCTTTTTAAACCTTTGCATCAGAATTTGCTGTTCCAGTAACAAATCTCCTACTATAGGATCCCTTTCAGAAAAAAAAAAAAAAGTTGGACAGCTGATATGAGCTGGAATTCAAAAACACTTAACTTTTTTTGGCGAACATAACAGCATTGACTTGGTGAGGATTTTAAAGTCGCAGGCAAGCAGTTTGTTCACTCTACAGACCCTGCACAACTTTACCCAAAAGAGGATCAAGAAGCCCTCTTAGAAAGCTCTGGAATACTGTTCTAGCAGTGTTTCAGGTGCAATTACCACATGGATCCTATGAATTAAGCAAGACGGAAACATCACCATATCACTGTGACTAGTTTAAGGACACAAGATAAAAATGGAAAGAAATACCTTCTAAGCCACATAATAAAAGACTAAAACCAACTCTGGGAATACCAGATTGAACAGCTAAATATAAGATTAAACTATTTGGCTAAGGAAATTATTGCATTATTCACAGCCGTACATGTGTTGCTGCTAGAAGGGAAAAGTACTGTTCCTAGATGACTTGGTAAACTGGAAAGGTGTAACCAGCTGCTTGACTGGTGAAAAACGCAGTGGCCAGCACGGGCATACTGTTGCATAGCCCTAGGGAGACACTCTAGTAATCCTGCATACCATGCTGCAGTGTCTGAGCTGCACATCATTGATCCCACAAGTGCAGGATTCCACTATAAAGGGACTGGAGTTGTTTTTAAAATGAAAGCAGAAGACTAACCGCAGTCTTGTAATCGATGTCATCCATCGACCTAAAGAAATCCAGGCTCTTTGCTCCTGAGAGCTTTCCTTGTTCTGAACTGTGTGTGCTCAGCGTGTCCAAAATCTCCCCAAGCAAGTCCATTTCTCCTTGATGCTGAGGAGTTATTCCAGTTTCACCAGAATCATCACTATCATAAAAGCAAGCAGAAGCTTCTTCACTGTCTTCTGATGATAACCTGAAAACAAAAACTTTTCCGTCAGCTAGGAACATTTTATTACAGCCACTTCTGAAAGTAAGGAGAATGCATTCCAAGGGTTTTGAAAGGGAATATAAACCCAGAACTTCTCTCTACTCAAGAATTTTCCTAAACATATTATATCTATGGAGATGCAGTTACCATTAGCTGGTTCTCCTGTCTCCTTGCTCTTCCTCAATCACTATAACTGTTATTTCAAGTCACCCTTAATGTCAATTCCCAAATCTTCCCTCCAAATTATACAGTTGTTCCAAAATTGTTTCATCTTTTCCCTTGTCTACACTTTAAATTGAGGTCAGTGTTGCCACTCCTGTCCAGCTGACCTAGCCACATATTTTGTTCCAGTGCCAAGACTCCCATACTGCAACTCTTCTTCTGTCACACGACCAGCTTTACTGGAGTACTGCCTCTCTGCAAGGGGAAGTGGTGGGTTTGTCTTATTTTCTCCTTCCTTCATTGCAATACCCTTACCTCTGACCCCCATACTGCAGCCTGTCCCTCTCTCTATCCAGAACACTACGACAAAGGGTATTTCCATGGCTCACTGTTTTGATGACATCCTTTGCACACTCCCTTAGCTCCCTCTTCCTTACTGCATCATGACTTAAGCTGCTTGACTTTGCTTTCAAGGTCCTTTATGGTTTATATCTATATGTTCATTATCACAAATTCTCTCCTGAATTCAATCAGAGAACGCCTCAATGCAGTATAAGCCTCAACTTCTGATTTTCCTTTAATTCACACATAGGAAGACTTTGATATCAAACTCACAAGGCAATATTTCCCTTTCAAACCCCTCAGAAAACTTTTCATTATCATGACCACAAGACAAGACTTAAAGAATACACTCGCTGAAGTCACTGCCCGCCATGTTGACAAATATTATTTCACTGCCTCTTTGTGTATATAGTCTATCTTTTTATCTTGAGTCTGTGAAGACTGAGGATCATGTCAAGCTCTTCTAGGCACCATAAATAATGAGAAGATATAATAGCCTGACCCTCTTTTTAAAAGCAGATTTAATCCTAAACTACTTGACATCATCTAGATAAAGACTCAAGCTAGCAGCCTGGACAGGAGAAAAATGCATCACTTGAACTCAACTTTGATGAGTAACACTAGTTACCCCTTCTCCCCCCGCCACACACATCCAAACGGGCTTCTTACTTGCTTGTTCTCTCCATTTCATCGTCATCATCTTCATCCAACGCAAAATCCTGGTTACTGAGATGCTGGTTAAAACGAGTCTGGAGGACAGAAAATTTTCTTTATTATTTTTATTTTTTTCTATTTCAGCATTATTTATCTGGGGACTAGCTGCCACCTTACTCATCAAGATGGAGAACTTGATGAGGAAAACTTCATATCGATCAAGTTTTCTAAAGGTTGTTATAAGGCAATGTGAAGTCCTCAAGTGTCTCCAATTAAAGAGCAAGTGAACCAGTTTTCTTCATGGCCTATGGAGCGCCTTATTATTTATGCAAAACCTGGAGTGCCTTATTATTCATGCAAAGTCTTGATTAACAAAAGACTGGCTACTGGAGGAAAAGCATCACTCAACCCTTTCAAGAAAGTATATCACAAAAACCACTGTGGTTTACAACGTTCTGATAGAAATCTTTGCCAAGTTTTAGTTGATGTGGTCTACTGAGCATGAAGAAAAAGGGATTTTTGAAGCAGCAAATACAAAAGAAGTCAGGAGTCTCTTTACATACCTATATTGACGTTAGGGTGTTAAACACAATTGCAGATTAAGTAGTATGCCAGTTCAAAACCTGTGCACTAAGAACGCAGGATGATTTACTGTAAATTACAGCTAACTCAAAGTTAGCATACACTCAGAGCATCCCATAGGGACCTTGTGTAGAGTAGTTGGTGTGCTGTAAATTCACACACTAACCTACTGAGTACTCACTAACCTGTTATACCACATTATTATTTAGCAAACAGAACCAGGCTAAAGGTTTCTACAATACTTGAAAAAAAAAAAAAGTCTCTGTCTGGACCACAACATTTAAGTCAGGAATTTTAGCCACTTGTGCTTCACAAATTGCTGTCTTAAAGCCTGTTCATCTCTTATACTTGTTTTGTACCAAAAAACTGCAAAGACTAACTATGCAGGCAACCCACTGAAAAGACTCTGAGCCTTGGAAAACCGGACATAATTTAAAGACATATGGATAGAATTTGTGCAAAGGGAAAACAGTGTTAGCTAACTTGAAAGAAAATCATATGCAAGTAAAAGAAGTGCTACTGCCCACATCTCATCATGCAGTTCACCAAATGCCTAAACCTACAACAAGCCCCTGATGGGGGAAAAAATATGGCCTTAATTTCGGACTACAAGGAGCTTGGAAATCTTGTACTGTGAGGTTTTCAGTACATCACTTATTACAGATGTTGTCAGTGTTCTACATGTGCCAGGACACTCTCCGTAACTTTCGCCGTTATTGTCAGGAATGTCTCAATGTTCATTCTTTATGGACTGACACACTTGTTCTTGTTCAACAGCAGAGCATTTAATTAAAGCAGCAAATTTTGATAACACTTTCCATAGTTCTTCATCCACAAAGAGGAAACACACGGTTCTTAATGTGCTAAACCAAGTAACAGGTGATAAAAAAGGAGTATTATTAGAGTACGAAAAGCTATGAAAGAACCCAAACTAAAGTTCATACTGAACAAGAGTCATAGGATGGAATGCAAGGAAACAAACTATATTTCCATCTCTTTCTGGGTTTTATGAGTTCTTTGTGTCATTCCCATCAGTGTTGTAATCAATCATATTCCTGCTTTTAACTAAAGGGAGGCTAACTGCTCTGTCTTAATTGATATAGTTAATTGGTTACTGCCACAACTACAGTTACTGTTTGAGTTTAAAAGTTGCTGCTTTAAGAATTTATCTTCACTGGGACAATTAAACTACTTTGTTTCTATAACACTGAGAATTCACCACTTCCCCAAGAACATTCTGATATGAAGTTCATTGCCATCAAAGCTCTAATCCTGGAACTGACTCCTGGAGGGCAAAACTCTTTGTCTCACTTTCTTGGAATTTGCATCAGAATGTGACTGGTTGCCATCATATTTACTCCTACTGATGTAAAGACAAGGTTTTGCAGAAAAGAAGGTTCTCTAAAAAAGTTGAGAAACTTCAGAAAACAAACCCAAACCCGACACTTGTCCATCTGTAGATGGATTAACCTGTCAATGGAATAAAATCCCACATGATAACACTCACTGATTTGTCAAAATAATAATGTTTCAAAGAGCACAAATGGCAAGTTTCAAAAAATTAATAAAAAGCCAAGAAAATTAAGAAAAAAGAAAAAAAGGGGAAAAAAAAAGGTAGTGGCTTTGAGAAACAGGAACTGAATAAAATTAATCAGAATCAGCAAACACCACAGGCATAGCAGTGGCCCTGGGAGCATCTACAAACAGTGTTATGCAAGTGTGTTCATGAAAGGAAAAATAACATCATGTAAACGAGTGTAATAGAGCATATATTGAAAAATGCAAAAAAAACCCCCACCCCAAAACCTTCTAGTTCCTGATGATCAGAATCTCTCTTTGAAAAAATATTTTTGTTACCAATTTAAATGTTTAGGGCTACAAAACAAGAGGACTTTCAAGAACTAAACCAAATAAAATGGGATTTACATAGAAGGGAAAAAAAAAACAAAGGGGAAGAAAAGGAAAATATCTGGCTGTAAATAACAATGTTCTCCAGAGTTTACAGCTCTGTGAGCTAGTCACAGAGACAACAAGCAACACATGTTTTTGAATAGGTGACTTTCCTCTAGGAGCTGTAATAAAACCGACTGCAAGGGAGGGGTATGTCCAGACTACTTTGCAAAGAAAGAAAGAAACTCTTAATAAATTCTAAAAGCAGAACCATAAATCTTTTTTCAATGCTCCACTAGGCAAAGTGACATAGTACGTGCACCTGCAAAAGCTGTCAAAGTCATTTAAGAAGTCCTTCCATTACTGACGTACCCTGCTGTTTGCAGTTATTTAAGCTTTTAATTTCTGTCTTTTCTGCATTTTGAAGTGTGTAACCTTTTTTATACCTTTTTATGAAAAAGGACAGACTTCTGTTTCCTTCCTGATCAGCATTCTAATAACAACCAGACCATTTAAATTTATTACCCCAAGAAATGATATGGTAACACTCCTTTCTTGCTGCACCAGAACTTTATAAAAGTCTTAACAGACTGCTGTCATGGTTTTTTCTATAAAATAAAGCAACAAACTTCTACTCAATTGTTTTCCTTCTTCCAACTAGTTCTGCTTACATAATAAATCCATTACTTAATGTAACTGCTTTATATCAAAACATGACCAGGGATTCAACTTTGGCTATTTCCAATTTTTTCTCACCTTCAGGCACACTGCACACTGCACCACCAGCCGGCATAAGGAAATATATCATATACATCCCCTTTGGTTTCTGTCCCACTTCAAAATCTCATTCTGCCAAGTGGTCTGCTGGCTATACAGTTGTGGTAAACGCTGATCAGTGAAATCAGAAAAAGAAGGTGCTGACAATATAAATACAGGTAGAACCAAACAAGGTCTCTCAACTGTTCTCTTCTGCTTGCTGGTAGCCTCACAAAAATGTACTGCTTTGGCATAAAAATGTAGAGAATATACACAGATGCTAAAGGATTTAAATGTAAGATGGCTACATTCTTGATCAGGTATGAAAGTCAGTCTTTGAAATGTCAACTTTTTATTTAATGCTAGACCTTTCAGAATGAATGCTTACTGATCAATACTAAGGCAGGAAGTTTATTAACTGTCCTCAAAGTGAGAAACAAATAATCTTTTGATAAATGGCAGCATGTATATAATTTCACATTTACCGGCTACTCAATACATCAACATGTATGAAGTTTCAAGAAAAATACCTACTATAGTTTAAATCCATGAAGTACTGTTTCCTTTTTCTTAAAAATTTAATGATTATTCATTCAGTATGAGAAAGCAAAATAACTACAAGTCCACTATTATTTACGGGTCAGTATTTTATTTTACCTATCCTCCTGTACAACCCAATCACAGACGTAATTATGGCTTCACCTCCAGCAGGGAAGCAAAAGATTTCTCAATCAAACTTTCTAGTTAAGCACAACTCGTTGTCTTCCTTTCCAGTTAAGACTGCAACCTAAAGCCATGGATAATGAACAATTCTAGATTAAGTTCTAGAAACGATCCCTTCAATAAATTACTTGTGTGCTTGTTACTCATAGAAAGTAACACAAGGTAATGATGCCTCACAAAAAATAACGCTTTGACATCAGAAAAGTTGTCCTGGATATAAATTAAACAGATATTATCTAAGATGCCATGTTTGCTTTTTAAGTTATTTTTAAATTATTATTATTATTACACAGGACTCATGGAGAATTTAAAAACTAAATAAAAAGCCCCTTCATCCTTCCTCGGATAGAAACCTTCTCTGCTTTACCAGATTCAGACATATAGATGACATTTTTGAAAGAACATGAAGTGGTTGGAACCATCCACAGCTGTATGCCACGAGACAGAAGCGTCAGCAATTCTGAGGTCACGGTAATTAAAATGATAGGGAAACAGAGATCCACAAAAAGTAGGTTCCCAGTGACAGGACAAATTCCTTTTCTGTGACAATAAAGAGCCTGCAAGAGCAGGAAATCCCTAAAAATCTGTTTAGAGACACAGACAACCAGAAACATGTAGATAAGAGTATGGCCACATTCCTCAGAAATGACAAGCAAGCTGTGATGCCACAGGGATCTCCACTGACTCCTGTAAAGTTAAAGGAAACACTAACATCCATGCTGAGGTGGGATTTATTGTAAGGAAGGATGATAAATTTGTTGAGATACTTAGTCACGGATAGCACACTATAATTATTTATGTTCTGAATTACTACGGTGAAAAATTAAACTCTAAGCCTCCTACCTTTATGTATGCTATACTCCTGAATGCAGATAATATTTCAGAATTGTGTGACACTGCTTTCCATTGTTAAAGATTTATGCTTCTACAAATATTTTTCAGAAATAGTTTTTTCTCCAAAACTGCAAATAAACTTCCATTTCCTCTAAAGAATCACAGAACGTTTTTCCCCTAGGAAGCCCGCACTACCTCCTGACCCTCCAAATCAGACCAAGACCCCACACTGCCCACAGTCAGGTATCACCTCTAAATAGCCTGGTCTCACTCAGCCTTCTCAATAGCACTCCTTCGCAAAACCAGCCGTTTTCAGCTGACATGCTGTGGCACCATGCCACACATCATTCTCGCTGCAAAGAGTGCACCATCAGAAGGCGGGCTGGCTTCACTTTAATTGGCAACAAGGAGAACTGTTAGTCTTGTAAAACAGGACATGGAGATTTTCAGTGCCCTTTGCAACAGCTGAAAGGAGCAGATCTTTACAGACAAGTATTCTTCACGGAATTATTTTTTTTTTGGGGGGGGGGATGATTTTAAGAATCAGATTCACCAGGTAGAATTTCCAGTTACAAAAACTAAGAAAAAATATCACTTATTTCCCCTTTTTGATGGTTGTTACTGCCCTAGGTTTACACAATGATTAGGGGGAAGGGAAATGACAGAAAGGAGGGCTGAAGGGGTCACAGTGGAGAGAGGAGGAAGATGATAAGGGGGCACACCTGTCAGAAGAGAAAAACTGATCTGTGCCTATATGCACAAAGGCAGAAAAGGGAACAACGTGCTTTTGAGGCAACAAGGAAGTCAAGAGACCTGGAAGTAACTCGGGTGCACAGGGTGTGACTTCAGTGAACCAGAAGAGCTACAAACCCAGTTCGTCTGGCTGGAACATGCTACCTATTTGATACATTTCCTAAGTAGGTATAACAGAGATTACTGGTTAAACTGATCTTTCAAGATGTGCATCATGTCCTTACATCAGCAGAAGTGTCACATGGCAAAACCACTGCTGGAAGCACCGTTTGCACATCACGAGTGACTTTCATAAAGAAAACTTACCAAAACCACTGAAGTTAAGTTGTATGATGTGGATGGGATCCTAAACAAACACATTATATGCCTCCAGACTTCAAGATTTAATGGAAAACACTACATGTCACAAGACTTTAGGCAGATAAAACCCGAGCAGCACTGAACTCTGTCCACCAGACCTACGGACAGTGGAAGAACCTACTTGAGGGAAGCTCTGTATGCAGCTTGGAAACAGACAGACTAATCACATTTGCAAGGAAAAAACGATTGTGCCTCAGAAACAGAAATAAATGACTCCACATTTCTGTCTAAGGCTCCCAACCAGAAGAACTAGCAAGGAGGAGTCCCTCCTCCTGTTTGACACCAGCAGGAATCTTCTGCTCAACAAAGTAAGTCTTTCTCTCCAAAGTGCTGAGGAACACGGACGACGCTTGGATTTGGAGGCTATTCACTAATTTCAGATATCTTAGGGCCTAAAACAGACAATAAAAAGCAGCAGAGGCATCTTCAGGATGCAATCTAGATTCTAGGCGGGCTGAGTTGGCCTTTGGCCTTGCCCCTCTCTCTCCACTTACTGTGGAAAGAACCCAGGGTACCACTGCTGCTAACTTCAGCATTTCAGTAGTGTCTCAAATTAGACTGATTTAATTTGGGCTTTCACATTTAGAGATGCTGAGATCCCTGCAGGAAAGGCTTCTCCTCTTTCTTCTACTTCTCTCTCCTTTTGCCCCCAGCCAAACTTTATTCTTTAATTGAACTTATTTATTCATTTTTTTCACTCTTAGGTACAGGATTAAAGAGAGAAATAAAAGGTTAGGGAACACACAGTAATAGAGCTGAAGCTTCAGACGTAAGGCTGTGCTCTCCAAACTTTCAGGCCAGAATGCAAAAGCAACACGGAAGCTGGGATGCAGCTGGATGTCCCAACCGTCAGCTGACAGTTCTTTTGGCTCCCTGCTGTGGCTAGGTGGGACCAAAACGTGACCCATGGAAGAGAGAAGATACACAGCAAATGAAAGCAGAAGATACTACTGTTACTTTAAGATGTCAAATTCTCCCGATGAAAAAATTAATCCCGTTATTTCAATTAGCTATTAAGGACAGAAAGGTTCATCCAGTTTTGAAGGTGCTTTGTGAAACAACATTTTTTTTTCAGATCCTTCAGAAAAAAGAAACCTTGGTAGACATACCAGTATGGTTTGTTTGTTTGGAGAAGAAAGAAAGGCAGTCTTTTTGAGGGTCTGTTTGTTAAAAAAACTAAAATAGGTGACAACAATAGCCAGAAAAAGCATCTGCAAACTTTTTGCTCATCTAAGTGTCTCTCTCAGTAGGACAAATCAGAGGTAGACATGCTGATGACTTTGCCCTGAAAAAAACCCAAGTGTTTCACCAAATGCCCACAGGGTAACAAAAAAATCCAGAGTGATTTTCCTATCTTTCCACTCTTTTTTTTTTCCTTCCACTATCTTCCCTCTTTTTTTTTTTAATTAGAATAATGGTAATCAGTGGAGAGATTTCTCAAGTGATGTTTATTGCAAAACTCAGAGGGCCAGGCAGCCACAAGGTTTACGGTGGTTTGTAGGTGCAGAATGAATGGCAGAACTCTCCTGCAGAGACTTGCAACGGTTCTTCACTTAAATCCATGGTGAGAAGAGATCTGGGCAGAGAAGAGGAAAGAGCTCACACTAATAAAAATAATGAAATACTTAAAAAGCTGTACAAACTTATATTGCTTCTTTTTTCTTTAAATGTGTTTGCTGAGTAAATTAAAATCAGTCCCTGTCACTGTTTACAGGCAGTATCTACTACCTTCTTGTCAGAGGGGGGAGGTTTGACCAATCTCGTGATTATACCTCTACTTGTTAGTGTATATTCCTGAAAATAAAATTATGCATGATAAATTAAAGCATCTAAATGTTTAAGTTGCACAAAATCCAGGTAATCTTGCAGGTTAAAAAAAAAAAAAAAAAGGCAGTACCACTTGTTTTCTAAGAGGTCTTCTGTTGTAAAAGCAGGGTTTATACAAAGGAACGGATACCCGTGCGCCTGTACTGCTTCCGAAAGATATCGGAGCCACGAGAGGGCACTCTCGTAATCTACAATTTGAATTTTTGCTGCCTAGCTTTTTCGGTTTTAATTAAAAGGAAATCTGACTGTTTTGCAGAATGAAGAGATATTACTTGACACACCAAGAAAAAAGATTTTTCCCCAAATTAAAGGAAGCTAATGATAGCTACGATATTTTCAAATTGCACCACATTAGCTAAAGAATTTACTAATCAACCAAAGCTTACTTCAAAACTATCTTTTACATGATTTACATTAAAACTAGCTCTTACTGTTTGCGACTTCTGACAATTTGTAATATTTTAGCCAACGAGAGTAGAAGATATCTCCATCTACACAGCCAGTATTATCTGTGGATGCTAGACATAGACGTGATCTCAAGCACATTATCTGAAGCCAAATACAGGTAAATGCCCCTATTCAGAGCTTTTATGCTTCTGAAATTATTGTGGGGTTGTCTGCAGAATTTTTTTTTCCTTTCTTCAAGGGGTTCAGTCACCTTATACAGAATATGTATATTCCGCACTGCATTATCACAAGCATTTCCTCTCCTGTTTTCCCAGGAAAAAAAACAACCCAAGAGTCTTCAGAACAGGCCACTCTCACCACCTTTTTCAGGTTAGGAGGGTAATCTGTTACTAGAAGTCCTCTGTAGCTAATGATTATGTCATTTATTGTACTGGCCATTGTAGGGGTGCTGATGAATGGGGCACTCCTGAAGGTAAGGTTATTCTGAACACATCTTCCTGCCTGACACTTGCTATCTTTGTTGAACAGAAGCCAAGTATACCTACTGCAAGCTGAATTACATATTGTCTAGCTACTAGGATATACTTCTATAGAAGTATAAATGCTACATTTGCCATATGCTTTTAAAAAAGAATAAAAAATGGTTATTCTCTTCTGTTCGAGAATACCAAGAAAAAAAGTTTAGCCTAACTTGGCTTTTATTACCTTATGAAAAAGTGTTTTTAAAACCTTCTTAGATACTGTATTTAGATCTTGCAAAGTCATGGGAAGTACTTCACTTGGTTTCTTCGCTATATGAACACGTAAGGTAGTGCTGACACATGTAAATCCACACTTAGAATCCAAATGCCCATTTCCATTACGGCTGCAAGGCAGTGCATGCCTACAGGAACAGGTATTACATACATAACCTTAGAGACAAGGGGGCATTGCTATCTTACTAATTATAAAGTGAACTGGTAGTTCGTATTTGGTATTCTGCAAATTTTCAAGAACATTTTATTAGCCACTAAATACATTAGCACCACTGGCATCCTGAAATGCTCCATTTTTAATAAGACACCCTATCACCTGATGTAACAGCAAAATTACAAAGATCATATTCATTCAAACAAACAGGCACTCTAACCAGGCTCATAATAAACATAGTCTCTTTTAAATTATATATTAATTTGGAACAATTTTATAGAGCTCTCACTGTATTTAGGTCCCTTTCTACCCAGAAATCTGCATTACCTGGAAGCATATAATGATACAAATTTCAAATAGATTATGCAAAACCTGAATGCACCGTAATCTAATATATGCACCGGTGTACCCTCCTCATCAATAGTTAAAGGAGCTCAGCAATATCGTAGGCAAGATACTGCAGAGTTGAAGCCATGTCATGCTTGTGTTAATTTTTATTTCAAAAAAGTTTAGCTGGTAATTTCTTCGATCTTCTACATACCTAATTAATGTAGGAGACAAAATATACCAGAGACATATTATTAGATGTAGGCATGAAACAGTTAACAGCAGTGCACATGCCAAGGTTTTAATAAGGCTTAACAATAAAAAGCTTCAATCCTCCACTTTCACTAGATTTTGTTGTTGTGGTTTTCCCTTGCTTAGGGCAATCCATCTGTTAACGTTGACTTGCAATATAGTTAAGCTCGCGCATGTATAAAAAGCCTAGAACAGCTAACCTAAGCAACAGTAAGCTCAAATGAATATTACCGAGATAGAACAATTCATCGTAGGCAAAGATTAATTGCGTGTGCATGTACGCGCGTGCACACCGGCACGTATGCGTGTGCTCCCATTATTTCTTTTTTTAGGAAATACTTTCAAAATGCAAATTATAGGAGGGCAAGCTGATCACTACAGTTTGCAATAACACATTTAATTATTTATCCTCTGATTAGGTTTTGACAGCTATTTTACATGCTATCATTTGTTTTGACTTACTGTTAATTTTTTTAAAATCTATTGCCAATCTGGCAGAAAAAAAACCCACCAACAATAAAACCACTATGACAGCAGTGATAAAACTTAGTAAATATTCATTGTTAAAAACAGCTCTGCACTGTGACCAGTGCTGGTATTCTCCCTGGGCCAAACTGGCCTTGTTTTCAATAAAACCAGAGAAGTATCCTTTCCCTTGAGCCCTGTTAGGCTGAGGCTGCAGTTGGAACTGTCATCTTCACACAAAAGCAAAGGGGTTGGGTTTTACAAACGCAAAGCCTAATTGGGAGATCTTCATGGCTGTACTCTTGACATTTATTAAAGCCTCATCAACAAAACAGGAAATAACCGTACTAATTAGCAGACCCACATACAAACTACAATTTGTTGGGGTAAAAGCAGATTCACTTCCTATTGTAAAGGAAACGTCCTCCCAGACACCAAAATCCTGTTACGAAGCAATTATTAAAATGATCTTTTACAGCAAAGCCAACTATCATACCACACATAATGTTTCAAAATAAATATTCTTTACAGCATCTCACGTAATTATTAGCATTCACATTTAACCGTTTCCAAGAAGTGGAGAATGAAAAGCTCATCTAACATGACATAAAAATAGAACACCAAATTATTTATATTTACAAGTTTCTAAATGTTTCAGTGTGGAAGAGATAAAGTGCAAAGGTGCCTCTTGTTCAGAATCAAGATGACCATTAAGAGCAATCTCTCTCGTGCATTTGTTATTTATTTAGATTTTGGGGGGATATTAAAATACACCGACATTGCAACATAATCAATATCTGGTCCTTACACTAAATCCACATCAAAGTGCATGAACAGCACATTAGCTCTATCCTTATACTGCTATAGACGCTCACGGGCACCGTTGTACAAATCTGGGTAGAGAGGTTCATTTGCAGGATAAAGAGTTACAGGAAAAAAAAGATTCAACGTGACAACAGCAGCAATCTGTGAAATTCACTTACTGTAAACGGCAGATTCAGTACTAGATCAAACACAGCCTCTCTCCTACACTGCACTTGTGAATACAAATAGATATTGTCATTTGGATGGAAAGTTTAAAATCACCACTTATTCATAAAGAACTCGCATTTCTGTTGTCTTATTCAAATGCCAAGAGCTAAAATAAAAACAAGAGTACTGACAGTAGACTATTATTTTTTAGAAATCCTTTGGTTTGTTTGCTTTTGGAGAAAAAAGCGGGAATGGTGTGATTGAGGGGTGATGGAAACTGTGCAAGAGCAAAGTTTGGGGAGCGATCCCCATGTGCTCCTTCCTGCCCACTGGGCTCCCGTGGCCTTGGGGACAAGAGCTGGGGAGAAGACACGGGACCTTCAGCTTGCAGCAGGGCAAAACTGCAGGGCCATTAGTTACAAGCTTCACTAGCAAACAAACCCTCTGTACATACACACATATGTATATGTGCACACACACAAACACGCATGTGCATGTATGTAAACACAACTATGGACAGACGTGCATTCCCTCTGCCTTGTTTTCAAAACTGAAAGACAACCGACTGGTAGAAACAGCAGCAAGGATATTAAAGGACTGAGCAGCACACACCTGTATGAACACGAAACCAAAGTTAAATTGTTCTGCCCGAACCCAGGCCTTCAAAAGAAATATTTAATTGCACCAAGGTATATTATGTCCCTTCGTATCCCTAGACTCTTGCACCTAACAGTAGGCAGCACTACCCGATCAGTGAATTACTGCAGATTTCTTTAATAAAAGCAGCCTATAAAAATTCACTGACTCCAAGGGGACATCTGTGTTACGTACTTACACAGATACCTACAACTGTACATTCACGGGCACTAATCTGTGAATGTTGGCTTATAATGGATTAAAAGCTTTTTAGTACCTCACAGTATTGAATTATTTTGGTGGGAAGAAGTTGCTAAAAAAAAAAAAATCTGCCTAAATAATTGAAGCAGAAAGTCTCTGTATTATTTGTAACCCTAGGAAAAATAATGACTTAGTACAAATGTAGGATTTCAACATCGTTTAGCAATAATCTGCATCAGTTTTATGTTAAATTTCACAAAGTTTATATTTACTATGTATAAAAACTATGGATTCAAATTTTTATTACTGCAAAATCTAAAGTAAAAACCAAAAGTTCTTAGATAAACTTGACTCAACTTCTATACTTAATTCTCATATGAGGAAGATATATGCACTAGAAATCCACTTATATACATTAATTACATGTATTAAAAACATGCAATGGAAATGTAATGTAAAAATATATAGCCACACATTAAAATATTTACAGATGCGGGTATTTATTCCCAGAAAAAAAGTGTTAAAAAACTATTTTTTTGATAAATTTGAAATAAAACTGGCAAAATGAATCCAAAGACATTAAAACACTTGCCAAAGTTGAGACACTGCACCTGTTACTTCAAATCAAGATTAGAAAGGAGTAGAGAACAAAAGGACAAGAGATTGGCACGGCATTAACTAGCTGACTTATTAATAAAATAATTCATCATAACTATCTGAGCAAGGTTAAAGGACATGGGACTGCCAAAACGATTTATCAGCAATACAAAACCAATGTGCCCCACTATAAGAAACTGAAGAAGAGAGCTTAACACAGATGTATGAACAGAGCAGAATGCATTAGCTGTGAGAAGCCTTTATGAAAACTAGTCAAGATTCAAATCTCAGATCCACACTCATGAATCCCCTGTTTCTTCCCTGCTCAAAAGGGATGAAATATGAATAGAGTTTTTCCTCCATCCAAGCAGTATAGCAGCATTTCTGCAAACATAGCCTTTTAATAACACTATCCAAACACAGGCAGCAAAATCATCTTAAACAGATTCACCGATCCATTACTGCGAGCGGCAAAAAATTTTCCTCCTATGTATGTGAATAAGAAGTTTCAGGTGTCTTACCTGTGCCAGTCTTCGTTTTTCTGAGTTTGCTCTTTTCTCATAATGCAACGTGTAGACAGGAGCAGTCTGTACTGCACCAGCACTGCAAGTTCCATACTCTTCCTCGCTCTCCTACGCAACAAAACAGATTTAAATTCCTTTATTATCATTATCTGCAAACCTACCCTCCATATTATGCATGCAGAGTGCATTCAAAATTATCTTGCCAC
Organism: Pterocles orientalis; assembly: GCA_011057875.1. Classification (NCBI taxonomy): domain Eukaryota; kingdom Metazoa; phylum Chordata; class Aves; order Pterocliformes; family Pteroclidae; genus Pterocles; species Pterocles orientalis. Next base: position 156,344 of record WKFP01013332.1, on the reverse strand, counting down.
AATCTATTACTGTCATGAAAATACCATCTGTAGTAAAAATATCAAATTTAGCTTTCCAAGAAGCTGAATTATCAACATTGTCATTTAAAAGATGAATTGTTCAAATGTCTAGGAAATATTTTTGAAAGTTTTCTTAAAATAGCATTAAATATATCTAAAACCTGCTTCTTTCTCCTTATAGAAAAATCTTACGTGGAAACAATATTTTCCATGGGAAAAGCAGCTGCAAAAAGCCTAAAACATCTTTTCTGCTATTTCTGCAATGTTGCTTTTCGCAAAATGAAACTATTCCTTCATTTTTAAACATTGCCATCGTTCACATATCTTATGAAACCAAAACGGACAAGTACACCTTCTGAAATACATTGTACTGCAAGACTCTCCCATCTCAAATTCTCAGCTTGAAGCAAAGGCTTCGATTGTGATATCAAAGCAATCAACTTTATGAAAACATACATCCTGTTAATGTATCTTTGAAGACCTCTGTTGTTCTATGATAAAATATGCAAACAATAAAGAGATTATTCAGTGGCTGCATAGAATGACAGATAGTTGCCAGAGGGCTCGTTATGAAAAATGTATTGTTGAACAAAGGGCTAAGCATATTTCAAAAGTCATTAAAAACACAAATCTCATGTGATTTGTAAAGTATAAACTTCAAACTGATACGGGAAGCAACGGAAGAAAGTAGAAAGTGTAGTACCTACCTTGTGTTTTAACTTATTCTTCACTTCTTTTATTCCTTGCTTTGCCTGATTTTTTGCCTAGAAAAATAAAAGGACTTGAGTAGCTCTGCAAGATACTGGCTGTAGTCATGGAGCCTGCTTTATGATGCCATACTTGTTTTATCTTTATTTTAAACACCTGCTGATATCAAGAAGGGCAATAACCTTTATCACTAATTTCATACATGCATTGTCAGTAGATTTTATATATTCATTATTTGTCCATATATTTAAAGATTTTTTTTTTCAGTACATGCATGCCAATGCTGTGAAAACATATATACTCAAAAATTCTCCAATATTCCTAAGGACAGGCTAAAAATGGTCACATACATCACTCCTTTATTTGAGATGGTCCTTTAAATTTGAAAGGGTATTTTAGCAGTAAGGTACGTTGGAAAAATGTTAAGATTTTCAAGATGACTGCTACAGTGTTCCAGTCTGGCAACTTGCAGGGCAACATCAATCTTAAGAGAAATGAAGTGATTTCATATGCAGATGGAGATTTTGCCCAGTGCTGCTGAACAGCATAGAGCTGCTATTTAGGGGAGAATTCTGTATATATTAAAAGAGGCAGCCAAGAATCACTGCTGCATAGAAATCAGCCAAGAATGTTCTTCAATAGAGAAATGAATTATCAATACAGAATACCATGTACTTATGCTAAAAAAAAAACATTTAAAAAAAAAAAAGAGAGAAAGTGCAGGAGTAGAAAAAAAAGAAAAGATGTGGGGATGACACCAAAACCCCTAACCCTAATGAAAGGTTTCTTCCTTATATGTATATAGGGAAACGCTATGGAAGTTTTCAAGGTTGTCTTGAAAACAGGACTTTTCAAAACACACTAAGGGCATAAATATGTGGAAGCCACCCATTTTTCTACGGTTTTCTATCCATGGAAATTCAGAAAAAGAAAATCGTTTTCTTGACTCAAGAGGTCAGAGAGACTTTTTGATCCTTAAATCATACATCTATAAGCTCAATAAGAGCACAATGGGGTGCCATGTAGCAGATGCTAACCTGAGAGTCACTATAAACTTTCCAGCTCACGCTCACAGCGTTTGGATGAATTTTGGAGTGCTTTGTTCTAACTCTGAGGGATGGTACCAGGCACATTACTCAAGGCTACCAATCAGTTATCCAGCAACTAAGAAAAGCATATTTCATTTCTCAACTAGTAGGCTCCATAGAGGGCAACAGCATAAGAAATTAAACGAGGCATAAATATTAATACCTTATACACATAGATCCTCACAAAATTTACTAGTGTTTCCTGGCATACACAGAAGTTCACTTTGAAGAACCTTTATTATCAAGGACATATTTATCAAAATGGAAGGCTGACAGAAGGTCATGTAACCACAGCCTAAGCTAGTGCAAACTGAAGAAAAACAATTTGCAGATAACCTGTTAATGAACCATTTTTTAAATTATAAATGAGTCCATGAATATGAAGTATATTTAATTTATTTACCTGTTTCTCTCCATGACTGATACATTTTTCGACTGATGTAAAATTAAAAATTCTGTTTGAAAACTTTACTTAAAATACACTAGCTTAGATTGATGTACTGATTTATTTAGGACTACTTATTATGCATCCAACTAGTGAAACATTTGGAAAAGTAAAAAGGAAGCCAAAAGTCTTCTCCAATATATTAAAAATGCAACCTTAAAATACTTCCCACTTCATCTTACACTATTGCTGTTTTTTTCCATCCTGCATAATACTGTATAATTTCACATGCTTCACTGGTTAGGAAGTCTTTGAAAACAAGATCTTTTAAGCTCAAAAGTATAAGCATTAAATCCAGTTAAATGTGAGTATTCTATGGAACATTCACAAAACATTGTAAACTTTATGTTAACTTTGCAATGCCTGGGGTGTGTTACAGGACCTCAGTGTAAATGAGAATTTCTATTTTCAGAGTTCATCTTTTAACCATGCTGTCACCAGGTTAGGAAGAGTTTACAGCTGTGTATCAAATATCTAAATGATATTCAAATAAGCTTCTATTCTGAAACAAACCCAGCCCACTGATGCTTTGAAAACATCTATTGTTATGTACAAGCTATCCGGGAGAATCTGAATCCACCCTAAAATCCTAGAGCCGCATGAGAAAACAAATGAAGCTAAAAACTTTCAAAGGGCTGAAGTGTTTTTCTTCAGTACATTTACCAAATGCTTAGGTTTTTAAGTATTCATAAAGAATAAGTGGTTGCAGGAAGTTGCGGTATTTTTATGTATTATTTGAAATGATCTTACGAATTTATACGCTGTTTTCACAGCTGGAGTGGCTTTGGTCATTGCTGTGTTGATCAGTGCACCACCTTTCTGAAAGATACAAACCCCCTATTTTAGTAACATTTTAATGCAAGTCAAACCGTAAGACAACAGCAAGGAAAAATAAACAGTGTGCTGTAAAGAAATAACAATCTTCCCTTTAAATCAGTAAGAATAACCACAGCTGTGTTTCCTCCCCAACCTGCTGTCTGCAGCTACACAGGGGTTACAGTACGTCATTATCATAGCTGACACTTTATCAACGCATTCTAACAGAATGATGTATTTCCATTCTTCACTCACTGTTACCATTTCAGAATCAATTCAGAACTCACGGCTATTTTTCATGTGTTCTTATCATATTTATTATGCAACTTAAAAATACTTTGACCTGACAGAAAGAACCCTCTCATTTAATCACACAAGAATTCTCTTAATCTAAAATAATATATTTTACTAATCCTGCAGAATAACAAGGTTATACTAAGGGTCTTCTGATAGCCAAGCTGAACAAATCCATGTTAACAGAATTGCTATTCACTAGAAGTGATAAACTTCATATCACATTGTACTGTCACACCTAATTCACAGTTATGGAATGTAACATGATACAGAAAACAGTGAAATCCCTGACTACACAGACAGGAAAATCTTGTGTGCTGTGGTATGTTTTGGGTATGGGACATTTTTTTTTTTAAATCTTCAAGAAAAAACTTATTGCATATACCATAGACGTTATTTATTATAGAATGTTCTTAATATTTTCCTTGCAAATGAATGAACTTTTACCATTACATATATGTAAGGAAAATGACAAAGATTTAAAGACCAGGATGGCCAGTATTATTATTACAAACTTAACCAAGTTTATACCTTCACTGTATGCATCCACTGCTGATAAGATCTCGAATTTCCTGAAATAGAAACGCAGGATGTAACACAATCAAACATACGTTCAGCATTTTAAATGTTTCAAACCTCTTCACAATCTGCATTAAAAATTCCCTTAGAGGATTATTCATTAATTTCATTCTTCCCAGACAGACAAGGAATGCAAAGATAAGAATATGTGTACACTAAGAAAAAATCCTAGGTATCTCTTATTTCATGTTTTCTGTTTTCTTTGTAAAAGTATATCTTTTCACCACACACATTTTTTAATTCTGGTTGATGTAGAAAGAGAAATTAGAACTATGATAAGGTAACATACTGCTATGAAGTCTAAAAAGAAAAACATCACCCCAAAAGAAAAAAATAATATATAATGAACTGCATTCAAGCATAACGATCCCACTGGGCAAACTTTCAAGTACAAAAATGACAGGGACTGCAGATGGTATCATCCCAAGGAAAAAGAATGAGAGAAAAGACTAAGGATTATGTCACAACTTACTCCTGCACAGGAAAAATCCTTTTAAATTATTAAATGTATGTACTACCCTTCACAATGGAAAACCCCTAAAAGGCAAGTGAGATCCACGGGCTTCTGCAGCACTAGCGAGGACTCCTCTGCAGTTAAACTGGCGGTGAAGGACAGGGTTACATCCTACCAAGCACTCGATGAAGAAATGAAGAGTATTTCCCAAAGGTGCTCCAGCTGAACACCAAAGATTGGGTCTCTGATCCCCGAGAAAGTTTTAGAGTACCTCAGTCGCTTGACTACGCTCTGGTACCATGAGCTGCTCCTAACCCCAGCCAAGGCAGTCACGTTGACAAGACTGCTGAGGTTCCAGACAGAGGCTCCTTTGATTTGAAAGGTACATACTGATACATCCTTACCATCACAGAAATTTAACAGGAGTTCTCAAAACTTCTCAAGCTTTGCAATAATCAATTAACTAAGGCCTGGGTTGAATTACCGCATTGGCTAGGGGAAAGCCAAACCATTCTCCTAGAACATGGCTGAGAACTAGCTGGGTCACTGGAAAAGGTAATCCCAAATTTCTCAGCGAGATTAAAAAACTGAGCTGTTTATATTTGTATCAGTCTGTTTTACCCATTCCACTGAACTTTTTACAAGCAATTTTGAGGCAGCCAAACTCCGAGGAATGAAGGCACAAGTGAAGCAATACTTGCTTAGAAAGGAGAGAACCTGATGATCGTTATGATCCTATCTCCAGCACGCACATCAAAGAGCAACCTAAAGCACAAATGGCACTTTTTTCACTTCAGTATGGTTCCCTGGAACCACCAGAGAAGGTAGCATGCAAGTAACATGTAATAAGGTGAAATTTAGCTGCTGCTAGTGAGTTAATGAAATTTCAATGAACCGCAAGTACTTTCTCTAACATGACATTTCATAACTTCAAATTCTTATTAAAAAATATTCATATATCATCTGGCTTGTGGCGTCCTTAACAGTGACTCTTTCCACATCTGCGTTTTCTCTGTCACAGCCTATGATTTAAGTAATTACTAGAGACAGTAAATGAGATCACAGAAAATCACCAAGAAGTTTAACTGTCTTCTAGTTGTGTAGAGAGACTTCAGGGAAGGCAAGAAAGAAAACAGACAAAACACTCATCTGCAGAAAAGGCCATGCTCATACTGCATACCCTCAGCTAGAGTTGAACCTCCTGAAACTCCAGCAACAAAATGCTGGCTCCCTAAAATAAATTATTATTAAAAGAGAGGCTAGAAAGATTCTATTTTTCGGTTTTCCTTATGCTACCACCATTGATATTAGACCAACTCAAAAAATGACTGTTATAGTAAAATTAATGTGATTACAAATAAATTACCTTAATGGATCCATTCAACAAGAAATCTAAGTACTAAGCCAACCAACTATCACTATATTCTGGTAGTGAAAGTTACATAAAAGTTTTGAGAACTAATACTTCCACAGAATAATACATGTAACAAGAAAATAAAAATTTAAGTGAAAACTGCAAAATGTAATGAAGACGGCCAACAAATTTCTTTTAACATTAGTCATGGGGAAATAAATTTTGGCTGCTTTACTGAAGAAAAAAAAATAATTAAAAAAAAAAATGAAACCTAAGTTTCATTCTCTAATTTCCAGCTTAATTTTCTGTGCTGCTTTACTCATGCTCACATGGAAAAAAGCAAATTAAAAGCAATTAATTAAAGAAACACTTTCCATTTGATTTGGTATTTTTTCAATTATACTCTCTATAGCTAAGAACATGTTCACCTGTCCTTTTAACAGCTTGTAGCTTACACTAACTTTCCATGACTTTTCTGAAGGCTGGGTTTCACCTGTTTTTTTTTTTATTAAAACCTTGGGCTTCCTGATAAAGTCGGTGGGAGTTAAGTCTGCAAAGAGATCATAGTTCTACCCCATTAGCGTCACAAAATGTCACCTTCAATTGCACACATATTGTTAGCCCTGCACTTCATAACGATAATGAGACAGCAGTTATGTAAATACTGAATGCGTGCCCTAAGCAATTTGTCCACAACCTGGCAACACACAGCTTGTCTGACTTGGAAAGCACGCACCCAGCGCAATCGAAGCAAGAACTGCTGGCGAAGCCAAGCACTGCCTCTTGTGCCAAGCCAGGTGAGACGCAGTTCACGGTCTGCCCCAGCGCAGCCAAGAAACAAGTTTTATCTAACTTCCACCGCAGTTTTATTGTGGCCTCCTGACCCCCTCACTGCAGTCAGCAAAGGAACTCTGAATACGGACATTGCCTGTCTGAATAATGGATGCACAATGTCTCATTCCTGTTTATAGAGCAGCGTAAGTTACCCTAAAAAGGCAGAAAAGGAGTAGTCTCTGGATAACTAACCACACTTTAATCAGGAAAAAAACACCACAAATTATGTGTTAGATCATAGAATGAGACACAGAGGGCAGGAGAAGGCAGTGAAAATCTTCAACAAAAGGATTTATGTACTCCGAGTACAAAAAAGGCATTCTGCAGAAGGTGAGGATGGCTCTGCACTACTTGATTTCTCTGCAGGGGCCACATCCTCTCCTCTACGCATGCCCATTCCAGGGTAGTCTTGCAAAGGCAGACCATCTAAAGAGGACATATGCAAGTCCGTGGATTTGCTCAAATCACATATCCTCCATTTATTGAGGAAGCTTTTACGCTACTTTCTAGATTGACCATAAAAATCGTATTTGTGCTGTGTTTTGCATATTTTGATCCAGTATTTTGGTAGCTTCTATGATACCTCAAGATAACCATTGAGCTGTACTAAATGTTTAACAGGAAACCATCCAATAATCCTGTAATAATCAGGAATGGATTCAGCACTCACTCTTCTATATGGGTTAACTTCGTAAGGGGAAAAGTGAACATAATTGAGGGAGACAACACAAGGAATACTATTTTTGTTTATGAAGAAGGTAAATTCCATTGTCCCTTCTCAGGTGATACGTAAATGTTAAAATTGTTTCCCTCTTTTTTTAGAGTGACACATTTGCTGGAAAAAGCAAATTTCTCTAAAAATTCAGGAAATCACACTGATTTCTGCAGTGCAGAAATAACTAGAGTCATGAAAAAGTTGGAAGTGTATATGGAAGACATACCGAGAAAAAGTTCAGAATTGCTTTAAAAATACAGTTTACACTGAATACATCATATTATATAACTGTGCAGTGAAAAATGTAAATAATATAGTGACATTTCATCATATACTGAAATCTAAGTAATATTTTACTGGATTAAACCAAAGTATGTTCATTTAATATACTAACTACATACATAATAGCACGTGTCCCAGAAATTATTTGTTAGAGGCTCAAACCTTTCCAAGAATGAATGGAAACAATGACGCAGTAACAAGATTAGATTTTTAAAATTCACAGGACATCATGAGGACATCAACAGTTCTCAAAGAAGAAGTGTCAATAAATACACACAAATTAATTCTGTACCTCCACAAAAGCCTCCTGCTGTGATTTCTTCTTCAAACGCATCAGAGAATCCTCTTCCTGCATTTAATTTTGATAGCCGACCATCAATAAACTGAAAAAAAAAGTCACACTTTGTTGGCCTTTCTATTGCTTTACAGTGTTATAGTTTTAAGTGTGAACATTATAATGGAATATGTATATTCAAGACAACATCGAGTTTAAGGATAATATGGTGCCTTTAGATGGATTCTTCAAGAGCAGTTGCAACTATGAGCAGCAGAAGTGTCAGTATTTTATATAGATCTAGTAAATTATCTATATTATGCAAAATTTACAATTGTTTTTCAGAAATATTTCAAGTAACTTCCAAGATTTTCTTATGGCATGAAAATATATTAATTTATCTCCTTACAAATGGTAACTTGGGATTTGTAATCAGGAACCTGAAGGTCACTAAGACATTCCTTGATGTTCTGTTGTGAAATCAGAAATTGACTTCGTAGCAACAAAACAACACAAGCAAACCTCCCTACGGTATCCCTTCGTGGGGATGCATCAACGGGTCTAAAGCAGAACATAAAAACTACCTTTGGAACAACTGGAAAAGTTTCACCACGCCCAGTTCGAAGAGGCAATAGGCTACAATGCGTACTTGAGGGCCAACAAAAGCACGTGTGTTCTACACGAAAAATGGCCCTGTCAGGACAGTCTGTGAGGGGAAATTGTAGTAGAATCATCCAGTGAAACACGAGAGGAAGGCTGTGGCTTGGTTTCAGAAATGGTGGCAGCAGCAGGGTGGATTTGACGGGCAGCGTGCAAGCTGACACGAAGGACATTTTGTTCACCTGTACGGGAACGTGACACAAAGCACCACAACAAAGCGAGGCAGAGCACCAAGGCAGACCCCTAAGGCCCTCTCCACCTGAGTGAGCACAGGTCAGGGTTGACACCAGTGTATTTTTCAGTTCTAACATGCCTGTTTAGCCTTTATGGTTTTTTTTTTTAACTGCTAACATTTAGATGCATCTACAGACACACACAGCACCAGCTGTCCCTATGCAGGGGTTACAGCCACATGAGCACATGGATTTACATATAGGCATGTATACAGACACTGAAACGATCCACATACGTCAGAAAAAGTCAAAATAATACAATTGACAAGTAAACCTCTCAGAAGGAATGAATGCACTCTTTTCAATAATTACCGGGGCTTCAAAAAAGTACAGTGAGCACATTCATAAAGGTTTAAAATTCTTTCAAGAAGCAACCCCTCGCTTTTTGTTTTGAAAAGGCCAACTCAAGTCTGCGAGATAAAGTGAGAAACATCTTCCCAATTACACAAGGTTCACATTCTAGCAAGAATTATGAGTTATTCACTGGTACTAAACAGTACATAGGAACTAACCAAAATTAATTCTTTGGCTATCTCATATTTTACCACAGATTGTCCAAAGCATCAGTGACAACTGGATGCTGGTCAATGAACAGACCAGTGACATGAAACAAATCACTTTCTCAGAGTACAAAAACTCCAGCAGCAAGAATAAGACAAGCGCAAAGACAATAATTTCTTTCTCTTTCTTGTCTAAATTCTTTCTTAATTTTAGAGTTTACTCCAAGTTGGATTTTTTCCAAATAGGTTGGTTCATGGTCAGACCATTATGGGATCACTGGATTATTTCACAGTAAGAAAAAGAGATAAGAGCATCTTTAGCTACTGCTGCGGGGAAAAAAACCAGCTCAACCAAACCCCCACTCCCACCCCCAGCCTTTGAACTGTAAGACATTATCTCTTTTGGGAAAGTTATGAATTCATTCCATACTATAAACTAACGTAAGATTTATGGACATACTCATCATTTGGTAAAATTCTGTCAGCAGAAGGCTGCGACACTGACTGAATTTTAGTTTTTTAGAGGATCACTTCAACTGAGTATTTAACGTAAATACTAACAAACAGCTGTTAGAAGAAACATACTGGAGATTTTTTTAAAGGAAATGATAAGTGTCCGTAGTGGTGGTGGTAGTAGTAGTTATAACTTTTGAGTAATTTACTGTAAATGGTTGCACTTCAATTGCGATTCAATTGAAAAGAACAGCATGTGGAATTACACATACACTCTATGGTTTTCTCCACATTTTCAAGCACTTACTCTCTCAAAACATCTGGGCATGCTATTTCAAGAAATGCATTCACTTTGAGATCCAGAGAGCCTTTGGCTGGCTACAGTTTTCAATGAAAAACTAGTCATTCCAGTGCTACTCTTGGATTTTAAACTAAAGACAGAACTGCTATAACGCTTAAATAAAGTTGAATTCTAAAAACAAAATATAGACTATATTCACTTCAGAAGATCGGGTGATAAGGGGTGGGGGAGGACAGTTGATGTTTGTGAGCTAAAACAAATCATTTATTTAGGCAGGAGCAAAAACTCCAAGTCAATTCATCCATTAGTTAAAAATAAAAAGTTGGTAGAAGCAAATAAATCACCATAAATGTGATTTCCACACAATAACAGCTCAGTAGCTTGGAATAAGAGAGCTTAACTCATAAAGCTTGTAAAATGAAATTTGAAATTACTAATGATTTTCGAAGACTTCTAATTCTTCAAGTCCAAATCCTGCATTCATTATTTATTTTTCTAGTTAGCAATTTCAACCATTTTAGGGACAAGTCCCAGTAAATGTTGCATATTACATTACTTATACAATTACATTGTTTAATAAGATAGTCTAGCATTAGGCTTCATGCTAGTTCTAAGAATGAATTAATATTTTCCCTGGACACTCAGTAGAACTATCTGACATGTAAGATGCAACTATTAATTGCTTACGTTTGCAGTGTGAAATGAAGACTAGCTATCCTTCCGCATTACCCTTCATAAAGGGAAGTCTTTCTAAGGCTCAGAAAAAGCTAACAAATAGATAGCATACCTAACAGCACAAATATCCAAGATATTGAAAAAAAAACAGTGAGAAAAGTAGTACCAGAAGTACACAGTCTACGAGAACAAACATTTAATCTGAAGAAAAACTCATACAGCATATTCAATCAGGAAATAAGAACACTTAATATATAAATAATAGCTGTATTTTTTTTTAAATTATATTATTAAATGTCCTAATAGTTTAAGAATAAAAATAACCAGGGTTGTTAAAACTAAATCTATCCAGGGCAGAAGACAGCTTTAGAAAACTAAAGCCAGCAAGCTGCAGCAAATTGCACTTCACACATCCCTGTGATCCATATCAAGGCATTTATCATAAATTGCTTTTAGGAATTCCTAGAAAATGTAAGTTTTGCATAAACAGTTTGGTGTATTCAGTTTCAGAACAACATAAACGGTCCTTTCAATTTCCAAGAATGTGAAATCATTGACCTGATGTAAAAGACATCTCCATAATTTATAAGTCTGAGAGAATGATTTGAGGCTAAAAGATTATCTAGGCATGGTCCCTGCCAAAAATATCCTGTCTCAATTTTCAGCAAAAACCACAATGCTGAATAAGGGAACAAAACCACAAATGTTAATGAAAATGAGGTACAGAGGTGGACATTATAACACCTGAGGAACAAAACTCGAGTGGAAAAAAAAACCCGGATTCACCACTGTTACACAATTCTAAGGAAACCAGCACATATATCTGGAAGAAAAAATAAATAATTTATGAGTCTATCAAGGTAAAGTTGAAGTGAAGAATAAGAGTACAGCTACTTAAAAAAGGTTGTGATAAGTGCTGGTCTGTCAGTTTGCCCATAACTGAGGCTTACAAATAGATTTTTTGGGAAAAATGGTAAATAAGTAAATGGAAAGATATAACACAGGAATTATCGAAACACCGGTTATCACAGATTCTTTGACAATTAATTTTCTGGATAAAGGAAATGCAATGTATGTATTACCACAGAGAAGCCTCTTGCATGTGCCTCAAAATGCTAGTTTAGATGAAATAAAAGCAGAGTGCCTGAACAGTACACCTGAACTCTAGGTTGGCTGAGGATTGGCCCAAAAAGGAGATTACAGCTTGTGATGAGAGGAAAAGTGCCAGTTAATGATTTTGGTACAGAAGACTGGCATGTGCTAATTCATTTGGGGATATCATTAATGCAATACATCAAAATGCAATACAAAGAAAGATGATGTTGAAGATGAAAAATAATCTGAATGGGAGTAAACAAAGAATTGATTCCACAGTTTCGTCTGACAGTGATTTCCTTGTACTTTGGTGAAAAGATACTACAGCTTCCAAACTTAAAAGAGTGGCTAAGTTAGAGGAATTAACACATTTTAATGTAGGAGAGAGGGGGAGAAGATTTTAAAACTTACAAAGGAAAGAAAAGGACAGAGGAAGGATTTTATAAAACAGCCCAATCAAAGCTTATTGTCAGTTAAGGCAAAAAGGTGCATTTCAAGTACTTATTTTCTGCTTGGTCTAGGTTTAAGGATTCTTCTAAGAACTCTTTTCTGCTTAAAAAGATTTCCCAGAACAGAATAAAATACAGCTTAGTCTTTTTGAACACAAACAACTTTGAAAACAGCTCATTTGTCAGTGGGAAAAACTGGAGAAGATGCAGCTGGGCTGAGGAGTAGCTGAAAAAGTAGGAGTAACCTCCACAACAGAAATCAGAGGAAAGAAAAAAAACTATATGGTACTATTAAACCATATACATCATCAAAATTGTTACTATTTCCTAATCCTCTAAAATACATTATTTGCTTTAGTTGAAATAAAATTAAAACAAGCTATAAACAAACTGTAAAGTGTTTCTGTTTAATTGAACACATAAAAACGTAATGGGTAAGTGCAGAGCCACGCTGCCAAGCCATTCATTTCAGCAGAGTTAAACTGCTTTCTTACAGATGAAGGTCTTGCTTTATAGTAGTAGCGGTGTGACAACAATTTAGAAACATTGCTCGTAGGCAGTCTTCTATCAAACAAGTTTTATGCTAGCTTACGGCAGAGATATGCAAAAATGTAACCAATGCTGTTCACTCCGTGACTTCTTCCCATTTCAATCCTATGTGCTGGATACTTCAAACAGTTTCAGATCTCTTATTATTTTATATTTTTATTTCTGTGTTGTTATTGTATAAAATAATACACTGTAAAGGCAAAAGGAGGCCAATTCTATCATCAGGATTTCCTTAACTTTTCTACGATTAGGAAAAACATTTTCACAGGACTTCTACAAACTGTCATCCTTGCATAAATCTTTACTTTAGACATTAGCCTCTGGTTAACACCAAATGTTTTTTGAAAATCAGAAGATTCTACATATACTGAATTTCCCTTATTTATCATGTTAGTATTCCTTCAAAGTAGTCCACCAGATTATTTAAACATGAGCTCCCACACCTCAATCATTCCAGATATTGGCAAGAAAATATATACTTTTATGACTCTTCTGATTTCATTCAGATTTTACTTGATTTTCCTAAAAATCCAGTAATAAGTTTCTTAACACCTTCCTGATGCAATGGGGTTATGTGATGAAAAGGTAGTAAAAGAGTTAGGGAATAAAATCAAAGAAAAAATAATTTCAAAGACTGTAATAAAGCTACTACTGAGCTGTGCCAGACATTCAGCAATTTGTTCTCTATTAGCTCAAAATCTGCATTAACAGATCAGCGAGAATGTTCTTCAGGCTCCCTCCGTGGCTGGGGTTTATAACATTCTCTGCGTGCATACTTCAAAAAGCCCAGCAACGAAAACTGCAATGCCAGTATGAATCCAGTTTTTAAATAAAACACCACTGAAGTCCAACGTAAGTAGGTCTACGTTGTTTAGGTTCTTTGGTCATGAGCCAAGAGAGCTGAAAATGAAGTTCAACCATCAAGCTGCGAGATCCAAGATTTTTATCATTTAGATGAGTTGTTGATTGGCTCTGAAGAGATGCTGCACTGGCTCCGCATCCTGAGGTTATTTTTTTGTTCTGTTTGCCCCCCACCACCACTTTTTTTAACAGTAAGTGAAACTTTAAAATTACAACAGAACAGGGATGCCCATTTGTACGCAAAGTACTTGTACTTATATTTTATCCCAGAGTTTCATAAGCTGACAAAAAGGAAATAAAAAAAATAAATACGGGTATGTTTTAAGAAAAAAAATCATTAACCATCGGTGATTTACCCTCTCATACCTGTTTAAATAGTTGAAGGTTAACAGCAGTTTCCAGGAACTGCTTAGTACTACTGGAACGATGCTTCACAAAACTATTCTCACAGAAAGTTATAGGCTCTCCCTAAAAAATTTAAACAGAAAAAGTTAGATGGTAACTAAAGTATACAAGTATGCTTTAAAATTCTCCATTACAAATTTATTTCTTACAAGTCAATACATACAAATGTTCCCTTTCAAGCAACCTTGACAAACATGCATCCAATTAAACAGATGTAGACAACAACAAGAAAAAGCCCCAAATCTTCATACAATATTTACATAGTTCTCAAAATACATGTTGCAACTGAACTTCTGGTTTATGAAGTCTGTCTACAAAATACACATTGCAAGCAAAAAGTTAAGTGCTTTGCATTTGCTTCATGCTACCTCTATAGCACTCTTCGTTAAAGATGTCAAGGAAGAGTGGGTCCACTGCTTGAAATAATTTCCAATGCATCATTGTTCAGGACTACTCCGATTCCCTGGTATGCTAAAGCAGCAATACTAGTAAACCAAAACTCTAATTCAGTCCAAAAACATATATCTGCATCAAATTATTTTTACATTTATTCTACCAAAACATGAGAAGATTGATAAATATACTGCTGATTTGACAGGAAATTCTTGAAATACACATGTATTTTATTTTTACGCAAAAAAAAAAAAATCCTACAAACTTTTTGGAACACTGTTATGGAGAAAGTCTGAACAGAAGAGATTAATACTGAATAAAATAAAATGTAACCAGGTAAACAATAGCTACATCACAACGGTTGTGCAGTGCTCAAAGTACATTTCATCATAAAGCCAAAAGGTTTCTCACCCAAGTTTACAAAAACGAAATAATTACCAGGTTATAAACAATTACCAAAGGTCTCAAAGACAGAAAATTTGGAATCCAACAAAATGCCACACCTAGATCTACCACAGATTATTTTACTCCCCAAAAGCTACATTTACAGCGCGGTACCACAACAGAATAAAAGACACCTCAGCCATTCAAAAGAAAAAAGATCAAAGACAGCTGCTATACTGATGTTCACAACAGCTCCAGTGGTTAGCCACTTTAAAGACCAATTTATTCATGCCCATGATCACCACAGCTTTCTGCTCTGAACCCTGTTTAACTGCACATGCTCCTTCGGGCATTTTCCTATCATTCCGGCTGACTGTGTAGTCACGTGCTTCCCGAATATCACAAACTATTTTCTGCACGTGACCCAGGTGAGTTTGGTGGAGTAGCTTTAAATATTTTACAACTGCTCCTTACACCTTGCACTTTGTTTTCAAATGGTTCAAGTATGATCCAAGGAAATGTTTCCGGAAAAATACTGTGATGTCATTTTAAAATCCTATTCTTGTACTTTCAAAAGCTTCCTTATTTTTAAGTCTCTCTTCTAAGAGGTCTAGTTCTACTCAGCAAAGTCATTAAGTTGACTTTTAACCTGTTTTTAAGTTTTCTTTACCTGTTTCTGGAATCATGGATTTGACAAAATAAATCTCACTGGCAGAGCTCGAAGCTATGAACAGACCTGATGGACTCCTTGCCCTTTCACAGGTCAGCTGGAAAGCTGTGATACGCAAACCCATCTCCGTGTAAGATGTAGCACTGTGTCGATCAAGCCTTCAGAAGAAGAACTCAAGTTACTCCACCTAGCACTTATCCCAAGATAACTGATGAACGCCGTACACATGTAGGACATGCTGGACCTGCCAAAGAGCTTTAAACATTTGTGGCACTTGAAATAGCACTGCCTTGCTGACCCACTTTGCATTAGCTATTCTCAAGCTCCCAAAGACTCTTCTCTCAAGAAGATGACCCCAAGCTACTTAGCAAATTCAAAGTGCATCAAAACAAATGGAATAGTCTCCAGTGAGACATGGTGGTACAAGATACAGTGTTCCTGAGGGCAGACTCTCTTCTCAGTTCTCTTGTTCTTCCAAAAAAAAAAAAATTTCAAGGTGGCAAGTTATAACAACTCCTTATTTATATGTATTGTTGTTGTTTTTGCTACACCAAGAAATGACTTCTGGAAATCAGAGACAAAATAGTATTTTCAAAATGTACTGTTTAGAAAAATTAAAACTAAGCTATGCCTCCACAACCACTTTCCCAAATGTTTTGCGAAAGAAACCAAACATCAAATATTTTGGGAAAGATGAAAGAGAAAAAGGAGATGTTATCTCCCAACAGAAAACAGCTTGCTCTCCCTTTCACATCAGCCTGGGAAGAGAGAGCAGTCAGATAGTTTCACTTGATGGTACTTCTCCTGCCCCAGCTGTGTAACAGAACACCAGGAAATGGTAGTTCAACACACATTTTTAGTGCATGGCTGTAACATTTTCCCAAATACCTTCCTTTAATCGCTGGATGCTTCAGATACTTCATAAGCACTCATGCATTGTTGCATCTGTTCCCGTATCAGTACAGCTCAGAGACAGAATAACCAAAGCTATTCCTTAGCTGAAAATTTATTTAGACCTACAAAGAGTTCATATCCAAAAGCCACCTATGTTATTCGAACCTACTGATAGCAAGATTTCTTTTAAAATTTGAGTAGGTTTAAAGCTCCTACCTGTTCACCACATGAAAATGAAAAAAATCTGTTTAAACTTGTAGGAATTCCACACTAAAGTTTTCTCGGGGTATCTGCTGTAACTTTACTGAAATTGCATTAAATAGTACAATTAACTCCTAGCTCTTTTATTTGTTCAAGGCTCTGAACTAAATTGTTTTCCAAATAAAACTTTTACAGATCTTCAAGATTATTACTGTAAATGAGTCCTCTGAAGTGTTATTTACAAAATAAATTATTGAATCAATAGAAACAAAAATAGCTCTAGAAGCTTTTGTACATAACGCTTATAACATTCTTGTTTCTGCAAATACAACTGGGTACCTTTAGAAACTGAGTTTTGGAGGAACGCTCCACTGATATTTAACCACTAGACCATCAAATGGCCCCTGTCGTATTGATCTACAATGTACTTTCAAAACAAGTTCGATCAAAACCCAGTAGGGACTCTATACTGAAAAGTAGACAGCTAATACTCAGACCAAACAATCTATGCCCAAACAAGATAGCTGTCCTTTTAACAACAGTTGCTATAGAATTTTCTTCCCTTTTCATAGCTTGACACACACAGCAGGAATTTCTTACTCTAAGTCACAGCCACATTTTAAGCAAGCTATTTATACACACCTCAACGGAACGAGAGAACGGTGAGCTAAAACAGGAAAAATAATCTAGATATGCTTTCTCAATGTTTAACTCGAAAAAGAAATACAAACATTTTAATTCTTTATTTCAGAAAACGTATTGCTCTAGATGACTCATACCAACTATTTCCACTATTGCTATAATTAATATTCCTATAAATAATACCTGAAGAGTATAAGGTAGGTAGGTATGGCCATAGTTTCTTCGGTTTTGTACAATTTATTTAAAAAAAAAAAAAAAGAAGTTAAACACCATTTTGGTTTTGTTATTAAAACTCCCCTGTTTAAAATCAAGGAAGTACAAAGCTGAAATTCCACCTGCTGTCATGACATTACGAGATAAAGTCCAGGGTAACGGAGCATGACCTATGATTCTACTCAGGAAGGTGCCATTTAAAATTACAAATTCCTGCCAAATTTGCAAATTTCTTCCAATCTACCAGAAAAAGATTCAGATGTGCCCGTATTTCTTATAGTTACAAATAAACCCTGCAACAACTCCTGTTAACAAAATATCTATATTCACTAAAGGACTACTATGGTCCTTAAGACAAATCAAACAATATGATTTTCAACACGCAAAATAAAATTCTTTTGGAAGCCACAATAAATAGCCGTAACAGATACTACGCAGGGCGGTTCTGGATTTAAACACAAACCATGTTCTGGCCTTTCATTACTCCTTCTCTGTTTCTGTACTCCGCTGTACTTTTCTTCCGAACTCCTGGGGAAAAGGTAAACAAGCCAACGCCCATTTCAAGAGATACCTGTCCTCAAAAGGTTTCCTTTTGAAACTCAATTATAAGCAATCATTTCTTATGCATTCTCAAGTAATTCAGGTGCATTCTGAAACTTAAAGTAACTCTTTTTTCCCAATATAAATTGTAATTGCATTATTTTGGTTTATTGTGCATTAAATACAGTATCTCTTGGAGAGACAATGTCACTGCTTAAAATAGTGTCAATATTGGCCCAAAGCACTCTAGTCAGCATTCAAAGTAAGGTCTGACAGGTTGTGCTATTTTCAAGCTGGAAGTTATCTTGGCGTGCTGATGAGACCATGAACTCCTACTGCTAAGCATTCCAGAGCAAGCCATTGGCCTTTGCTCTTTATTTCTTAATTTCTTATGAGTAATGTTACAACCATCATAGCTTAAAACAAAGTTATCCTAGGTTTATTTCTTTTAACATCAAAAAGTTTGAGAACTTTTTCCCCAAAAGAGGTGATTTTTTCAATGACTTAATCTTTTGTTAGACAATTCTTCAAGAAAAGCCAATTTTTCAAAGGTAGAAAATAAGTTACTGTTGGTTATATTCCACGATAATTTAATAGGCGTGTCATAAGAGGATTTGTTTATTTGAAATACATCAGAAATATATTTGTCTTGCCATTATGAATTACCTTTTCCTAAAAAATCAAGAAATAAAAATATCACACCTGTATTTCCTCCTGATGTTTCCTGCTTAGTAGCAAACAACTTTTCTGCTTTGCTGACTTTCCTGATGATGTTAAAATGAATCTCTATCACGGTGAATATTTTTACACTCATTTTTCTGCTTCTTCCTCATTCTCTTATCTACTCCTCCCTCTCTAGACACAGATTGGGAATATTGCCTGTTGAAGAATTCTTTAGATCATACAGTGTTTTATTATCTGGCCATACTGTATATGATTAATGGGGAAAATGTACTAGTCTCTGCTTTCATCTGCAAGGCTCGCACAAGTACATGTGTAAGGCTCATTTTCCCTAGTCATCAGAGTTAAAAATGTCTGAACGGCATGTCTCGTCTGATATAAGGAAGCCTAAAAATTACCCACGAGGAATATAGAAAGTAAAATAGCTAAAAAACCCACTACATTGCACATACATTGACTGACTAAATGACACAATTTTAACCTTTGTGTTTAACTCCCACCTATGCATGCAATTCTGGAACGTGGAACATGCATTATCCCATGATAAATTCCCTAATGCTGGACTACTTAAAGAAAATAAGAGAAATAGATTCAAGGCTAGGTTGTGACCACTCAAAGTAAACAATTTGGATTTGTATCTGTATTTACCTGATGTAAGAAGCACTTATCTCACAACACTGATCACGAGATTGCCTCAGCAGGGCTAAACTCTTGTGATCAAAACTGTTTGTGATCACTGATGTTGCAGATCGTGCAACGGCTCACGCTGCAGCTGCTAGCTGAGTACAACCGTGCACTGACCACTTGCTTTTCTGAATTCCAAAGCTCCTTACAGCAAAACAGTTTGAATGGCCTCATTGCCGCTGCTGGAGACCCCTCCAAAGCCCATGCGTGTTCCCCTGTCAGAACTTCTCACCCAAAGTCTCAAGATGGATTGCAGTCCTCTATGTGAATGAGACCATATTCAAAACCATTATATTCACCATTCCACTGATATTTTGTTCTGGATTATTTTTCAGTCATTTACCAGATGACAGGAAACCAATTTTTTCAATCATCCCCACCTACCATGCATGAACTGGATTCCTTCTGGATTAAACGAAAGCAGAAAATGAGCTCCAGCTAGTCATGGGTGTTCAGTATTCAACACCAGACTAAAATAAGAACCACAACAAAGCACACGGTCTGGATGTCAGCTCCTTAGCACTAACTGTACTGTTTTGTTCCACAGATCGACTCCTATGATGCAATATTTGTAATTGTAAAGTGTAGCATATTGCAAAAATATTTTTGGCAGTTATATCAATTTGACTGCTTTCTTTAATCCAGTATCGTGATTAAATCTGAAAAAAAACTCAACTATTTCCACTTTTCTTGAAAACTTTTACTGGATTAAGTTTTAAATTATCATTTATTACATAAAAATATTATCACCTTTATCTATTACATGTTACACTTCCTGTCTGTATTAGAGTAGTCAAGTTTTCCATATGGTCTTTTGGAGTTCCATGAACTCCTTTCAAGACCCCTGAAGCTTCCCATTTTCCCTTTCACCAATCATTTTTTTTCAATAATTGCTAGACGTTTGTTCAAGACATATTGCCGTACCGAGAAGAATCTGTCCTATGCTGAAAACAAACAGTTGCACAGAATGAGTGTTCAGTGTGATGAACGGCATTTGGAGTGAAGAGAAGTGTTGGACGAGTACCGACACTATTAAAGCTGTTCTTTACTCAACGTGAATATTAATGACAGTTGTTTCATGTTTCAAGTTAAAAATCATATAGAACACACTGTTGCAAGGAAAATAGTTCACTTCAACATATTTTTCAACTTAGAAGCTATCGGTAACTATCCAAAACCATGATTTTATTTTTCATCGTGATGTTTGCAATCCTACAAATGGTGCCCCAAAACCTCTCAGATCCTGATGCTGAAAATATGACAAGCTTTTATATAGCAAAAGTATTTCAAATCTATAGAGAAAGGATTCTAATTTAAGTACACCCCCTACAAGTTTTCAACATTAATACTACCTGAGGCCCTGAAAGAATGTAAAAAAAGTCCATAGCACTGGTTTAGATTTCCTTATTAGATCTAGCACCACTGACTCCAGAACAAAGAGTTAGTATTTTCTTTGCAATAACAATCCACAAGTTTTGCGACTCCTGATTTTTTTAGCTTCCCAATTGACAATGCATTAAACTGGGTTCAAAAGGCACATGTAAAATGAGATGAACAATCACAGGACAACTCCTCTTATAGTTTCTACTAATCCAGACCAAATTCAGCGTCTAATAAACTTTTCTAGCACAACAAAAATTCTGTAAAATACTAAATTAGTTAAAATCATGTGAGCACAGCTCAAACTAATTAGTTACATTTTTTTTTCTTTTAAATATGCTTTGTCTTTGGACAAGTTGATGTCAATCCAAGATATGCTGAATAAGATATTCCAAAATAACACACCTTTAAAAAAAAACCAAAACACTAGGCCACAATGGCTTCATAAGAATCTTCTCTCATACAGAATCAGTGGAGAAAAAAACAAAAAAAACCAAAAAAACCCACCAACCAAAACCAACAAAACCAAACCAAACAAACCACCACCAAACCACAAAAGAAAATAATGCAAAAAAGAAAGTTGAACTGATGCTTGGTGCACTACTTCCAATACAGTGCAAATGTAGATATCTGCGATATGCCAGCAGATAAACTGAAATAAAATGGAAATCAGTTAAAAGGAGAGCTCATTTCAATCGAGATGCTAACCAGAATGCTAAAAAACTCGCAAGTTCAGTTCAACAAACTTACGAAAACAAAGGACTGACTGGAGCCTATTTTTGGTCAGAACAGAGGTAAGGACATCAACCAGACTGACATCATTCCGGTTGCATATACTGAATGTAGATCAAGGCACTTTTTGACTTAAGAGCTCTTACTGCAAGCTGCCATGAGTTGACATGGAGCAGCGTCCTCATCTTTAGACTAAAGGACAAATAAGATAAACCCTCCTGGAGCAACGACAGGTAACGCCACTATGGAATAAACAACATCTGTTTTGTTGAAATCCATTTGAATGAAACCAACACTGTATTGAACTCCAGCAAGTTTGAAAACAGGTACAGCCATTTCGATATAGCACGCAAACCGACTTTCCATATCATAAGAAAACTATAATGACTGCTAAAAGCAAACACTTGAACTAAACCCTTAAACATTCCCTTCTTTCTGCATGGGTTGCTCTTCATCTCAATAACAGTGGCGATCAGTGGCACAGAAAGCAACAGAATACACCACCCTCCTCACCCCCAACCAAACATCCATCCATGCACCCACACACCCACCAGTTTTACAAACTTGACGCCTCAAGCAAGGATGACTTTCTCTTATCGAATCTCAGTATTTATCTGAATCCATCAGACCACCAAACAGCATATCCTCAGAATCTGATTCAGCCAATGTCATCTCAACACATTTTATCAAATACAGTGCCTATCAGTAGCCTGCAAACATCATAGGAAAATAATCTGGACTGACAAATTAAATCAATCTCTAAGTTGTTTCTGATAAATTATCTCTTTTATTTAATAGGCTCAACACGTGCCACCCTAATGAACCAGAAAGGATGGAAGCCCACAACACATTAATCTACTGAGTACCAGCAAAACGGCAGAAATACTAATTCTGAAGTTCTGATGGAATGAAATGGATTTTCTTAGTGGAATCAAGATAAGTGTACAACAGAAGAGACATATGTTTGACTCATATCTGGCTTCTGCTAGGAAATAAAAAGCTTCTGGCCTCACACACAGCCAAGTATCTGGAAACTCACCATCAGGAGGTGGTAGTGTCTTCTAAACTGCCAGGGTATCCTTAGCATAGAGCAAGATTTAAAACGTTTTCTTTGAAATGTCTCAGACTGGGAGAAAACATTTCCTATTTTCCTTGCAAGGAGTGAGACCACGCTCTTACAAATTAAGGAAAAAAAGAAGTCAAGAAGCCGCCTTACTGGTTTGTATCTCAGTGCATCTCTGTAGGATCCAAACAGTGCTGCCTGTGCCCGAAGAAAGGCCTTGGCTACTCCATCACCCGTAGCTGTAGACTGCTTTTTCAGTTTATTTTTCAAGGCCGAGACCTGCACGACAAAGTGGAACAGTTAAATTAACACCTCAGAAATTGGTACAGCGAGGTATGAACCAAATCAGCAGGCAAACCATGGTGTCTACAGGTCAGCCAAAAATTCATCCTCCTCCTTGATAGCTTATCTTTTTAACTGCAAAGAGCACCTGCTGGTCTGTTAATTGAAATGAAAGCAGGGGACGATGGTAGAGTGCTAATGCAAATTGGTTTATGCTCTCTTTTTTTCCCAAGGCCTCTTGACATAAATAAGCTTAATTATTTTACAGTAAAGTGCATGTGAGTCACTTCTCTGCAGATTTTTTTTTCATAGTCATAACTTGTTTTCAATGAAGACAGTTGGATATTTTTTATTTATGCTATGAAGGCTTATTTTTTTAAGGACTCTTAACGGTCACTTACTATTCAGTTTGTGTAAATTCAGTGCTACATTGTCTCTAGAACTGTCCTCGAAGATAAAATATGTGAAAGGGAAAAAAATAAGAACAACCCTTGGGATGCTCCTGTAGTTTAATAAAACAAAATAAAATTAAAGAGATCATTATTTTAGTACTTGACTTTTTTTTTTAGGAGGTCTGTCTATCTTTACTTGGCAAATGGCAATCACTGATTATACACAACTGGGAAAAAAAAAGATAAATTTAAATTTAAATGACCCCCTACTTGGAGATACTTTGGAGAAAAATAATATAATCCTGGAATTATTACATTATTCTTCAAGGATATGTGAAAATATACCCAGATACAGTCTATACTCTCCTAATTTGCATCATGAGGGACATGTGGAGAAGGAAGTCAACACCAATTATGTTGAATACACATTTCTACATCCCTTTGTATTGCAGTATACCCAACAAAGCAATATTTAAGTTGTTAAACACTCTACAAAGTAACATTCAGAATTATTCTTTAAACCGAACATTGCAAACACAAAGTATCACCAACACAGCTTTCATTCTTTTACTAATATATGCAAGAACGAGTATCTTTTTGTTTCTTTATGCAAGCAGTCCTGACTGCTCTTGTAGATGATGATTGTAATTGAAGTGTCAACCTAATTAACAACTAAACTTTGAATAATGCTAATGAGAAGTGAACACGGCATCAGAGAAAAGACCAGCTCTACAGGTGATAAACCTTCACAGTAGTGACATTTTCCAGTGTAAAGTCACAGTTACTGTGATCTGATCAAAGAGAGAGACCCCCATTGGGTCCAATTATAACTATAGTTTTGAAAAAAAATTATTGAGTTATGATGTTCATAATCTATGCAGAAAGGCCTTTACAGTATAGGTCTTTTCCCCATAGCTGTGATCTTTTCAATTTATATCCAAGCTTCATAGATCTAGATGAAAGTTTAGAGTCTGATTCGTTTAGCCCATGGAAAGCATACACCAAGGCTCATTTACGTTTTTTCCATTACCACTCAAAAGAAAAAAAAAAGCACAAGTCCGAGTACAAAAAACAGTTAAGCAGTTCAAGGTTGAAAAAAATAAATGCATATCTTGGTTTTGTTTTTTTGTTCTATACTGAACTAGCATTTTAAAGTTGTTAAAAATAAGGTTTATTTAATTCCAGAGGAAATAAATGTATACACCCTTTGAATAAGGGAAACCTGCCCATCAACATTAGCTCAGTTTCACTAAAACAAAAGCAGGAACCAGGTCGAAAAAAAAGATTTGTCAACTTTAAAACCTTGTCTCTGTCAAAATGGACAAAGCATCTGCTAAATGTAAGGGAGAGGAAAAGTAGAAAATTCTCTTTTAAATCTCCATTCTTCTAAATTAAACCTTGGGAGTTTGGGGAAATTATGGCAGATGGTACGACAGGGGGTAAAGAAGACGTAGAGCAGTGGAATTACAGGACAAAGGGGATGTGAAGGAATATGGTATTTCCTGATTTTTCTCAGTCCCGGCAGTCCCTATGTACCCCAACATAGATCCATAAACAGGATGCTTTAGGCAAAACCGTGTTAAAAAGAACAACAGAAAGCAACAAATCGCTCATTTCACTGCAGTATCCGTACGTTATTAGTTCAACAATACTAAGAACATCCCAATGGGCTAGCAGCTTGGAGGCGGGTTCTCCAGCACACGTGAAGTCAGATGCACGTTTTTGTGCTGCTGTTCTGGAGGGAGTTTGAGCCTCAGCAAGGCTATGCTGGAGTTCAAAGAAAGTTCCTCCAACTTCTGCTTCTCTAGGGAGGCAATGCTCAGAGGCAGGAAGAGCTGAATTAGACTATTCTGCAGAAGGACTAGGAGCGCAATGCTCTTCAGAAAAAGCCTGCAGAGATAACATGGGCCACAACCCCGATTTCCCAGTCGTCATGGCTGGAATCCTGGCTGGAGCACACTTAAGTACCCTTGAGACCTGCCTACGTTTTCTTCAGGCTGAGGTCAGCACACACGCACGCACTTAGCCCACCACCAAGCAATGCAAACCCAAGCTGAGCATTTGGGTAGGTTGCTGGCAAATTCTCCCAGTTCCAAGGTTTAATCAAAGACAGAGTGATCAAGTAGTTATTACAGTTGGTATAGACAAGAGACTGGGTGTTTTGAACTCCTTAGAAGGAGTTTGTGCACAGCATGATTGTGATTTCCTAGATCCATGAACCTAAAACCAAGGAAGGTGAGACCTCTTTGGGTGTCATCGTTAATAGCTCTTAAAATTTCAACGAAAATTCAGTTCTGGCACCAAGTCAAAAAAATACCAAGCAGCACCTTTATCAAAATCTTTTCCTCGTGTATATATATATACATATATATATATATATATACACACACATATATGCTTTAATCCATCTACCTATTTATGATTAAGAATGCCAAACTTTTTTTCTCCTCTTCTCTGCATGTCTTAAGCAGAAACAGCCTTTTACAAAGTTTAAAAATAAAGAACTGCCAAACAAACAAACCACAGGGGGTAGAATGCTGTTAAAATGTATTTCTGGAAGACACAAGTTTCAGAAATGGTATTATTAATTTACACTAAAGCAAACTGGGTTTTATCTTCTCCTAGCAACGACTTCTCCTAGGAAGGTGACTTCCTTGGACTGCTAACCACTACCAACGAAGAGCAACCCAAGCTTCAGGGAGCTTTAAATCAATAGAACAGTTTTTCAGAGATTTAGAAAGCAATGAGATTGATACGTGATTTTTCTTTTATACGTGTATATGATGCAGAAAACGCAGAAAAAAGTTGTGTTGGTCATTAAAACAAAAAGTGTCATTTCTTTAAAGCAGTCACCCTCTGTCCTTTCTGCGATTCCTAAAATATAACTACCCGATCAGAAACAAAGCACGACTAAGAGCTCTTCAATATCCATGTGAGGAGAACATAACTGCACATAAAGATAAAAAATATATTGATAAAATCATGTAACTATTAATCGAAGCCTTTGTTTAATTAAATTAAATTTAAGCACATATAGAAGTCCAAAACAGTTGTTGCCTGAGAAATACAGAACCACGCACTGGGGTTCCCAGTGACTCTGAAAAAAATCGATGCACATATTTCTCTGGTATCAGTGACAGTTGTTATGCTTTAAACTTTTTTTTTTGGTTTTTGGTGTTCCCCATCATCACATCACTATCAAATTAGGCCCACTCTCAACAGCAAAAGTGAGAGAAGATGGCAGAGAAAAGAAACAAAACAAAAACCTTACAACAAAACGGGATCTGATATGATGTAAATACTGCTAATGAAAGGGTTCCTACCTATCGGTATTATCTCCATATAACGGATTCGGGCATCTCAGCCCTCCAGCATTTCATCACAACTACTTAAATACAAATATTTTGAAAACTAATTGTACTTTTCAATCTCACGTTTCAGCTTCTAAAACTATATTGAGATTCAACAGCATCTCAACTTGAAGAATTTATTCAAAATAAACAGTTGCCTCATTACACTGCAAACACTGCTGGCTGCTCTGGGTTTCTAAAATGTATTAGTAATACTTTGGGCTATTTTCTGTTGGGAAAATATTGCAAATTATAATATTTAAACTTTACAAAAAATATTTTTAGTTGCGCTGTTACATATTGACTGTAACTTCTTTATAATACTATTAACCATTGTCTTTTCAGAAGCAATTTGCACTCCCAGCAATTGTTGTACAAAGTAACTCTAATTTTCCATGGGAATTACACCCTACTTCTCAAATGCCCAATTTCCAGTGTCAAAATCCTGTGACTTTAGGAATCTCGAAACTAAAACTCTAAAAACCTGCTTAGATTCTGGATTGCATCCTAGTGCGTAGGCTACAAAGGCTCTGCATCTTTCAACAGCTCTATGGATTTTACAGTTAACAATATTTAATGACCACAGAAGATGCTAAAACCCTATAAAGCCTACTGTTTTCTGAAGGCCATATTTCTAAAAGTTCTGCTTAGTCTATGGAGACGTCAGCAAGACTCGGTTGCTAAACGTGATGCTCTCAATTCTCCAAGCTTTTTTTTTTTTTTGAAAGTGTTCAAATTTGAGCCAAGAAGTAGTCTTTTCATCAGAGTTAACTGCAAACAGCTATTGCAGCATCAGACCCAAAGTTTATAAATTTGTCTATGCTCTTTGCTAATTTATATACATCACAAATGTTCTTTTCTAATGTCTTATATTATTAAAGTAGTGATCTAATTATTATTGTATTAGGAAATTTACTCCCACAAAAGTAGCTATTTCTTTTTTTTAATTAAAAAATAATAAGACAAATTCACAGTGAAATGATGAAATTTAAAAACAAGTGTTCTTGTCAGAAGAGAGGAAAAAGAGGGCTTTTCCCCCCTTTAAGAAAACAAAGGATTCCTGAGAGTCTTGCACTGATTTATTTTTCCAATTTTAAATACCTTAGGAGTAGCGGAACTGCTACTGGCATGGTAGTATTTCTCACAGTCAATAAATCTAAAATATTATGTGTGAATATTGGAATGAAGCCATTAAGAAGATTACAGCATGCAACACAGCAGAGGGTCCACATGAAAAAAGGACTAGTAATTCAGGACAACTGTGACCACTGACCTTTGCACAGTCAAGACCACTGGTCAGTCTGACAAAATAATAGAGTTCACATGCATAGAAAGTCATCCAGGCTGTAACTATAATTTAAATGCTTAAGTGAATGATTTAAAAATGCCTTTACATCTCAGTTAATTTATTATACAGTTTATTAGACAATGCCATATAATAATGTTTTTTCAATCTTAAATTTAGAATGAAAAAAATCCCAATCAGAACATTTTAATAGACCTATTACTTGTGCACGGGTAAACTACTAAATACCTATACGGTGAGGACATCATCAGGCTTATTGATCAAGAAAATAATTACTCCATTTCCTTCAGACACAAGAAACAGTTTTAGAAAACTCTTTGAAAATACTGCATTTGTTTTAGGCTGTTAACCAATCTGCAATCAATTTTTGAAAGGGATAGTAAGCCTAGAGCTTCTTTTATATTTTCAATTCTTCATTCTATTTTAACACCCTTCAGAGACACTCATTATATTTTTTTCAT
This sequence comes from Pterocles orientalis, assembly GCA_011057875.1. Lineage (NCBI taxonomy): Eukaryota > Metazoa > Chordata > Aves > Pterocliformes > Pteroclidae > Pterocles > Pterocles orientalis. Next base: position 128,052 of record WKFP01013332.1, on the reverse strand, counting down.
CAGAGGTTTTATTATCTTTGTATGTGTGCATATGAGGTTTATTTATATAGGTTAAAATACTTCACATGTGTATCTCTGACATTTGCTTTTGTTTTATGTCTAATTTACCATTTTGACTCCACACACCTATGTCTCATACTTTTCAACCAAGATGTTAGTAGTTGCACTGCCCCTCACGAATGCAAAAGACAGACAAGCATTTTGTCATTTTCTGAGACAAACATGGACGTTGTCTGGGCCAGGTTTCCAACTACAACTGGAATGTATTCATACAATTGTGTATGTTTTCCATTAAATTGTTTTAATTACACTGCTTTACAGACTACAAGTAGAGGAAGAGATGGGAATATTCAAATTTCACACTGCATTATAAAATCTTCAAATTCTTCAAGTATATTTTGCATAAAAAGCATAGTTGTTCTATTTCCTTCTAGATTAGATATGGAATAAAATATTTTAAGTCTACTGTATAGTCTGTACACTTAGAAAACCTTCCTAATAGTAGCAACACGCATGTATCCTGGGAGAGAATAGGCTTCTAAAAGTATGAAGATCAGTATTCCTTATCTTCTTCCTGCTAGCCTACAGAGATCATTTAGATATGCATCTGTAAAGTACATGTACTCATTGCACAAATATCCATTTTTACTGTTTGAAGGAGCTCCAGTTACAACTCCAGTATCTTATGGAAGATGACGCCTAAATCTCAATTCTGCATCTACCTATTATTTGACAAGAGCTATGTACCTCCATGACATTCTAACCTCAACCTTATTCACTGAATGCAAGGTCAGTTAAAATTACTGGCACACCAGAAAATGACTCATTTTTTACTTAACTTGTTTTATTCTTGAATGAGAGAGTGCAGTCAAAATTATTGTATAGACCTCTGTGTGTGTGTGTGTGTACTTTTCCATACATTAACATAAAATCACAAAACATCAGAATAATTTTTATAGTCTTTTACATTTCTGAACTATAGTTGATACTGAGTCAAAAGAAAGACTGACCAGATGATCTATAAAAATCTAGATTTTACATCATTAAAATCAAAGGGAACTGACTTGAAGAGTTTGATTTCTGTTGTACCAAATATTTACAAATTAACAACAAAACCAAAAGACATAGCATGCCACAACAGCGCCTTACTTTGATTAAGACAATGTGTTTTTATGATTTACAATTTCAGGAAATGCAACTCTTTGATTTCATATTTTGATATAAAATTCTTTGTCTTGACAATCACTTGTGATAGCTTAAGCATCTTTAACTAAATAATCAAAACACTGTTTTCACAATGATATTCTTTTAGAGCTCTATTGGGAAAAACAAGTTAAGTGAATTTTGCGACTATTTAAAGTGATATACAGAATATGTTCCCTTATAGGCAACAAGAAAAAAAAAAGGGGGGGGGGGGGGGGAGGACACCCTCTGCAAGATCAAAGTCCAGAAAGAACTGGCACTTAATTTATCATCCTTTACAGACAAAAGACAGTTTTCGTCATTTCAAAAGGATCAGACGTCTTTTATGACAAACTGGGTTTGCAGTTTAATTTACAAATAGAATTCTAAGTAAGCAGTCTTTGCTCTGCCAAAGCAAATGACAAACAGTATAGGTTTTCATTCACGCAGCCCTCAGCAGGATAGAAGAGCTTAAAATAAAACTGAAATAATTTAGAGAAAACAAATAAATGTTTCAGAAAGTTGAAGAAGATCAAAGCCTGAATTTTCTGACCCCAACTGTACAAGCATTTCTTATTATATTGACCAGTGCCATCAGATCATTAATTAAAAGGAAAGCGCTGGCAGGTGGCAGGGAAGCAGAAGCCGATAATTGGCCCCCTTCTTCTTTTTGCCTTCAAAAACTCTCTCGTTCTTTTGCAAGACATGCCACTAGGCAGACAGAAATGCCTACTTTGTAATATAATGATTAAGATGAGATGAAGAGACTCTTGCGTTTAAAGCAGCTCTGCCTAATGAATGCAGCTAGCTTTATAATTACGATCCTACTTTTACAATAAGGAATACGATGTTCCATTCAACATCTCCTCAACTGTCACAAAGGTAAAAATCTCGAATATAGGGGTCTACACTTGATGCTTTTCACCCTGTTATTCCTTTCATAGCAGTTGGCAAAAATAACTACGAGTAATTCAGGCATTTATATAAGAAAGAAAGAGCAAAATATCTGTAAGACTCACCACTTCACCAGGTAGGTTGTTCAGGTCATTAAAAGGGGTTTCTAGAGTGTTTGTGTCAACATTTAGCAAAACCACATCCTCCAGTGATCTATTTTTCACTCTCTGTTAAGAGGAAAAAAAAAATAGTGGAAAAGCATTTTACTATGGCATCCTCCTGAAGCAGATTTTTATTATAATGTGCTAGATCACAAACGATGGTTTTACAAAGGACAATAACGGCAAAGACAACATTTTGAGCTTTAGATGTAGGATTTGTGAATTGGACACAGGATTCATAGTAGCATTTAAAAACACTTCCTCTCCCTCAAACACTACGGTTATATTAATAATCTCTGAAATACGAGCATATTCAAGAAATGAATCCTTGAAAACCAAGATTTATACAAAACACAGTTAAATATATTGGAACTATACATATCTTATAACAACATTTCATTCTCTCATATTTGTGAAAACCAGATAGGATGTTAATCATGTAACCAAACGAAAAACAGAGAAAAACAAGTAATTATTTGCAGATTTATGTACGTCCCAGGCATGCGATATCTACTAGCATTATAGAAAAATGGGTGAAACAATCTTTCATCAATGGACTTGACTGGCAACTAAGAATTAAACAATTTGTTCCCTTCAGGAAAAAATAATAGAACTCTTTTCTGTATGGTCCTACAACAATACATAATAGTTCACTCAAGGAAATAATTCCAGGAGGAACCGAGCGACTTCTTTTTCAGAGCAAGCCCTTCTGTTCCATTATTTTCTGATGGAATAAGGAAAAATATCCTAGCCAAGATATTGTGATCAATGTATGAAGGTCATATGAACCAGACCTGAAAGAACAGAAGGCTATAGCTAGAGTTAAGCGTACATGATAGAAGGTTCTTTTTTGGAAACAAAAAAGTGCTAAAGGATCAGACCAGGGGAGAATCTACCTCATCAGCTTCGTAAATGGGAATTGATCCTTAGAAACTGCTTCAGCCGAAGTGTAAATCAAATAACGTTCCCAAATCAATTATCTACTTTGCATGATAATCAGACTACACACACAGGCTTAACTGTGTCATCTCATGGTTATGGAAAGAGGCAAAGCTATTTATGATCCAGTTATTACCTACTGCTCAAGTGAGTTCTATTGCTTTGTTGTATGTTCAAATCTGAAAAGGCTACCTCCTAGTTTTGGCAGAAAAACCCTCATTTCTAAATTAATAGTTATGAGTGCTATGGGATGAATGTTAAGACTCAGATCTTCAGAGGGACAGTAATGTAAATTATCCGGGAAATCAGAATGATGCTGAATACAAATTTTAACTCTTCTTATTACTGGGAAAATCTGCTGCTGAACCCCTAAAAAAGGCAGGGAAAAAGCTACTAAACAGACACAGAAACAAATCATGATGTTGAGATTGCATGTCTCTGTAAAATACTTCAAAATAAGATCTGAGAGAGGGACATTTTTACTTTGTAAAGCATCTGAAGCCTGAATTTTGCAATTGTATGCTAAAAAGCAGGGATTCTTTCTGAAGCGTTTCCATTAAAATTACCATTTATGGCACACACACCTCATGCAGAAGCATATAGTAAACTTACCTCTATTAAGCTTAAGTGGACACCAATTAGATAAGGCATCGGTGCACTGAAGAAAAAAGTGGAAAAGATCAAATTTTAAGTAGCAACTAGTACAACATTTGTGGAGCAAAAAGTATTTAAAATCTGGGTACATACAATTCCTTGTTAACATCCACTCTTTAAGCCTGTATTAAATGAACACAGTTGCTACTGAAATTTTAACAGACAAGGGAATTTTTTTTAATTTTTTTTTTCAGTCTGCAGTAAAACTGACCACAAAATAAAGGACGCTGATCCTAACTATGGAAGTATGAGTGTGAAGATGTGTATGGCTTGCTAAATAAGCAGCTTGCCATACCTAGCTTCACTAGCCAACCATACTGTATGGCAGAGCTAACCTAGCGGATCACAGAATCACAGATCTTCCAAAAGTGGTCTGTCTCTACAACTACAATGGTTTTAAAACATAATTCTGGAGAATATGGTACCAGTTAACATCACCACACTGCAACACAAACATCATTAATGCCAGTTTTGGTTCTGAATGTGCTTCTGAAACCCTTCCTTGGTGGGCGCTTGAAAGCTATATAATATCCTCTTTAACTCAAGATAGTAAACGTCTCATTTCCAGTTTGAGTAAGACACGGAACTATATTCTCAAAATAAAACAAATACGCACACAAAGCCTCTGGAGGGAGGCCTCCTGCAGTACGCAAGCAAGAAACTGAATTAGTTGGGCTAATTTATCATGGTTTCCGGCAATCTTCTGTTTCTTCCTCTAGTGAATGTGTTCTGGCAACATCTGACCAAGAATATACTCAGTATTCAGCACTGAAGGGAAAAAGCTTCCAACGATCATCGTCACACTTCTGGGTATGGCGAGATTACTAAAAATATTCACTCCAGAGCAGAGAGGTACAGACAGGCTGGGTTACACAACAGAGCAGGAAACGAAATACTAAGGGACCAGAGAGAAAAAGGATAAATAAAAATAATCTCTGAAAAGAAAAAAAAAAAAAAAAAAAAAAAAAAAAAAGGAAGGTAAGATTACTTCTACAAAGTTACACAGATAGCTGTCATACAGTGACTTCTCCCACTGTATTGATTTGATAGTGGATCTGAGCCACCGGCACCGACTGATTGGCGACCGACTTCCTGAGACCCGTGGAGAGGCTCCACTGCACCAGCCGACGTGGCCGCACCAATTTGCTCCCAACTCTGGGAGCAAAAGCACCAACTCTCACCTGCCTGTGACTGCAGCCAGTTTTAGAAAAATTTGTACACACCATGGGTTAGTCAACCGCTCTCATGAAGTGTTCCACAGGTGAGGACTGATGCAAAAAAAACCCCAAAACAAATCCAAGCAAAAAAACTCCCAAAATCCAGATTGAGGCCAAAACAAGCTTTCATCATGTTTACACTACAAAAATAAAGGTTTGCTGAGACGACAACTGTCATGGCTTAAGTTTTCTAGGTAATGGGGCTTTCAGGAAGGAAATGGAGACATCTTTTTCTTAGTCCAATACTGAAAAATTTTACTACCTCGTGACAACTTCATCCAGGCTAAGGCCTTATGCCTTTGTGGACTGAATGAAAACTACACAGGCTTGTAAATGTGTGTCACTCCAGAGCAGACACACAGTTCTCTTCAGGGAGGAATCAGACAGCCTTAAAACTCTCTGTAATTTTAGCAACACTTTATAATACATAACATATTTAACGAAGCCAATGAGAATGACTGTGACTGACATGTAATTGAAGATTCTTCTGCTGAATATGCAGCAAAACAGATCCTGAGCTTCATCACATCAGAGTATCCTAGTGTCACAAATAACACGAACTGGAGAAACTACAGTAGAAACAAGCATTGTATCATGCACGTGTTTTACGCACACTTGTTTTCTTGGACACGACACTGTTCTAGCAGCTTTGCCGAGCAAACTTTTGAGAAGTTAAGAATAAAGGTACAAAGCTAATTAGATAAACACATCTTGAAAATGCATGCAATAAAAATTGCAAGTATGGAAAGTCAACTTGATCATTTTTAGCAAAGAATGAATTTTATTACTGCTGCATTCTGAAATCTGAACAGCAGAGGTTTGTAATACGTACATTAAATTGCTTACTGCGATACTACTGGGAGCTGCTACATAGTTTTTCTGTTGCTTATGCATATTATTACCAAAAATGTTGTTAATCTACAGCATCATTGCCTAAAATAATTACTGTTATGCAAAACATGCAAATTAATTGGAAAATAACTGTCCTATTCTCAGAAAAACAGGCGTGTATATATCCCAATTCAGAAGAGAGCAAATCCCATAAAAAGACATGTTGCAATTGTACCTTGAGTTTTCTAATTGCATTATATTCTTAACAGAGCATAAGAAGAACAGATGCTTTATCATCCACAGACAAAACTGTCACACGTTCTTATGTCAGTGGCTTAGTTTGCCAAGAAATTACACAGAAATTTGATGGAATTAGCTTTCTCCTTTACAAAAATTAATTTTATTCAAATAGAATTACCATATCAATTCTCAAACTTAATTTTTGTAAAAGCTTTCTTGAAAGCCAGCCACCTATTGGGCTGAGTGCAACAGTATCTTTTTGCTTACATAAATGTAGAAGAGAAATCAATTTTTGAAAAATATTCAGAAAACTCAATGTTTTAGTAACTCCACTGTCTTTTCTTCCTCTAGAGCTAAAATGAAAATTACTTCCACTGCCTAACATTTTGCTATCTTTTAGAAAAAGAAATTTTTTCTCTCTTCTTTTTTGGATAGTTGTTCCAATTCTCACATTGGAGTTCTCAGAACAGAATTCAAGGCTGAGATAAGCTCTGTGGGGGTAGGGGGAAACCATCCTGAAATACATAAATACACAGTATGTTCACACACCGGACCTTGCAAGCACTCATAACCCGGCCAATCCTGGCAGCGTTACAGTCCGCAGCCATGCTCAGAACTGGTGGGTTTGGATACTTTAAGAGCATCTGTTACATTATGTCTGAAACCAGTCTGTGTATCAGGTTGTCCGATAAAACCTAAGAGGCTTTTTGATTAAAAAGGCAAGTGGAAGAATTTAAATAATTTTTTTTAATATAGACCTAAATGTTTTTCTCAAAGATACGTTTTCCTTTTTTCATGCTCACAAAATGCATCAGCTAGGCAGTGTATGTAATTTATCAAATTCTAACTGCCACAGGACTATATAATTTATCTTTATGACATTTTGGAGATACATAGTCCAACTCATAAAAAAAAAAAATT